>CM038669.1:328805345-329229362 GCA_021605145.1 Aegilops bicornis
AGAAGAAGAAGAAGAAGAAGAAGAAGAAGAAGAAGAAGAAGAAGAAGAAGAAGAAGAAGAAGAAGAAGAAGAAGAAGAAGAAGAAGAAGAAGAAGAAGAAGAAGAAGAAGAAGAAGAAGAAGAAGAAGAAGAAGAAGAAGAAGAAGAAGAAGAAGAAGAAGAAGAAGAAGAAGAAGAAGAAGAAGAAGAAGAAGAAGAAGAAGAAGAAGAAGAAGAAGAAGAAGAAGAAGAAGAAGAAGAAGAAGAAGAAGAAGAAGAAGAAGAAGAAGAAGAAGAAGAAGAAGAAGAAGAAGAAGAAGAAGAAGAAGAAGAAGAAGAAGAAGAAGAAGAAGAAGAAGAAGAAGAAGAAGAAGAAGAAGAAGAAGAAGACCCCGACCCGACCCCCGACACCCGACACCCCGGCATGACACCTCGACCCCCGACCCCCGACATCCTGACACCACACCCTGACCCCGACCCCGACCCCCGACCAACCGACACCCTGACACCACACCCTGACCCACACCCCGACCCCCACCCCCCCATCCGGACACCCAGACACCACACCCCGACCCCGACCCCGACTCAATCCACCCCGACACTCGACACCCGACAACCGGCTAATCGACACTCGACACCACACCCACCCTTACCCCGACTTCCTCGATATCACACCCCTAATTTCTAACCCTCGACACCCCTAAGACGACACCTCGGCTACCCACACCTCAATTCTATATATATTTGTGTTGATCAGGTGTATTTTTATTATGTTCATGATTATGATACACTTAAATTATATACATATTATTATGTTCATGTCAGGTATCCAAATTTTTTATGTTGTACTAATTTCATTTACTTTTTGTCATTGCAGGTGTAGACAGAATGGTGGGCAAGGGTCCAGAGCGCCCCGATCTCTCTCACGAAAGTGCTACCGGGAGGTGGTTCCATTATTCCAGCCCAGCCTCCGGAGAGCGCCACAGACAAGATGCGTACAATCACAAGGGCGCTACTTCTTCGGCTGGGAGAGGTCGGGGGAGGACAAAGAAGGCTGGTAGAGGTGGACGTGGCAGTGGGAGAGGTAGGAATGCTGCTAACTAATTAACCAATTTAATTAGTTTAATTAACAGGTTAGTTAGGTTAGTTAATTAATTATATTAATTAAACATGATTACTTAAGTTAATTAATTAGTTAATTAATTAATTAAATTTATTTATATTATTTATATTTTCTCGTTTTTTTAGAATCGTTCTTGGCACAGGGCCACCTTGCCATTGGGCCAAAGGCCATAGCGGCAAATGGGCACGGGTCTCGGCGCTACGGGCGCCACCGCTTGCGCTTGCCAGTTAACGGCGGGCGCCAAAGACCGGAGCGGGAGGCCAATGGCGGGACGACGGCCACGGGCCTGTCATGCAAGGCCGAAAGTGGGCGACGCGGGCGCGAGGAGAAGGCTGCGGGTCAAGAGGCGGGGAGCTCCGGTGAGCAGCGCCGAGCGGGGAAGGGTGGACGCGCGGCTGCGGTGCGAGGCAAGGCGGGGTGATGGCGCGGGCGGCAGAGGAGCAAAGCAATGAGCGGGGTCAAGGCTGTATGCCATACAGAGCTGCGGTAACGCAGCGAAGCGTAGCGCGCCGGGGGGAGGGCGGCGGTTGCAGTAGTGGGAGGTCGGGCGCGCGTGGGTACGCGCCAGGTCGAGGCTAGGTGAGCAGGGGCGACGGGCGGGTTACGGCCATGCGCTACAGGCTGAAAGTGATAGCGCCAAATGGCTGAGAACAAGGGGAGAGAGGGAGGGAGGCCGGAGCTCATAGTGGAGCCGTAGGGCATGGCAGCAGGCTCGAAGGAGGCTCGTGGTGGCCGGAGTCGGTGGCGGCGTGCGGCGGCCCGAGGAGGAAGCCGAGCACGGCGTCTGGGACGACGGCCGATGACGGGGCTCGAGGCGGCGGTGGCGTCCGGCGAGGGCCACGGGCGACGAAGGTGGGGCGGGCGTGAGCACCCCGATCCTGATCTAGATCGGGGGCGGGAGGAGAGAGACGTGGGAGAGAGTGGGGGGGATCGTGCGGGGTGAGTGGGGGTGTGCGCTAGGTTCCGGTAGGTGGATGGATAAGGGAGCGGGGGTGGGCTGGCCGGTTGGCCCTTGCCAAAGTTGGGCCGGCGTGGTGGGGGGGCCGACTGGGCCGGCTGGATCGAGGCCTAGTGGGGGGAAGCGGGGGTTCTTTCCCTTTTATTTTATCTTTGTTTTATTTTATATTTCTGTTTTACTGTTTTTACTTTAGTTTCCTTTTGAATTTGGTTTTATAAACTACACCATTGGTTCCTAATTTAGTTTTAATAAGTATGCTACTGCCCCATAAGTTTTTGGCAATAAAACAAATAGTTTAATATTTTATCAAATTGAAAAGGGTAGTTAGTTAAATGTTTTGCTGGTGTTTTAAATATTTTAGTGCACTTAAACCTTTTATAAAATTGTTGTTTCTCCACTATTATTATCCATGATTTATTCGACACATTTTGGACATTTTAGTTATAATGTTTGAAAACTTTTATTGTTTGCCTGATTAGAATTTTGAATTTGAATCGGTTTCGAACTAACTCGAGTTTATCAACAGTATCCGAGGTGACGTGGCACCATTAGCAGAGGTTTACTGTAGCTTGCTTATCCGGGCGTCACAGAAGGGCCTATCTTTTATTTTGCTTTATGTATTATGCAAGAGTCAAGGTGGTCTTCACCTTTCCTTTTTACATTTTATCCTTTGGAAAGCACACTGCGTTGGAAAGATCCTGATATATATGTCCAATTGGATGTAAGTCATCATAAACTATTACTGTTGACATTACCCTTGAGGTCAAAGGATGGGAGGCAACACTATAAGACCCTATCTTTCTCTGTGTCCGATTAAAACTCCATACCCGTAAGTATTGCGTGAGTGTTAGCAATTATGAAAGACTAAATGATAGTTGAGTATGTGGACTTGTTGAAAAGCTCTTATATTGACTCTTTCCGATGTTATGATAAATTGCAATTGCTTCAATGACCGAGATCATAGTTTGTTAGTTTTCAATGAAGTTTATGATTCATACTTGACATTGTGAATATATATAGAACAATAAAGAGGCTAGCCAACTCACCTCCAGAAGGCTCCCCCGATTTGAAGCTTCGTTGGCCGTTCGATCGTGGTCAAACTGGTCTTTGACTTTGTTTCGACCGTTAGATGCTCGCTGCTGGTTTTGACCGCGTGGTAAGTTTACATGCCCAATGACCGGTGGGCTCTTGTTTTGTGCCTATTGGCTGGGTAAGCCGTTTCGAGGTGCGAAAAGCGCCTTCCCCACACGCCACAGGCTCGTCGCGCCATTTATGGGGCGTGGGTAACCCTGCCGACGAAAGCCCCTCGGCCCAATCCAATCGCCTGCACTCGCAACCCTCCCTCCCTCCTCGATCTCTCTCCCTCAGCCGCCACAAACCCTAGGTCCCTTTCCTAGACATAACCGCACCAAACCCTAGCCCCCCATCCACAGCCACCCGCTCCTTCTCACAGCCGCCGCACCCTCCTCCTTCCCGGATCCCCACCACGGCACCGACCTGCAGGCAAAGGGTGACAGCGGCAGCGCTCTTAGATCTATAGGAGAGAGAAGATGAGGGGGAGAGAGAGGAGGGAGAAACAGAGGAATAGGAGAGGAGGCACGGCGTCAGATGGGAGAGAGCAGACCGGGCAGCGGACGCCTCACGGGGTGGAGGAGAGGTCGGCGATAGGGAAAAGCAACATCTTCATGGATGAGATCCCGACGGTCAAGATGGTGCGCACGGGAGGAGCTTGAAGATGTCAAGGTGAGCTTGGCCGCCACCTCTCCTCTCATCTCCTCGCTTCCTCCCACCTCCGATCTAGAGTTGGCGGTCGCCGGCGCCGTGGGGTGATAGAGGTCGTCACCTCTCCTCACCTCCTCTCATGTTCCAGTGGTGGTGCCGCCGGGGACGAGGGGAGCAGCAGCCGCAGCATGCGGTGATGCCGGGCGGCTGGTGGTCCATGGTGCCTTCTGCTGCTGTCATCCTCGGCGTAAGGTGAGGACAAGATGGATCTCAACATTCTCTCGTGAGATTCGCCATCCATGGAAGATGCGTAAGAAACACTCATGCCCGGTCCCCTATTGTTTCCCTTGGTTCTTTAATCTAATTTGGATATCTTGTTTTATGTTTTTCTAAACAAGGTGTGTGCAGATCAAACGAAGAAGAGAAGAGGAAGGATCTTGAGGAAGAGGAAAAAACAAGGTGAGCTCTATCTCTAATCTGCCTAGATAGTTTTCATTTCCAAGTTATACTCTAAATCATGTATATGGACAAATTAATGGGTCTGATAGTGATTGTTCTTTGTGTTTTTTTATTGGTTCATTTCTTGGTTATTTACTACTCTCACTTCAGGATGCTTGTTCATTCTTCTTACCTGCATTTCTCCCTCGCTCCGATCAGGCAATGGGACTGTTGACCGGGTACAAGAGCTTCTTCAGAAAACCCATGCTACTTTTCTAAATCGCAATTTTGTTCAAGGTAAAACAAGCCAAGCCGGAGACTACTACAACCCTTTTTGCAATATATAGTTGAGAGAATTCAACCCTGCTACTATAGTTGGAGACTGTTACTATTGTCAATTATGAAAATTATATTCTTCTATGATTTAGTGAAGTCGGGAGGAAAGTGTTGTGCAAAGGCAGAAGCTTTTGTAGTTGTGGTGTTCTTAATAATGGCACTGAAGGCCGAAACATATAGATTTGGACAGGTTTTATCTGTGTAAAAAAACACAAAAGAAGAGCTTTTGCGTGATATTAAAAACAATGTTGGTTTGGTTCTAGAAAAACAAAGCAGTTTTCTGAACCCTGCTACTGTCACTATGGTTGCTATTTTCATTTTTGTTGCAGAACAGTTCTCTCATGGTGTTTCTATTAGCTGCGAGGAACGTTGAGCTAGCTTTTGTCTTGAATCTCTTAGGTGTTATGTAGAGGTTGGACTTGCCAGTGAGCTAAATGGCCCGTTGGAACTGCTTATTTGACCTTTTAAAATGGTTTGGTGGTGCAGATAAGTTTGGCCACAACCCATTGGATTTAGATTTTAGGTGCCGTTTGAAACAATTTCTTAGGCAGGTTATTTTTTTCTTAAGCAAGGCATATAGGTAGCATGGTGAACGATTTCTCGAGTAGGTTTATTTGTTTGTTATTATATTCGGGTACTTATTTCCTGATGTTTTTTTAGGTTCTATGTATAACATGGTAAAGTTGCTGGTACGATTTTGGAGGCAACACTGAAATTTTTCTGCCCACTTTGTGGACAGCCTAACAATGAAAATTTTATCTGTAAAATATGGTGATCCCTATAGTGGTATTTCTGAAGCTTCGTTGTGCTTGCTTTCCCTCCAACAAGCAGTAATCCAATCATGGGTGCATCAGGTACTATATCATGTGAGAAAATCAAACTACTCATTCATAAGACAGGATTTCCGCTCACATTTATCATTCTTCGACACTCACAAAATAAATAGTTGGGCAATTGCTCTGTTTTATATTAAGTAGCCTTAATTTGTGGTGGTAGTAGCATTGTTTGCGTTTATTTGAAAACCAACACTAAATCACCATTATGCCTTACAGTGGCTCTTTTTTATATTGTACTCGTTGTTAATATGGTATCTTCTAAACTATGTTACAGAATTTTCAGTTGTGTTTATACTACATTCTCTTTATAATTTACATTACAGTATCTTCTAGCAAATATACTGAATCACTATTATGCCTTGTATGCATGTTTTGGTAAAAAAAATGAGTTGAAGTCTTTAACAATCCTTTTTGATTTGACAACCATACTGTGGACATGGTACTGAAAATTTGAATATCTTGTTATTATTTAGATATAGGTGGTAAAAGAAGGTATTTTCTTGTGTTGCTCTAGCAGAATACTGTACTATCGGGTGAACAGTTGTGGTGAAAAATCTTCAGGTTTTGTTTCTGTAGCCCAAAAAATCCATCATGTGTTCCTTTTTTTGTTTGTGTATGTCTCTCTAAGTTACCTTGCAAGTGTCGTGATGTTGTATACATATTTCTGTATCTATATGAATGTCGGACTCTGCGTGATTGATCTTATTTTGTTCCTATGTGAGAACTAGCTCTCTTTTAGTAGTGTAGTACTTTTATACTAAATTGAGTTAGGAATGGTTTGATTGCGCTCTATAGGATCATGTGATTTCTTATTATAGAATGTTGTCATCTATATCTTGTTGAATGTATAGAACTATTGGTCATTTAATTCTCTCACGCATCAATTTCCCCTTCCTTCTCAGGCTCTCTTTCCTCCTAACTATCTCTCTTTTCATACCCTCTCTATGTTACACATTTGCATGAAAAACAAAAGTAAAAGGAAAACTTACTTTGGGTTCATATGGTGCGTACCAACAACAAAACGATTGTTAATGAAAGGTTTAAGTGCACGATACTCAAAACAAGGTCTTTTATCTAATTGGTTGGATTACTTCTTTTCAGGTCTATGTTGATTTCACAATAACACTACCTCCAACTTTCTCATTTCCCCAAATTTCCGCATACAAGTTCCAAACTAGGTATGCCAATCTTGTTATCACTTGTTCAACGCTGCTCGTTTATGCCTTTTCACCGCATGTAGTGAGGCAAAGGTGTGGAATTTAGGTGCTGGTTTGAACAAATTACAATGATGTAGTCCCGCAGATCAAGACAGGTCAACGGGCTTTATATTGTGGTCAACATGTTGTAAGTACTTTGGGAAACAAGTTCGGGGTAAGTTTATCTCGCTTGCTCATGCATTTTAATACTTGATTGATGTCCTGATAATTTGTGAAGTTCTTTGTACCATGTGATAAGCTGCACATCAGGTTGCATGGCAGCTTGTTTGTTGCTTTTAGGATGTGCATGTACCCAGGTGGATCAAATACAGATACCAATCATATATTATTATTTTTACTCGTGTGTTTTTCTTGTGCCTGCCAAACATTTCGAAAATTGATTATATCATTCAGATGTATTCAGGTTGGGTTTCTGTGATCCAAAAAATCATCTGGCATGGCTTTCTTTTTACATACAAAACTAAGTGTGGAGCAGTGTATATGTTCATTGCTTTCTTATCACATTGCATTTGTCGGAGGTGCTGTACTGATTTGAAGGAAATGCTTTTGTATTTCCAAGTTGATCAACTACATAGCTTCTGATCCTAAAGCCTTTCTTTAAAAGGGGCTGGTCAATGCAGCTCCATGTTGTGCTATCTTGCTATTGGGCTCTTTTTTTTCACATTTAAAATGGTCGACATCTCCGATGTTAAATTCGTGGTTGATTGCTTATATCCAAAATAACTATGTTAGTACAATCAAGCCAATTTCTACATTGTTAGTGAAGTTGGCTAAATAGTTTTTATGCGCCACTAAGATATATATGTGCAATCGCATTCTAACCCTCAGAATTGTTGTGCTATTAGTTTAATCCGGAATATAATTATTTAGTACACTCTGCAATATAATTATGTTATATTCTGCTTTTGTCAGTTTGCTGGTCCATATTAATTTCCTCGAGCTTATTTTCACATCTCGTCATATTTACAACTCTCCGCCGACTGCCACCTATCATGGAGGGAGATGGCTTGGCCAGGCCGTAACCACCCATCGGCAACTTTCGGCAGGCGCCATCCCGTTCTTCCTCCCCTTACTCTGATGCCTTCATGGCCAAATCATTAGTAGGAGCAAGAAGGTTAAGCACCAATTATGGTTAAAGCTTTGTCTCTTTTGTCTACTATGCGTTTGCTGGTCAGCTTACAAATTCAAGTAATACGACTATTGCAATGCATCTTACTACGTGTGTATTTATTTGCATTGGTATTTTCTCCTGCTTAGGCTCCAAATCGTTTGTGGGTCATAAATTATTGTGCATTATTGATGATTAATTTGCAATTTAAATGACAACAGGGCTAGGTTTTATAAGTGCAATGGCTTGAAATGTGACCTTCCAACAAGAAATTTCCTCAGTGAGAAGCTTATGTGAAGAATGATGTAATTAAGTTAGCAATTTACAGTTCTCTTTGATAATGGTAGAGACGATGTTTCCATGTCATCTACTCCAGCAGTTGGACAAGGCATATAAAAACCATGGATCCTTGCTCCCTGTGCCGCAAAATGATCACGTTGATGTTCACGACCTCCTCCTAGATGTATTAATCACAATCTCATGTTTGGTTTTCTTCCCTTTTCTTCTAATGATGTAATTTCTTTTACTAAGATAACACCATGTTTGTTGTAATGCCTTATTTGATGTAAGATCCCTTTTCTACTTGAATGAATTTACTTCATATATTTCTTATTTAGTTTAGTTCATCATTCGTGAGATGGTGGAATATTTTGTCCTTCACAGGTTAAATGAGCATTGTGTAGTCCTCACATGTGTTAAATGAGCATTGCGTAAAAGTATGTCTAAGTTCTCTTTATTCAAGTGCTTCAAGTAAATGAAATTGTTTATTTCGAATTTAATACCTTTTAATAATAATCATAATGAGAGAGGGGTATGCTTCTCTCTCTCTCTCTCTCTCTCTCTCTCTCTCTGGGCAAATATTACTTTAGACAACATGTACTAAGAAATAAAACTCCAGAAATGTATTTGAATCGCACAAAAATAGTTTGTAGTTCTTATTCATACTTCAAACACGTGAGGCTCTACAAATTAAAACCATGTTATTTTTCAAGCCGCATATGGATTTATCAGACCACAACTAAACCGACTCTATATACATGGCATGTCCTTAGTAAAGGAAACTATTTTCATCGCGAACATGGCTTTAGTTGAAGGTTCTTGCATCATGAAACTATTTTCATCGACAACATGTCTTCAAGAGTCTCGCGCCATTTGGCAACGGGTCAACTAGTATATATATATATATATATATATATATATATATATATATATATATATATATATATATATATATATATATATATATATATATATAGGGTGGGTCTATTCTAATAACACCCTTAAGACCTTATTCAATAACACAAAAGCCTTATTCTGATAACACCTCCCACCAGATCACCGCCGCCCCTCCCCTCCCGACCTTCTATCATGGCAGGGCCTCGAGCGCCGCCCTCCCTCCCGGCCTTCTATCATGACGACGGCTCGAGCGTCGCCGCCTCCCTCCCCGGCTTCTCCACATGGCTCGGCAGCTGATGCCGCCTCCTCCTCGCTCATACAAGGGCGGCGCTCGAGCGACGCCGCCTCCTCCCGGCCTTCTTTCACAGCAGCAGACGGCATGACGCCGCCTCCCTCCAGTTTTCTTCATGGGCAAGCCGCTAAGCAAATCGCCGCCCATCGCCGCCGGGCCTTCTTCCGGGCAAAGAACCGAGCAACGCCTCCCCCACCAGCATATCGGCCTTCTTCCACGGCAGCAGGTCGGTAGCACCGCCGCCAAACTCCTCCAGGCCTGCAATTAGCTGTACTTCATTAGATGTGGATTGGTGCTGCATCGACATCAAACCAATTCAAGCAAGGAGGACTGTGCTCAAGGTTCCTTCATCCACGTCAGCTTCTTGGATTAAGTCTGCAACGACCTTCAGAGCAAATCCTCCGCCTGCTCACCTTTGAGCAACGCCCGCACCGCCATGAACTTCAAGGGCAAGTGGATCGACAAAGCGAACGAGAAAGTTGTGCAGACGGACGAGAAGAGAACTTCCTCCTGCAAACGCAAGAAATCACTGCAACACGAGGTAAGCAGTACACTTCCTCAACCATATCACTTTAGTTATTCCAGATAAAGCAGTACACGCAGTCCAGTACGCCTACAAAAATGATGCAGTGCGGTTGCTTCGGTTCGTTGTGGTGGAAAATGCAGTGAACTTGGTATGCAGTACGCTTCTGTAGGTTCATTACGGACAACGATGCAGTGCAGTTACTTCAGTTCACATTGCAGGGTGATGCAGTCAACATGCATTAGTTTCGTAGTACCATTTGTAACACATTGCAGTTCGCATGATTCAGTTCATTTTGCCTGACAATGCAGCTCGGTCATTTTGTGTGCAGGAAATGACGTTCAGCAGATACAAAATGCCGCGCATAATTGACAACCCAGGGAACAACAACTTTCAGAAGAGTAAAGCTTCTTCCGAAAGAGATATCGGCCGGGTTACCCCTCAGATTCCTCGAGGATTCTTCACGACAACACCCACGGTCCACTACTCTCCGGAAGAGGATTTTTTCCAGGGAGAAGAGGTAGTTGAGGATGACGACGGTGTCACCTTCATCAGGGAGGGCACTCACCGACAGGAGGATGAAGATGACGACGATGAAGATGAGCCAATAACAGTTCTCAACCCAGAGTATAAGCACGAGTTCACTATGTTTGGACAGCATGTCCGAACAGACATTGATGATGCAGTTGAACACGATGTTGGAGCAGATGATTAATATGATTATGACCATGATGATGTGCCACCGCTCCAAAATTTTCAAACCAATCCACTGAGACATCGTCACAACACTGGATTACCACCACGTCCACCTGCTGCACCCCAAAACAGAGCTCAGCGTCCACCTGTTGCACCAAAAAACAGAGCTCCAAGCAGAGTTGCTGCATCAACTTCGACAAAGCGACCATCAACGGTGCCTCGGTCAAAAGTCAACAGCAGGTACAAATCCTCCTCACTATTGCCGCCGCGAGATCCTCAACTACACAGATCTGCTATAACCCCACCATGTCCAATACAACCCGGCGAGCTGCAAACACCATCAGGTGAACGACTCTACACACATGTAAGTTTATGTTCTGAAAAAAATAGTTGCAGTCCATTCAGATAACATTGCAGTGCACACTGATATTTATTGTGAGGTTTGACCTAGCATCTAATACATTGGATTCTTCTGAAAACTTAGGAACACTGCAATACTTTTCTAAACTCGTATGCACTCCTCAGATTTAAAAAAATGTAATGTAACAAATTATCTCATAGAGCATTGCGCTTAATGCAGGATAAAAACATGCCGCTGAACCTCATACCTGTCGCTGGAATGAAGTTCACTACATACGACAAGGCATGGGACTTTTACAACAATTATGCAAGATGTGCAGGGTTTGGCATATGCTAGAGGGCACATACAAGACAAATACCTACATTGTCTGCTCAAGAGAAGGGACGCACAAGCAGACTGTTTCAGATTATCAAAGGAAACGTCAGAAGACATCAAAAAGAATTGACTGCAAGGCAAAGATTAGAGTCAAAAAGAGGAAGGACGGCAAATTTGTGATAGAAATGGTTGAAACAAAAAAGACGATCCTTTGATAGACCAGTTAGTGAAAGACATGCAACTAGACAACCACACACATGCTCAGATGATGTCAACGCTCCAGCGTATGTCCGGTGGTCTACAGTACATGGGACATACTAGCCGCGACTGGGTAAACAAGTAAGCACATCACAGAACATATCGCTTGAGCATCCTGTCGGTAATTATTTCCTGTTTGATGTGATGTGTTTGCATTGCGTTTGAAAATGCAAGAAACAAAAGTTTGCCAGAGAAGAGTCCCAAGATGACGTCAAGAAACTTCTGGATTTCTTCGAGAATATGTAGAAGATAAACCCAGAGTTTTTCTATGACTATGACATTGATGCAGATAACCGTGTAAGAAACGCCTTTGGGCCAACGCAAGTTGCAAAGGATCGTATGAAGATTTTGGAGACTGCGTTACATTTGACACGACGTATAAAACTAACAAATTCCACATGCCGCTGGGAGTCTTCATGGGAGTGAACCATCATCTATAGAGCACCATATTTTTTGTTGCACTCGTGCAAGATGAAACAATACCGTTGTTCGAGTGGGTTTTCAAAACATTTCCGAGGTGTATGAACAACAAGCATCCCATCTGCATGCCCACAGATACAAAAAGAAACAAACACCTGCATACTTACATTTGTTTGGTTCATTTATATTTCTTCCATCTATCTTACACACACACACAAACAACTTAATAAAAAACAATATTTGTGCCTTTTCAGACCAGTGTTCTTCAATGAAGGCAGCATTAAAAACTATCCTCCCAGATACTCTCCATAAGTTGTGTCGGTGGCATATCATGAAGAAGCACAAAGACCACCTCGCCTTACTGTATAAGGCACACGAGAAACTTAAGGATGACCTCAATGCGGTGCTGAACCACCCACTAATGTCGTCAGAATTTGAACGAGCATGGAAGGACCTCATTCAGAGATACAACTTGCAAGACGATGAAGTGATGAATTCGCTGTGGGAAGATAGGCACGAGTGGATCTCGGCTTACTACAAGGAAATTTTCTGTGCTCGGATGACTTCCACATAGAGAAGCGAGACCATGAACCGCATACTGAAGAAAAACTTTGTCAAAGAGAAGCATGATCTCCATCTGTTTGCTCAAGCAGTGGACAAGTGCATTCGCACTGTGAAGGCCGTCGAGCACGCAGAGACAGTAGCAAATGAGGTAAACAAAATGTCACTCAAAAACTGCTAAAAAATATAACTACAAAATCAAACAATTTTTTCATTTATCTGGTTCTTAACAGTGCATTTCTGATCATGCAGTCAGAGGTAAAGACAACAACCCAGCTTGATTCAAGTTCGCTTATCAAAAGTGTATACAAGGGCGGTGTTTGCAGATTTCAAAGAAACACTCTACCGTAGTAATCAAGCATTCAGAGCAGAACGGTGCCCTGAGAACCCGGCAAAGTATCTCGTACACCACTACAACAGATCGGATGCATTTGACTGGGCAAAGCATAATTTCCAAGTGGTCGCCGATGAACAGAAAGGTGTCTACGAATGTAAATGCAAACTCTGGACACACACAGGTGAGACTCCTATCACAAAAAAATCTACATGCATGACTAATTCACAAAACCAAATGAAGTTCACTTCTTTAAAATGAACAAATAAGGAAAAATAATATGTGTTTATTAATTTCATGCAGTTCACTTACAAAACAAAGTGATCATGTGTTGTCTCAAGGGCTCTTTTAAGCGCCCATGTGTTATGCATGCTTTCTCATTTGAGAGTACTCAAGATTCCCGAGGTGTACATCATGAAAAGATACACCGTAACGCAAGATAAGATGCAACGCTTGGATGACGAGACTATGAACAAACAAAGACCAGATGGAACCTCGCTTTTTTGGTCAGCCGAAAATTGCTGACGAAACAAAGAATGGACCTTGCAAACAGAGCGACAAGGTCTGACGCTGGGTACCACAGAGCGTTGTTTGGTATGAGGGCACTGATCGAGGAAGTTGATGTGCTCAACAAAGAAGAAGAAGCAGCAAAACTAAAGCAAGCAGAGAAATCCCAGCATGACAATAATGCCGAGCAAGTAGAAAATACCGAACACAGCGGAACTGGTGCTATCAAAAAAGAAACAATTCTTCCACCTCGTGTTTCAAACACAAGAGGAAGGAAGAAAGGGGGTGACACAACAAAGAAAAAGGTTGCATGCAAGGAGAAAAATGATGACAAAAACAGTAAGCCACAGCCTGAAATGGATAAAGGATGGTCACCCACTGGGAATAAACAGGTGCAAGACATGTACTGAAATCAGCGGTCACAATTCCAGGACATGTACAAAAAGACATGAACAAGAAAACCAAGGACACGGCGATGCACAACCAAACAGAAATTCCACTCACAACACTAAGAAATGGAAGAAACCGAGACGTTGTAGCATCTGCAAAAAGAGGAAGAGACACAATTCAAGAACCTGCCCCAAAAGAACAAGATCAGAAAATGAGGAAGACGAAGAAGAAGAAATCAAAGAAGAAGATGGTGACACAACTGAAGAAGAAATGTCTTATGAAGAAGCAGATGAAGAAGAGGAGGAAGAAGAGAGTGAAGAGGACGAAGAACATGAAGAAACTGAAGAAGCAGTGGCTTATGAAGAAACAGATGATGAATATGAGGAAGAGCAAGAAGAGGCGGAAGAAGAGACTGAAGAGGACGAAGAACATGAAGAAACAATGCCAACAAGACCACCACATGGGAATGCTGTTGTACAGAAACAACCAAGAACGACACCACTTTCAAAAAAGAAGGCAGGAGCACGAAAGGATGCAGTTCACATCACTGGGAAACGAAAGCAGCCATCAACCAGCACGTGGGGAGCAAGGAAGGATGCAATTCACATCACCGGAAAACGAAAGCAGCCATCAACCAGCACGCGGGGAGCAAGGAAGGATGCAGTTCACGTCGCTGGAAAACGAAAGTAGCCATCAACAAGCACGCGGGGAGCAAGGAAGGATGTAGTCCACATCACTAGAAAATGAAAGCAGCCATCGACCAGCACGCATGGAGCAAGGAAGGATGCAGTTCACAGCACTGGAAAACGAAACCAGCCATCAACCAGCACGCGAGGGACTACAAACACAGCGGTGCAGAGACAAGAACCAGCAACACCGCCACAGAAAACAAAAGAAAGTGCAACATTAGACACGCTCCAGTCACCGCGGAGAAGCAACAGGTTAACGACCAAATAGATGAACTTCAATAAATTAATCATATGCATAGCAGTTTGCTTATCTACATGACTTATGTATCAGTTTAAATTTTGTGTAAACACAAATTTCCCACTGACTATGAGTTATTCAACTAAAACATTTAAAGAGAAATGTTGTATAGAGTATACCATATATATAGCAGTCTAGAGTAAAACTTTGACACATATTAATCCAAAAACGATGTAAAGAATGCAGTTAGCTCACTGGAAGCACGAAGTTCAGAAATAATAATTGAAGCGGTTCAGATCACAAAAGTGCTTATTACAAAACACATCAAAAAGATGAAGCGTTCGACACGCAAAAGTAATTATTACAAATCAACCTCATAACCTTAACCAATCACGTCAAACGTGATTCTAACCAGACGATCCTCGAGTTCAAAGAAGTTGAGGACAACAACTTGCTCGCACTTCGTGCCACTATCAATCACAAATTCCTTCCACCCTTTCTCGCAGATATAAATACCGTCAACGCCTACACGGTACTTGGCTGGTTGAAGGTGTCCATTACCAAGAACAACTTGGAGAATTCCCTTCTTCTTGAGCCGGAGATACCTAACAGGTCGTTGGGGAATTTTCTTCAAAAAATCAGTACAAATTAAACACAATCTAATGTGCAGTGCGGAACTTGCAAACAAGAAGTACGGTTACAACTATTATGAAGATCTTGAGACTACCTGCATGTAGTACAAAGCATACTAGCGGGGAAAATTGTGGAAACTATTACTTTTCATCTAGTATCTAAGCAGTTCACATATTGTAACCATGCAAAATAAAACACGAGCTCCATGCACACAAGCAAAGAAATAAAAACAAGATATAAGTACAAAGTGCAGTACACTTCAATAAAACAAAATAAGTACATTCCTAAAAAACTAGAAGATCAGACTAGTATGGAATTATACAAAAAAAAAGAAAACACGAAGAAAAAATCAGATCAAAGCGAAAATTACCATCTTGTAGTGAGTCTCAACATCTCACATGTAAGTCGATGGACAAAAGGACTTGTGCGGCCAAGACCACTACCAAGGTATGGAATGGAATGCGTAAACGTTGATGTGGCCCATATCCAATCCTTATGTGAATATTGTGCCATATGCAAGCTACTCACTCGCCATTTCGGCACAATACCTTCCCTCAAGACGAAAGCACGACGCTACCGCAAGCAAGTTGAGCAATCGCAGTGCATCGGCACACCACAACCATGCCCGCAACAGAAGAGATTCGCGCAGGGGCTTGGAGCCATCGCAACAAAAACCTATAAAAGGTAAAAAAATAAAGAGAGGCTAGAGAAAGGAGAGAAGTTGCGGCTAGAGGAGAAATGAACTGCAAAGGAAGGGTAGAAGTTGGCCTACATTTATAGGAGAGGAATGCAAAAAGGTCAAAAATGAAAAATTAAAGAGGAGTTAATGAAAATTACGTTACCAAGAATGAAGGACAATCAATAAAGGCTTATGTTACCAAAACAAAAAAGTCTTACCAGGAAGTTCTACAAAGACTTTGACTGCAGAAATTCCCACGAACTAACCGCACATCATTAAATAATAATTCTCAAAATTATAATCCACAAACCATTTTATGTGTGCGCTCTTCGTAGTCTTACCAGAAGTTCACTATATGTGTGCATGAAGTGCAAGACATGCTCAAAATGAAGCACAAAGAAAAGCACTTTTGCAAAGGCACAAAAGCGTAATTAGTGCACCGATGCAGTCCTTATCTCAGAAGCCATGCAAATTCGCAATGCTGGCATAACCAAATACAACTTTAGCACAAAAGAAGCATGCACGCGGTGAAAAATGTGTACACCAAGCACAAGACCATGAAGAAAGCAAAGGCATAGAGGTAACAAAGCAGTGCACACCCTTACCAATGCAGTGCACAAAAATGTAGCGCAAAAACATGTGCAGTACGGAATGCGTGCGCATGCAGTCTAGAACACTGATCAATACAGTGCACGGATGATTTGCTAAGCAGTGCGCACCCTTACATTAAAAAAACAAAATAGAAAAAAAAATTGACCACCCAAGTGCAGCCGGCCCCAGCCAGTCTCGTAGTAGGTCTGCGCCACAAAGAAAGTAGTCGCTACGAGCCACGATGCGTGGGGCCGCGCACATGGGCCCACGTGTCGAGAGACCATATAGCGTCTAGTGCCGTATAAGCGCCAAATAAGTAACCGGAGGAGTTCGACATACCGCCGCCGCCGCTTATAAACAGGTCGGGCACGCCTTCCGCGGGCGAGGTGGGACTAAACATTAGGCCGCGCACAACGCACCGGGAAACGACCGTCCTCACAGGCCGACTTGGGCCCAAATGCGTCTTCACTCCCCGAACATAGCCCAATAAGGCCCATTAAGAAAAAACAATGACTTCAAAAAATAAATGGGGCCCCCAACCCCCCCCCCCCTCCCCTTACCCCTCCCGTACAGGGACTGCAGTAAGTACAGGCAAAAAATTGATGCAGTACGCAGCACTACAAAGATGCAGTCCATTTAGCTACACGAAGCAGTACGATTTAGCAAATCCAGTTCCGGATTACCTACATGAATAAAAACACGGTATAGAACACAGTGAAAAACTCGTAAAAATGTGAAATACATTGTAATTTATTCAGGGGCTCCAGCAAGGACACGCAAAAAATACTGTGAAATACGCACCTGTAGACAACATGCAGCTCTCCGTTGCACACGATGCAGTGCGGTACTATAACCAATGCAGTTTCGTTATCACGCAGGATACATATAAACGTCACAAAAATGCCTGTTCGCACAGAAAAGTGGTGGTTAAAAAAATTTACTAATAAAAAAAACACCACGTTCGCATACAACCACCCAATCGGAGCGGTTCCATCGCCACAAGCCCACGATCACAGACGCAACACCAACCCACGATCTGCACAAACTTCATCATCACCGAGATCGTGCAGTTCATTCGCTGAGGCCATACCACACCGCGCCTCCCCTTAAATTCAGACCCCTGCCATAGGCCATCTCATCCACAAACAACACAAGTACCCATCACGCTGCCACCAAATCGCTCCATCACATCCATCTCCACGCAAAAACACAAAGCCCCACTACCGACGATGGCGTTCGCTGGAGAGTACAAGGACGTGGAGGCCCACGGCAACACCAAGTTGCACGTCATCCACACCAACGACAAGAAGCAGCTGGCAATCACCCTCGCGGCAAGACGAAGCGCCACCTCAGCCTCCAATAGCCATAAGATCGCTTCGGCATTGATCTCGAGTACAACAACGAGCCTCGGAAGCGACGCGGAAACCCGCCCTCTCCGCCAACTCTCCATCGGCAAGAAACACCCGCATCGCTCTTCCAACTAAGCGCCGCTGAAAGGTGCACCGTCTTCGACAACTTCCTCGCAGACCCCAGGTACACCTTTGCAGGCTTCTCCATCGACGGCGACAAAAAAGGCTAGATCGCGTCAATCTGGAGGTCACCAACTTCGTCAACATCCAGAAGGAGTAGAGGGTGCCCAAGGTAACCAAGGAGTTGGACTCCCTTGGAGACATCTCCGGCATGCTCATCGACGAATACTACAACAACATGAAGAAGAAGATCACCGACGACGAGCACAAGCACTGGGCCACCCTTCCTCTGTCCATGAGGCACATCGAGTACGCGGCAAAGGACGCCTACGCAGCGTACGAGATATGGAACCGCATCACCCTCACCCAGGACGGGCTTTGCCGTGCAAAGCTGGAGAAGGAGGAGCCCCCCAAGAAGCGCGCCAGGACCAGCTGGGGATGGGGAGACGCTGACTGGTGAAGAAGAATATGGTGCCGGCCAAAGAGCCACCAATGCCACCGCTGCTTGAGAATTATTATCAAATTTGCTTTATGTTGTTTGCTTATGTATCGTTAATTTGCTTGTGATCATTTGCTTTTGCTGAACTTAGTTTGCTTGCCATGCAGAATCGCTTGTAATGATGTGAACTTTGATTATGTTAGATTTCTTTCTGTTGAAATTAGTTTGCTCATGATGAACTTGTCGCATGTAATGCCCGCGTGACAATTTGTTTTCTATTGTTTGCTCATGTATCATTAGATTCGAGCAGTGTGCAAATAGGACGCATGCAGTGCAAGTTGTGTGCCAATGCAGTACAGACTTTGTCAAAATGAAGTTTACACATACCCAACAAAGCAGTGCACGCCCCTAAATTTGGAAAAACAAATAGAGAAGAGACAAAACACAAAAAGAAAAATGCAATCTGCATATGTAGTGCCGAAAAATATGAACGTGCAGCACACAAACGAAATCAATGCAGTACAAGAATGATTTACTAAGCAGTGCACTCCCCTACATTGGGAAAAAATTACGTAAGAGCAAAAACACGAAAACAAAAAATGAGAACTGTGCATGTAATACGGACTGCGTGCACATGCAGTACAGAACGCTGATCAGTGCAGTGCACGCATGGTTTACAAAGCAGTGCACGCCTCTACATTGAAAAAAATGTAGTGCAGAAATATATGAACGTGTAGTACAGGAACATAATCAATGAACTACATGTAGGTTTACTTAGCAGTGCACTCCCCTACACTGGAAAAAAAGATTACAAAAGAGCAAAAACATGAAAACAAAAAATGAGAAATGTACATGTAGTATGGAATGCTTGCACATGCAAGATGTAACAATCGATCAATGCAAAGGCAAGGATGGTTTCCTAAGCAAAGGCGCTACCACATTGAAAAAACAAAATAGAAAAAAATTGACCGCCCAGTGCAGCCTGACCCCAGCCTCAGAGTAGGTCTCGCGCCAATAGCAAAGTAGTCGTTCTGAGCCACGATGCGTAGGGTCGGGCGCACATGGGCCCACAGGTCAGAGAGCATAGAGCAGCGAGCGCCGTGTATAAGCGCTCAAATAAGTAACCAGAGGAGATCGATACAGCTGCCTCGTCAATGCTTATAAACAGGTTGGGCGCGCCTTCCGCGGGCGAGGTGGGACTAAACATTAGGTTGCACACAGCGCACTGGGAACCAGCCGTGCTCACAGGCCATCTTGGGCCCAATGCGCTTCACTCCACGAACACAGGCCAACAAGGCCCACTAAGAAAAAACAATAACATCAAAAAATAAAACATCAAAGAAAAATTAGAAAACATTTTTTAAATGAATAACAACAACAAAAGAAAATTGTGTGTGGGCACAGCTAGAAACTACAGTTCGTTATTAATAAATAAAAGCAGAAAGCCAAAAGTAAAAGTACAAATGCAGTCCGCGACGACAAACAATGCAGTTCTCCATGAAGTATTTTTTCTGACATTAAGTTCTCCTTCTACTGCATTGCAGTATGGCTAAAATGAAGAATGCAGCTCTGTTAGTTAAGCAAAGCAGTCCGTTATAAAATAAAGAACTGCATGAAAGAACTCCATCAAAAAACTAAATGTGCGTACATCTGTATCAATCCTAATCCGATATAATTCAATGCACGAAGAATAAATTTCATTTCGATGTAGTACACTATGTGGACGTATGCAGTTATGTTCTGATATAAAAGAAGTGCACTTAATAGGAAAATTCACCGAAAACACAATCATCACATTTTCCTCGATTGCTATGCATACCTAAACAAGTCACGAAAAAAGAGGACTCGACGTTCTGGATTTCCAACGCACTAACAGAGCCTCCTCATAGCAGAACCTCTCTGTAGTTGCCACGTAACTTAAAACAGAGCCCCACCATGCTACCACCCCGCTCCACCTCTCCCACGTCCTGTCAAGGAGAGCAGAGGAGAGCAGAGGAGAAAACACAACTGCTTCGTACCCCAAAAAACCCCATTGCATATTCTTCTCCACAATTCCTTTCACCAACCTCTTCTCTCCAGAACAAACACGAGAGAGCAGAGGATAGTCATGGCGGATGCACCTCTTTACAAGCAGCGCCGCACGTACACCAGGGAGCTCCACGACGTTGATCTCCACGGCAACCACAAGCTCCACGTCGCTTGGTATTGCAAGGTGAAGACGTGGACAAGATGTTGTCCACGCTTAGGAGGAAGCTCGGCGGAATGCCCGTCAAACTAGTCGGCGTTGATGTAGAGTACACGCACTATGTGAAGCCACAACGGGCAGCAGTGCTCCAACTATGTGTACAAAAAGAATGCCTTGTCTACCACATCTCTGCAGCTAAAGACAGGTCAGAATATAACTATCAATTTGTACTATTGGTTGTCAATATTGATTTTAAATTTTCTTCACTGCAATCGCCACTATTTAAACTTTGGTTTCATTTTTGAAAACCATGGCATCTGAATTCATTGACAGCTTTCATCTGGCTCCATGTATGTCACTCATGTGCTCGATTCTTGAATTATATGATCTAGCAATACACGCAGTTTTATTTTGTTTTACCAAATACAGATATTTGACTGAACAATAGAAAACTGCAACATTACTATACAAAACATGTATGAAATTCAGTTCAAGAATATAATCATGCACAAAACATGCATTGTTTATGCAATATATTATCAGATTTACTAGTTATGATGAACAAAGTATTAGCAACTACTCAACGCAACAGATTCAGATACTCATATTGCAGTTCAGTTTCACAAAAAACAAAAAGCATTGGTACTTCTAAGAAAATAAACTATATTCACTCTATACAAACATCTTGCATGACAATGGAACTAGACAAATTCCTCATGAATGGTGAGTACACCTTCGTCGGATTCGCCATTGAAGGAGACAAAAGCAAGCTGAAGCTATCTGGTTTGGAGATCAACTCCGACAACTACATTGATATTCGTGTGGAATGGAGAAACCCATACAATAAAAAGAAGTTTGACTCTTTGGGCGATGTTGCGGCAGGATGATGGACATTCACTACCATGACATGAAGAAAAAATTAACCGCAAGGAGGACCATACTCAGGGGATTCTCGCCTAACGCCGTAAAAGCTTATCAAGTATAGAACAATAGATGCATTCGCAACATATGAGTCATGGAGAATCATCTACGATGTCATCATGGGATTGGACAGGGCAAAAAGAGACAAAGAAGCAAAGCAGAAGAAGAACAAGGCTGTAATCCAATGCAGCAACTAGAAATAATTCAGGGCTATGTTTTAGTTTCACTTTCCTTTAGTCGTTGTGTTGTTCTTTGTTTCATGTATGCAAGCTTTTGATTATGTCCATTGCTTCACAATGAACATTTCTTTTGTAAAAACAATGTCGTTTTAGAATTGTCATTAAATTTTATTTCGTTGTTTGCTTATGTATCACAGTTTGTTTCTGATCAATTGCTTTCACTGAACAAAGTATCCACAAAAGTAATTATAGAAAAAGAACATTAATATTAATATTTATAAAGAAACGTAAATACAGTTCACATAACAAATATAAGGCAGTTCATCGAGTGTAAATATGAAGTGCAGTACGTGCACAAATCAAATGCGTAATCTAAGGCTGCAAGAACTTTCGCCAAAGGCACAAAATACAAACTTGGTACGCACAGCGTAGTACTCAACGTTGGTGCAAGTAGTACAAATGACATCATTTGTACTACCACGAAAAATATATACTCCAAAAGAAAAAAATGCTTCAGATAAGGAAAAAAATTGACCACCCAGTTACAACTAGGCCCCAGCCAGTCCCATAATAGGTCTCTACAAAATGTGTGCACTTCTCCAAAGTCTTCCAAGGAAGTTCACTATATGTGTGCATGAAGTGCGGCACATGCTAAAGTCCCATAACCAGCACAAGACTATGACGAATGCAGTGCACATGGAGGCAACAAAGCAGTGCACACCCGTACAGAACCCTGACAAATGCAGTACAAAGTTGTCTTGCCAAGCAGTACAGAACTCTGACAAATGCAGTACAAAGTTGTTTTGCTAAGCAGTGCATGATACGTCTCCAATAATTTTTGATTGCTCCATGCTATATTATCTACTGTTTTTGACTATATTGGGCTTTATTTTCCACTTTTATATTAATTTTGGGGCTAACCTATTAACCGGAGGCCCAGCCCAGAATTGCTGTTTTTTGCCTATTTCAGTGTTTCGAAGAAACTAATATCGACGGAGTCCAAACAGAAAAATCCTTGTTGGAACGTGATTTTCTCACCGGATAAGACCCAGGAGACTTGGACCCTACGCCAAGGCATCGAATAGGCGGTCACGAGGGTGGGGGGCGCCCCCCTAGGGCGCGCCCCCCTGCCTCATGGGCCCCTCGAAGCTCCACCGACGTACTTCTTCCTCCTATATATATCCACGCATTCTCAAACGATCGTAACAGAGCCAAAAACCTAATTCCACCGCCGCAACTTTCTGTATCCACGAGATCCCATCTTGGGGCCTGTTCCAGAGCTCCGCCGGAGAGGACCGTCATCATGGAGGGCTTCTACATCATCATAGCCTCTCCGATGAAGTGTGAGTAGTTTACCTCAGACCTTCGGGTCCATAGTTATTAGCTAGATGGCTTCTTCTCTCTTTTTGGATCTCAATACAATGTTCTCCTCCTCTCTTGTGGAGATCTATTCGATGTAATCTTCTTCTTTTTGCGGTGTGTTTGTTGAGATCGATGAATTGTGGGTTTATGATCAAGTCTATCTATGAATAATATTTGAATCTTCTCTAAATTCTTTTATGTATGATTGGTTATCTTTGCAAGTCTCTTCGAATTATCCGTTTGGTTTGGCCAACTAGATTGGTAGTTCTTGCCATGGGAGAAGTGCTTAGCTTTGGGTTCGATCTTGCGGTATCCTTTCCCAAAGGATGTATGAGCATAAAGGCACGTATTGTATCGTTGCCATCGAGGATAAAAAGATGGGGTTTATTTCATATCGCATGAATTTATCTCTCTACATCATGTCATCTTACTTAAACCGTTACTCTGTTTTTAACTTAATACTCTAGATGCATGCTGGATAGCGGTCGATGAGTGGAGTAATAGTAGTAGATGCAGAATCGTTTCGATCTACTTGTCACGGACGTGATGCCTATATACATGATCATGCCTAGATATTCTCATAACTATGCTCAATTCTGTCAATTGCTCAACAGTAATTTGTTCACCCACCATAGAATACTTATGCTCTCGAAAGAAGCCACTAGTGAAACCTATGGCCCACGGGTCTATTATCATCATATTAATCTCCATCACTTTAATCTTGTTTTGCTTTTTACTTTTACTTTTCACTTTGCATCTCTATACCAAAAATACCAAAAATATTATCTATCGGATCTCACTTTCGTAAGTGACCGTGAAGGGATTGACAACCCCTAATCGCGTTGGTTGCGTTGAGCTCTTTGTGTTGTCTAGGTACGAGGGACTTCATGCGCGTGGCCTCCTACTGGATTGATACCTTGGTTCTCAAAAACTGAGGGAAATACTTACGCTACTCTGCTGCATCATCCTTTCCTCTTGGGGGAAATCCAACGCAAGCTCAAGAGGTAGAAGTGCATGAGTGTACAAGGGTGTGACGGACTCGCTGCCGCATAGCGCCCTTGTGCGGCACGCCAGCGTCGCCCCTTTCCGGCTCGTTCCAGGCTCGACCTCGCAGGGGGGTGGGGCGCTAACGCACACAGTGCGCTTGGTTGACAGGCGCAGTGCGGACATTCTGTTTTTCCAACAATAGGACGCACTCAACCCCAGAGCCACACCCCTAAGATAGACAGGGAGGCGCACGGGTGTGACGGAATCGCCGCACATGCGGCCTTGGCGCACGCCGCGTCGCCGCCTGCTCCGGCTTGTTCCAGGCTTGACTTCGCGGGGAGGGGGTCACGGCCCCTCCCCACCCCTCGCTGACCTCGCGCTAACGCATGTAGTGCGCTTGGTTGACAGGCGTAGTGCAAACATTCTGTTTTTCCAACAATAGGACGCACGCAACCCCAGAGCCACACCCCTAAGATAGACAGGGAGGCGCACGGGTGTGACGGACTCGCCTGCGCATGCGGCGCCCAGCGGCACGCCCAGTCGCCGCTGCTCGGCTTGTTCGAGCTTCGGCCTCGCGAGAGGGTGGGGAGGAGGGTCACGACCCTCCCCTCCCACCGCCGACCTCGCATTCTTGCCCTTGATGCGCTTGGTTAACGAGCGCGATGTGGACATTACTGTTTTCCAACAATAGGACGCACGCAACCCCAGAGCCACACCCCTAAGATAGACAGGGAGGCGCACGTGTGTGACGGACTCGCCTGCGCATGCGGCGCTACGGCACGCCACGTCACCGCCTGCTCCGGCTCGTTCCAGGCTCGGCCTCGCCCCTCCCCACCCCCTGCTCGGCCTCGCGCTAAGCACGCTGTGCGCTTGGTTGACAGGCGCAGTGCGGACATTCTGTTTTTCCAACAATAGGACGCACGCAACCCCAGAGCCACACCCCTAAGATAGACAGGGAGGCGCACGGGTGTGACGGACTCGCCTGCGCATGCGGCACCGCGGCACGCCGCGTCGCCGCCTGCTCCGGCTCGTTCCAGGCTCGGCCTCGCAGGGGGGTGGGGAGGGGGTCACGACCCCCCACCCCCTGCTCGGCCTCGCGCTAACGCACGCAGTGCGCTTGGTTGACAGGCGCAGTGCGGACATTCTGTTTTTCTAATAATAGGACGCACGCAACCCCCAGAGCCACACCCCTAAGATAGACAGGGAGGCGCAAGGTGTATCGGACTTCGCTGCGCATGCGGCGCGCCACACGCCAGCGTCGCCGCCTATCCGGCTTCGTTCAGGCTCGGCCTCGCAGGGGTGGGGAGGGGGTCACGGCCCCCTCCCACCCCTGCGAGGCCGAGCCGCTAACGCCTTGATGCGTTAAGTCTGAGGAATACAAATAGCAAAATACAAATATATAGTCAACCAAAAAATGGGGGGGGGGCAACCCCCCCCCCCTCATACCTTACAAAAACAAAACAATAAAAAACCAACTGAAGGTTAGGCAAAAAAAAGCAGTGCACTTGGATAGGCAAAAAAGCAGTGCACTTAGTTAGGCAGAAAAAAAGCAGTGCAGTATCATAAAGCAACGCACTTCACCTGGCTAGGCAAAGCAGTGCAGTATCATAAAGCAATGCAGTTCAAGGATACACACATGAATGCAGGGTCTACAGTAAAAAAGTGCAGGAAAAAAAAGATGCAGCACAAACTTGTAGACAAAATGCAGTGCTTTTCTTGGACGAACAAGTTCGGTATCACATGCAATGCAGTTAAAATGGGACACATAAGATACATATAAGCGTGTCAAAATGCCAATTCACACAGAAGGTGTAAGTCAAAAAAAATATACACATATATATACTGTATGAATTATTTATATAAAATACACATACAGATACAAATTCGTCCATAAAACACTGCTGCAAAAGAGCAGACGAGAATAACAACAAACAATAAAACAAACGTCTTTTCATACATTATATACCTTAGACACCACACAGCACACAACATGAACCCCTAGTTCTTGTCCATACACAGGGTTTTTACCAATGTAGATTGTTACTGCGTCTGCGACTGCGTCCGCGATTGCGACAGGGAAGTAAGCCCGAGGTCCGCAATCAGTTCTCGTAGCTCAAGCAGCATGTCTTCATAACACAACATGTTCGAGGAATTGTACAGCAGCTGGAACATGTACTGCGCCTTCCAATCTTCAACAACAGGCTAAAAAAGAAAAATTAAAAAAATGCAGACAGTGGTTAAATAAAAAGGTTGTCATAAAGAACAAAAAGTGAAAAGGTAAAAATAATAAAAAAAGTAACAAAAAAGGAAGAAAACAGAGAAGGTTTTATGTCGGTTTTGATAATTTTCTCAACTATACATTGGCCGTCATACAACTGCATCACCCTCAGAACATAGATTCTGCACTCATTTGCTCCTTGCACTGGCACGACCGGGTAAGAGGGCTTCTCTGCCAATTTAACCCGGTCAGGGTGGTTCTTAGATTTACACAGTTTTTCACCATCAATCGCCTTTAGCAAGCGCACGCGAGAGCATCAAGCAAAGGCATCTGTTTCGGTGCAACAAGACCAAGACCAGCCCCAACGGCTGGAAGGAGTCATCGTGGAGCCCAAGCAGGCGTCATCACCAGAGCCTTTGGCAGGCGAGGACCAACTTTAGTCAGGATAAGTGTACCATTGTTCCCCTTCAAAATGGCCAATTGTTGGCGCCCTTCCCGCTCAATATTTGGGAAGAGGCCCAGGCCTTCGCCTATAAATAGGAGTAGCCACCCCCGGGGCAGGGGGGAGACGGAGAGGCATCTGGAAGAGGGGCAGCTAGAGATCTAGAGATCGAGAGATCCGGAATCCTCATCAAGAAACCAGTAGCTAGAGCGACTGAGCACCACCTAGCAGCTCATCGCACCCGCCAAGAACAGACCCTCACAAGGTTGTTCTTCCTTGTATTGTTCCTCATCAGCCCAAGAGGCAATCCACCACACCACACACTGGAGTAGGGTATTACACCACAATGGTGGCCCGAACCAGTATAAATCTCGTGTCTCTTGTGCTGTTCCGTTAGTAGTTTAGGTCCCTGCGATTCGGTGAAGTGTGAGACGGTGGAAGGTTGGATCTCCGCGCGCACCCCAGTGTTCAAACCTCAAGGGTCTGTCGGAACCCGAAATCCGACATTTGGCGCGCTGTAAAGTGCGCCGAATCTGCCTTTCGTCGCCTCGTTCTTCCCCGACCACCGCAACCATGTCTGACGCCCGTCGGGCCCGCGTCGAGCACCGAGCCGCCCTCGCCTCCCATGTCGCCCAGACAGCTCCCGTCGGCGGGCGCCCTCGTCGTTCCCCGTCACCTGCCGTCAATGCCGCCACCGGCCCGGCGGGGAATGAGCAGCAAGCATCATCCCAGCACCCGTCCATGAGGCGAGACGGCCGCACCGCCACGCCTTCGCTCACCCCCGCTGGTTCTTCATCACGCGCGCCCCGTGCGGCCATGGAGGCCCGAGCTGCACTCATCGCGGCAAACGAGCTCCTGAGCTACCGCCCCGTCGACGACGTCTACGAAGAATGGCTCGACCGAAGTCGCCCGAGCTTCGTTCAGCGCTGGAGGCGCCCCGCACCGTCCGTCTCGCCTGCACCGCACCGCCAGCTGGCGATGAACCTCCCGGAGCGCCTCGGCCGCCTCCTCCTCAAGAAGGCGCCACAGCCAAGGTGCGCGGCCTGGCGGAACCCGTTCCGCCAGGCGCTCGCTGCTGCAAGAGCGAAGATGTCAAGAAGTTCCTCGCCCACAAGAAGCTGCCCAAGCGCTCCCGCTCCCGCACGTCAGACCCTGCGCTGCCCCCGGCCCCAAGGGCGCAGGAGGCCCGCAAGACCAAGCTCTCTGTCGTCCGAGGCCCCCCGCGGCCACGGCGGGCTGCCGCGCCTTCACCTCCGAGCTGCCAACGAGGATGAAAAGGTCATGGCGAACTGGTTTCCCATGGCGCTCAAGGACGGAGCCCGCACCTGGCTCCTGAATCTGGCCCCAGGCACGATCTCTTCCTGGGCCGAGATGAGCACCCGCTTCTTCGCCAACTACCCTGGAACTCGGCGATATGCGCCGAATCAAGCAGCAGCTAGGGGAAACCCTGCAAAAGTACATCCAGCACTTCAACAACGCACGCCTCAAGATCCCCGGGGTAACGGAGGAGGCCATCATCTCTACCTTCTCCGACGGCGTGCGTGCGCGATGTCAAGATGAAGGAGGAGCTGGCGATGCATAAAGATCTGTGCACCTCCTCGAGCTGCTCAACTTGGCGACCAAGTCGCGCCGAGGCTGAGGAGGGCACCTCTCCCTCCTCGAGCTGCCTGCCGTGGATCCCGAGGAGAAGAAGTCCAAGGCCAAGGGCGTGAAGCGCAAGGGGCTGCCGTATTGCCGCCGAACCGCACACCAAGCGAGGCGAAGATCAGCCCGAGTCCTCCAAGGCGGCCGACATCGCTGCGTGTACCACGACCTCCACACCCACAACACCAATGACTGCCAAGAGCTCCGAGCCGTGCGCGAAGGAAGGGTCGGCAGACGCCCCGAGCGCAGCGACCGGGGCTACGGCCGAGGAGGAGGAAGGAATGCAGGACGCCTGAAGACCGCGGCCCGCGCCAAGGGTGGCGCCACCAACCTCGCGACGACCATGGCAAGACCCGCCTCGAGGGAGGCTGTAGGGATCAACCTCGCGAGGATCGCCTGAGGGGAACGCAGGCCTCCCTCCACCGCCGCCACGCCAAGGAGAAATGAGGACCGTCATCGTGACGAGGGGCTGGGGGCTTCCAGAATCGCGTCACGATCGCCTGCATCCTGGGCGGAGCTCAAGCCCCAGCCTCTCAGCGCATCTTCAAGCAGTTCGCCCGCGAAGTGAATGCAGTCCTCCCCAAGCTCGAGGCCACGCGCCCTCTCAGGTGGTCGGCATGCGCCATCACGTTCAGCTCAGCGGATCAGCTCAAGTGCGCGGCCACAGCCGGAGTTCTCCCGATGCTTTGTTCCCCAATCATCAGCAACGTCTTTGGTCACCAAGACCCTCATCGACGGCGGGGCAGGACTCAACGCCCCGTCTGTGGAAACATTCAACAATCTTCAAGTGCCTTACAGCCGACTTCAGCCAACCAAGCCTTTCTCCGAGTCACCGACGGTTCCACGGCCCCGATCGGGCAGGTCCGCCTTCTGTCACCTTCGGGCTCGCGACAACTACAGCACCGAGCTCATCGACTTCGACGTCGCCCCCATTACTTTTGCCGTACAAAGCCATCCTCGGGTACGGCGCTGGCCAAATTCATGGTCAGAACCCACCACGGCTACAACGCCCTCAAGATGCTAGGAAGCGGCGGGGTCATCACGGTGCCCTGTGAAGAGAGAGACGCGGTGTGCTCCCTGGAGCGAGCCTTTCAGGCCGCATCGCTAGAAGACCCAGACAACAGCAGCAGGAGGCCTCACGAGGCCGCACCCAAGAAGAAGAAGACATCGACCGGCCCGGCTCCTCAAGAAGCAGGCCCCTCAGGCGGGCCAGGGGGAGCCTCCTTCCATCGCATAGGAAAGCGCGCCCGGCGCCCTCCTCAGGTCGGGCTCGGGGGCTCTCCCCTGGAGGGCCGCCGACCTCGCCAAGGTCACGAGGGAGGCGCTTGGGCACCACGTGGAGGCGTGCTTCGAAGCACGTTTCCCGCAAGCAGGAGCAAGGCAAGGAGGGCCGAACCCTCAGGAGTTCGTCAGCAAGGCCATTCAGGAGCTACAGGAGTCAAGGGTCATGAGGGGCAGCCGCCGCCTACCCGCTGTGGCCCCCCATCCAGGCGAGGATGGTGGGCTGCGCGTCTGCATCGACATACGAGGGCTCAACCGAGCCACGTCTCGAGAGCGCCCTCACGGCCCTCGCGAGTGGGACGCTTGCGAGCCCGCCCATACGCCTACGTGCGCATGCCTCACGGCTCGCCAAACGCGGTTGCTGCGCACCAAGCATCTCATGAGGGCCATCCCGAAGCTCGAGAGGTCGAGCACGCCGCAGCCCTGGCGGAGATGGAGATGGCCCCGAGGAGCCGCCCGGCGCCTCCGGATCCTCCCGAGGCCTCCGGGCACAGGGGCTCGTGAGGATCGGCTCCGCAGCCCACCACCGAGTCTGCTACACCAACACCCCTTCGTCCCCAACATCACCAGTGACATCTTTAAGTTTTATTTCCGGTGGGAGCGCCTTGAGGCTGCATTATTCCCGTGCCGCGTGAGTCCGTCCTGCGGCATGTATCCCTTTTATTTCATGTCATTAGCCTATCTGTTGGGGGCGCCCCTCGGGCTGCATCATCCCCAAGCCGCTCGGGCATGTCCCAGCGGCATGTATCCTTCTTGCGTTTTCCTTAGGATTATGCCCTCGTTCCACCATGCTTGTTATTTGGTGCCTTTTCCTGGGTGATGGAATCTTGCACGTTAAAGGGGGATGCCTGAGCATCGCGACTCAGGGCTCCTACCGGCTCTCCGGCCCTCACCCTCTGGTCTTGTCCATGGCATCGCGACCTGGCTTGCCGGCCGACGGCCGAGACCAGCCCGAGAGCCGGACCCGAGGGCGAGAGTTTCGTCATCTAACCCAGCTTGCGCGTTAAAGGGTGGGTGCACGAGCATCGCGACTCGTGGCTCCTACCGGCTCTCCGACCCTCACCCTCTGGTCTTGTCCATGGCATCGCGACTGGCTTGCCACCGGGCCGAGACCAACCCAAGAGCCGGGACCCGAAGACGAGAGCACCGCAAGATCCGCCAAATTTGCGTGAACACACTCGAAGATAAGGCCCGAGCCAGGCGCAACCCGCCTTGAGGTAGGGGCCCGTGAGTCCCGCTACCGCTCACGGGTGCCCGATACACCTCGGCCCAAATTTCTACCGTGTCAGCCCACGTCGTCGGTGGGGTATACGCCTGGGCTCCTCCCGGAGGGGAGCCCCTCCCACGCACTGATGGAAGCACCATGCTCCTTGCTGGCCGACGACATCGCCGAGGGAGCGGCTATGCCTGCACGCATGCGGAAGCGCTTATGCTCCGCTGGTGATAAACAATCGAGGTGGCCTCCGGTCGCATCAACCTCAGAGCCCAGAGCTCGGTGTCCGGCCTCATCGCAACGCCTCCCCTCGGGGCGCCCCGGCGAGGGCTGGACACGGGCTGCGCCTGGTCACGTCCAGACGCACGCCACCCAGCCAGGCCCCCCGGGCCTGGTTCGTCGCACGTCACTCCCCGAGCGGAGCCAAGGTACGAATGCCGTTTGAGCGTCAAGGGGGACTCCTGAGCATCGCGACTCAGGAGCCTAACTGGTCACGTAGCCCCTAACCCCTTAGTTCCAAAAGGCTAACGGCGGTTGGGGTATGCGCGGGGCCGGGCTCTGCAGACGTAGAACGGTGGATCCGCCCGCGCCTCACCTCCCTACGTGCTGTTAAATGCGCTAAGGGGACTCTGAGCATCACGACTCAGGAGCCTAACTTGTCACATAGCCCCTCACTCCTTGGTCCCGTCCTGGTTTCCGGTCGGGACTAACGGCGGCTGAGGTATGCGCGGGGCCAGGCTCTGCCGGCGTAGAACATAAGCAAGTAGGAAGCGCAAATTTCAAGGTATTCAAAAGAAAATATTACAGTCCACACTGTTATCGCAATACCAAATGCAAGTTTAAACGCCTCCCCGAGGCATGATACATGTGCAGGAATTAAAGGCAGGACACGAGACACAACGGAGTCACTTGTCGGCGGTGGAGCAGCGCGGAGTGGGTTCGCCTCGTGGAGCAGCAGGGCCGGCGCCTCGCCCGGCTTCGTCTTGAAGGCCCGGAACTTCCCAACAGAGCCTCCGCTCGACCCTTCACAGCCTCGGCGTGGCGGTTGCATGCTCGCCGCTTGCCGGCTCCAAAGAGCTGTCGTGTCGACGCCAGGATCGCGAAGGTAGACGTGGGTGAGGACCCGTGTCAGTGCCGCAGAAGACAAGACACGCGCCTAGGCCTCGGCCGTAGGGCCAAGGCCAAGGGTGACATCTTCAAGAGCGCGAACCAGGAAGGGAAGCAGCTTAAGGGACCATCCTCGGCGCCGCCAGCCGGACTCTCCAGTCACCGTCAGAAAGCGCCCTCAAGAAAGAGCGAGCCTTCACCTCTATATCCGTGAAGGCCACGCGATCTTCTGCAAGAACCCGCGCCTTGTCGTCCAGCTTGACCTTCCTCGCCTCCAGCCTCGCCTCCAAATAGCGCCTAAGCGGTCGCGGCGCTTCTTGAGCTCGGCCTCCCGGTCCTGACGGCCGCCTCGTGAGCTTTCATGCTTTCCTCCTGCTTCCTGGCCGAGGCTGGCCTCCTCGACAAGCTGGTTCTGCAGGCCCTTCTTTCGCCCTCCAGCGTCTCACAGCAACCTTGGATGCTGGCTGCCTCCCCCAGGGCAGCATCGCGGGCAATCTTCGCCTCACGGACAGCCTGCTTCTCCTCGTCGCAAGCCGTCGAGGCCTGGACCAGCGCCGCCCGAATCAAAGCATCGGAGCGAATCCAGCCAGAAGCCAGCTCCAAACGCCCAGCCATCAGACGGGAGTCGGCGCTCAGAAGATCTCGCCGCAGCGGTCCAGTCCGGCAACGACGCGATCCGTAACAGCATTCGGAGGAGCAGCGGTCGGTGGAGTAGGAGGAGAAGACGGCCAGTGACCATCGCGCTCGAGGCGGAACCAAGTGCCACGGCACAAAGGAGGCAAGCCAAGCAAGGGCACCTCGGGAGACGCCTGGGTCAAGGGGGCTGAGCTCGCCCCAGCGGGCTCAGCCCGGCCTCGCGAGGACGCCCGGGCAGGAGAGGCATGTGCGTCACGATCTCCTTTCTCGGGCAGAGGCACCGCCACGAATGGGGCCTCACGAGCCCCCTTCAGCTTCTTCGCCGCAGGCGCCAGCCTAGCCAAGAGATACAGATATCAAGCCTCAGCAACAAAGCAAGGAATAGGACAAGAATCAAGCACCTCATCGGTCATCGTCATGAAGCTCGAGCAACCTCCGGCCATACTTGAAGCCCGAGAGCCGGCTGCAGGGATCGGCTTCAAGGGGCCCGGGAGAAGGAGGCGCGTCTGCGGATCGCCCTGGGGCCGGGGCGGACCCGCGAGGGACCAGCCCAGTCCGGTCCTCCTTCGGGACCAGGGGCAGGCTTCTGCCTCCCTGCTCATCCTCATCCTCGTCATCGTCACTCTGGGGGAGGCGGAGAGTGCGGGATCTGCGCCGAAGGGGGGGAGCCCTTGACTCCGCCCCCAAATCAACCCCCTCTCCCGGCTCTCTTTCCTCCACCTCTTCGCTGGAGTCGGAAGAGGACACGTCCACCAGGTCCTCCCGAGCCTCCACGGGCACGGGCCCGTCCCCATTGAAGATGTGCATGGGCCCCACTACCTGCTCCCAATCCTCGCGAATGAACAAGGCGCGGGGCCTCGATCTCGCCACATCGCCCCAACCAAGGATCGAGGACCGTCACCAGATCCTCGCTGGCCAGACCACGGGCTCGAGTGAGGCCTCCACATCGGAAGCCAGTATCGACGGCGAGCGGAGCAGTGACGCTCAGAACTCCCTCGGCTGACACACCGGTAAGCCGCCGCCGCCGCGGCTTGGCCAGATTCTGCGTCCATCTTCTCGGCCAAAGACCAGCAGCGGGGATCCCAAAGCTCCACTCGGGACCAGTCGTCGGAGCTCTCGGGGTGCTCCGTGGGCAGGATCAGCCGAGGGTGGATGCGCCCAGCATCCACCAAGACCCACTTGCTCCTGAAGCCCTCAATCCGCTTCCCAGGGTTTGAAATGGCGATGGCTCCGCCAGACATTTAAGCTTCAAGACGCCTGTGGCGGAACCACGGAGGTTCGGAGGGAGAAATAATGGCGCAGCAAGGCCACCGAGGCTTCACCCCAACATGGGCCTCACAATAGTAGGCGAAGATTGCCGGAAGAAGGACGGAGTTGGGATGGAGGTGCAGAGCTTGAATGTTGTAGTGACGGAGGACGGAGAAGAAGAACTTCGAAAGGGAGGCACTGCATCAGCAATGATGGCGCTCACGAAGAACGGGTAGAAGGTACTCCCAGACCCTCGGGGCGGAGGAGCCGCCTTGAACGCCTCCGTTCCGTTGGCGCCCTGCGCCTCCGCCATCCGGCGCGCACCAGATGCAGGCTCGCCTCGACACATTTGGCGGGTCCAAGGAAGGAGAGTACCAAGCTCCGCCGGGGCTTGGCGAGAGCCATGATCGCTAGGGCACGCAGCGGAGTGGATCTGAAGATCTTGGAAGCAGAGAGGAGAGGCGCAAGAAAGGGGATCTGAGCAAGAATCGGAGAAAGTAAAGGAGGCAAGGAAGATGCCGCTCTGTTATCAACCCACGCAGCTTGCAGGCGCGACGCTGCCCAATCAACCGCCACGCGGCGCCTAAGGCCGCAGGCTGTTAGGGCCCGCGACGCTACGCACTTGCCCTTTCGCCTCTCTGCTTGGCCAAGTTCGGGCGCGCCGCGGGCCGAGCTCTTGTCGGCGTTGCAGGAACAGGGGTCCCCAGACTTGCACTGCGGCCTGCGGCGTGGCTTGAAGGAGGCCCAGCACGGCCCATCTTCATCAACGCAGGCTCAAGACCCTCGCGAGGGGCCAAGCCTCGCGGGGCGGACGACAAGGAGCTTCCTCAGGCACGGCCTCGTCAGGCTGGCTCATGAGGAGGCGGAGAGTTCAATGCAGGGTACCTCGCGAGGTGCCCGTGGCGCAAGCCATGACGCACTAAGGGCGTCGGTCAGGCGCCAGCCAGCGCGGTCCTCCTTTCCTCTTTGGTGCAAAGGGAGCAAGCGCAGGCGAGAGCATCAAGCAAAGGCATCCGTTTCGGTGCAACAAGACCAAGACCAGCCCCAACGGCTGGAAGGGAGTCATCGTGGAGCCCAAGCAGGCGACATCACCAGAGCCTTTGGCAGGCGAGGACCAACTTTAGTCAGGATAAGTGTATCCGCTGTTCCCCTTCAAAATGGCCAATTGTTGGCGCCCTTCCCGCTCAATATTTGGGAAGAGGCCCAGGGCCTTCGCCTATAAATAGGAGTAGCCACCCCCGGGGCAGGGGGGAGACGGAGAGGCATCTGGAAGAGGGGCAGCTAGAGATCTAGAGATCGAGAGATCCGGAATCCTCATCAAGAAACCAGTAGCTAGAGCGATCGAAAGCACCACCTAGCAGCTCATCGCACCCGCCAAGAATGACCCTCACGAGGCTGTTCTTCCTTGTATTGTTCCTCATCAGCCCAAGAGGCAATCCACCACACCACACACTAGAGTAGGGTATTACACCACAATGGTGGCCCGAACCTGTATAAATCTCGTGTCTCTTGTGTTGTTCCGTTAGTAGTTTAGGTCCCTGCGATTCGGCGAAGTGCGAGACGGTGGAAGGTTGGATCTCCGCGCGCACCCCAGTGTTCGAACCTCAAGGGTCTGCCGGAACCCGAAATCCGACAGCAGTTCACTAAAGAATAGAATGCAGCACAATTGTCTACAGCAATGCAGTCCACTTGTCCGCGGCAATGCAGAATAAAAAAATGTATACAACAATGCAGCCCACTTGTAAAGAACAATGCAGCTCACTTGCACAAAAAATAAAAAATGCAACTCATTAACACAACAAATAAAAATACACATACAATCTAAATCACGAACGTAACTAAACAAACTATTAAAAAAAGCCCGTAAGAACCGGAAGCAAGCAGTAGGCAAAAAATAAATAAAGGAAGGATAAAGAAGTTCACTAAAACAACCTTTATCTGCAAAAAATAAAAGTGATGTTAAATCAAGGGAACACTTTCTTGATGTGAGCCAACTATAGAGCATGGCCTTTTTGATGTAGCCAATGTGCTCCACCCCAAACTGAGCAACTCAAACACCATCCCAAGTATGCAGGAATTGAAACATATAGAATCCACAATCATGCCTGCAATAAAAGAATAAAAAACATCAGTTTCACAAAAATGAAAAATAAAAAAAAACTTGAGCAGTATGGTGAAGAGGGGTCATGGAACACACCCATTAGGCTGCATTGGGACAATGACATGTTTCAACACAAATCCATCAAGTGTAGGAGGATTTAGCGGCTCATCAGTACTTGAGCTTCCTTCTTTCCATTCACGCTTGATATTTTTAACCATCCTCCTAAAAACCCTGATCGCACCAGGGCTGCCAGGTTTATTGAGCGAGTCAAGAAATTCAAACCGCCTTTCTTTCACATTTAACGCAACTACACAATAATGACCAACGCCATCCCTTGTATCTGGTGGATCAAAAGTTGCAAAAAGGACCTGCTCAAAGCACGAAAAAATAAATAAAAACATAATAAGAAGAAGAAACGGAACACTGTAATAACAAACACGCAAAAAATATAGTCTTCGACACATAAAAACGTTACTCACCATATCCTTTTTATCAATACGCTCCTCGGCTTTTGAAGAGAACACCACTTTAACACTTCTGCCTACAGTACCACCATTCCAAATATTTGTCTGCCAATACAAAACCCAAAATCAAATAGTGCTCAAGAAAACATGTCGTCGCACGAAATCAGAAAAGAAAATCAAAAAAAATAAAACAAAAATTTATGCATTCTTACACAAATATGGTAAGGGACAACCATTGTCGGAGATCCCTTAAACTTATCTACCAGCAAAGAAACCCCAACATCTACAAGTCTTGTAGTGAGCATCCCTTTATCCCAAAAGGATTGACCAACTTCGCCAATGGTAATATCACCCAACTCAGTTTTAAAAGCAATCATGTCCCTGAATTTTTCATGAAAAACTGAAACATAAGATACTAAAAAAATAACAACAAAGAAAAAGGGCTAAAAACCAAATTTAGAAAATACATATGAACAAAACAATTTCTAAAAACCATACTTCTTCTTGTCCTTCTGAACCCTCGTAACAGCAGCGTACAACTCATTGTATCTTTTCAGAAGAGCTGGATCAATGCTCAACGGTGTCACAACAGGAAGTTCATCATCTGTAATAAAAGATGAAGTTCACTTATCCAAAATAATGAAGTTCAAATATTAAGATAAGGAAATTCTGCTAGCTATTTTGAAAATCATAAACAAAAGATCAAGTTTCACTTATCATTAAACATCTAATACATATACCATTGTAATTAAACAAAAAATGAAATTATAAAAACTTCAACTGCACTGTTCGAAACAAAACTCTTCCCTTCAGTGTCAGAGTCTTCATGTTGTTGTTCTTCAGAGCTCACCAAAACATTTTCTTGGACAGATTGCGACGAATCCACCACAACCTCACTGGACTTCCCTTCTGCAGCAACATCAGCATTCTCTGGATTTACAACAGTCTGGTCAACCGCAACGTCCTTAGATACTTCAGCTACATGAGGCTCAATTCTCGATACTTCAGGAACATCGTTGGCTGCCAAACAAACAGGGGAAGCAACAACACTAATAGCAGGGACAACATTCTCCAGTGGCTTTTCAATGACAAAATCAGAGTCTTCATGCCGACTGGGGGAAAGAGCATCGCGGTATTCTTGAGCTACAGAAGCGTCTGCACAGTTGACAGCTACCGATGCAGAAGCACCAACACTGCCACCACCATCAACAGCACAACCGCCCTGATTCAGATCAACGTGAACTTCCACGTTTTCTTCAGCCAGGCTGTGGAAAGATTAAAAAACACACAATAACACAAAAATGAGCGCGGGGATAATTAACACAACAACAACTGCAACCCACGTGTATCAAAACAACTACAACTTCAACCCACATATACATAAAAAAGAACTACAGTTCACTTTGTCAAACGATGCAGTTCAGTTATGTTAATACAGAAGCTCACTTATGTAAAACATTATGGACACTTCAGTCAAAGACTGAAGCTCACACATGTAAAATTATTGCAGCTAAAATATGTAAATGAAAATGCATACGAGTGAACATAACAGCATACATCAAGTTTACAGCAACAACAAACAAAAAATTAGATTACAACACACTAACAGAACAAGTAAAACAACTATACCTTATTAGCTACAACATCCGGAGGGGACGATGCATCAGCCAAGACCTCATCCTTCCCAGAGCCATCGTAGGTCTCTTTGTGCACATCACAAGCAGCATCACCAGTCTACAGGCATAGAACAAACCAAAAACGAAAAATAAGATGGTAACGACCAAAAAAGAAAAAACTTCAAATATGCACAAGCAATACACACTTTACAACCGCGAAGTACACAAAAAATATAATAAAAATGGAAAGCAACAAGTGCAAGTTTAAGAAGAGGGATGCATGGCAGAACAGACATAGCAGAAGTACTTGTACCGACCAATTCCATCGCCCCTAGTTCCATGGACACCGGAAGATTCCACTCGACCTATCACAAAAACATGAAAAGCGAGGAGTAGTCCACATAGTACACAAAGAGGTTCAAAACCACAAAAACCTAGAACATACATTATCGGCGCCAACACCGACATCCTAACGGTTCATTTCATCCAAAATATGCCCAAAGATCCTTCTCATACCGACCACATTTTCCTCTTGTGAATGTCTCAATTGAGCATACGAAGACCGAACATTCGTCACTGCAATCTTCAGGCTTTCAATCACGCCACAATCAAAATTGTGAGCAGCAACAATATCTTCATCTCGTGGGCCATGGCCAACAGGGAAAAAACCAGCAACTGTCCTCAACTGTCAAGGAGGTTGGCAAATCTTCAGTCAACATCAAAACCTTCAGAAGAAGCTCATCAATCTCCTCGTGTTTTTGCCGCTAACAAATATCTGTTTAGAAGAGCTTCTATTATCAAACATCCTACGAGCCGTGAAACCACGAGTATGCGGCACCTCATCATCACAGGCAGGAAGCTGGCTACATATAGGCTCATAAAACCTAGCATGAGTGCTAGGTCCCGCATCAGAGCTGCCGCGTTCAACTGCAACAGGACAGTTGTACACAATATCACCTGACGCCTTCCACTACAAAAAAAAGACAAGAGGCAAACAGAAGTACACATGTGAGTACTATAAAAGTTCAGATTTATAATGGCTGCACCTTTAAAAAAACTGATATTCAAAACTCAGATGCACTAACCGGCAGCTTCCCAAATTTGTAAGTTTCCAAGTAAATCTTTCCCTTCACAAGCACATCCTCATTGTATAACTTCATCAGGTCCTTGGTCGTCAGGTATGACGCACGTGGCGTCAACGTGTGCATGACTGAAAATTTGCGAAGCTTCAAGCAGTCAAGATACATAATCAGGGGGACAATGGCACAACCCTCGCACAATTCTGCTTGCTGCCTTCGGTTGCCACCTTACCACAAATGCACGCAACTCATCAACAACAAGGCGGCAAAAGTCCATCTGAGCCATAGCCGCATAATCCATGTTCTCTACCATTGCAGCAACTCTACCCAAATGAACTGCAGGCCCGGGGCACAGCAAATTCTGGTAGAGTATCAGGAAGAACACCTTCACAGCAAGGTCAACAGTCACATGATCATCTTCCTCCACCAACACCTTCAACTTCTCAAGCAAGTCCTTGACACCTATACTTTTTGAACGGTCAAAGCCAAGCTCATCCTTGAGGGCACTCAACAAGTCATCATGGCCACTGGCAGCAGGCATGGGTGCAGTGTGACGTCCCATGGGTAAATAAAAAATGTGATGAACTGCATCACGATTGATTCGAAGAACCCTGCCATTCCCAAAGTCCATTATCATGGTGGCAGGGTCAATCACTCCCATCAGATAGCACATAAGAATGCGCGACACATTTTTCTTTACTGTCAGTTCAAAGACAACACCAAATCCAGCATCCCGAACACGACTACAGTGTGCCTCTTTCAATAAGGCAGCAGCCTTACAAACAGTGGGAAGCGACAAACGTACGATCTTGTTAAATCAAGAACCATCTACCTCAGCATCATCTTCAGCTGCATTTCTCTTACTAGACTTCTTCCTCTGTGTAAAGGGAAATGCAGTCCACATTAGAAGATTAGCCATAAAAAAGAAATAGAGAAAACACGGATAGAATAACAATGAAACGAAACAAATGCAGCCCACTTCAACAAACCTTTGGAACAACATCCACCTCCTCGTCGAGTCACCACAAAAATCTTCATCAACATCGTCACAGGCACGCTTGGGTAGACTCTTAGATGAACCACAGTCTTTGCGTCTACCACTATGAACATCCCTCACAAAATCAGCAAGCACAAAGTCGTCATCATCAGAGTCGGGTCCTCCAGTGACATGTAGTCGCTTGCACTGAGGATCATCCTTTCCACCAGCTTCAGTAGTTCTCTTGCCAAGATTCTTGTTCATGCCAGCAACACGTGGACTCCGCCGAGGTGTACCACCTTCCTCAGCAACAGTACTCAGCCTCTTCTTCTGCAAAGAAGGCTTCTTCACCTTGGCAAATTTGGCACCCTTGGCACCATCTGCAGCTCTCCGCTGCTTCTCTTTCTCCACAAACTCTTTTGAGTCACTTTCAAACCTCAACTTCTTCTTGCTTTGCTTCAACTCATATTCACGAAGCTATTCCGAGACCATCCAATCCTGTGTAACTTCTTCTGTACCATCAACAGACTGCGACTGTGTCTCAGACAAAATGGGTCGCCTCTGGTCAAAGCTCACACCAACATTACCCTCTGCAAAATAATGGTCAATCAATTGAGTAACCTCCTCAAACCCAGGCGCCCCAGCATGGAAAACAGACACTGCGTGAAAAATGAAGTATGACTATGGTCATTAAAAAGTGAACAAAAAGAACAAATGCAGTACACTTAGACATATAAAATGCAGTGCTCCAACCATAAGCTAAAAATAAAAATTAATGCATTGCACAAAAAACTTGAATAAAACAACGATGTAGTTCACACATAAATATAGTGGAGTTCACATATACAAAATAAATACAGTGCTGCATACACTAACTTCATGTTTCTTCCCAACAAGAATGCCGGACTGTATACAGCAAGGCAACACCAATTTGTACAACATCGAATTAACCAGCATACACAAAAATAAACAAATCAATCACATACCAGAAGGAGGGGCCACACTTATGGGAGAAGTTTCAATCGGCGAATTCAATTGATGTCCTCCCTCCACACCATGATCCTTACCACCAGGACAACGAGAGCCAATTGGTGTATCATTATGAGAACCACAATCACCTACTTCATTCAAAAAGAACCAGAAACAGAAAGTACAAAACATCACATGAAAAAAATAATGCAAACGAACGCTGACAACTAACAGAGCATAAACCAAATATGCAGGATGATTTAGGAAACTAGATAAACATCAAACAAAAATAAACAAAAGCCTAAAATAAGCACTCCACATACCCTGAACTCCTCCTCCCACTCTGCTCGGCGAAGACATGGCGTTTGCCTGCAGCACAACGACGAAGTGACAGATATAAGCAACAAAATCGGCGAAAAATCTCACGAAACCCTAGATCCACCTTGCTACACACAAGTATCGACTCCAAAATCGAGATAAAATCGGCTGCCTACGGAAAAATTACATAAGCAAAAACAGCAAAAGCAACTACGAGAATAACAAAAACAAGACGAGAGGGCGATCAAGACCGGGAACAAGAGGAGCATTACCACAAAAAGGTGCAGCGCCGGCCAGGAAGGGGAGGGTGCGCCCGTAAACGGACACGAAAGGGCTGCGGGAGCGCAATGGCAAGGGCTCGCGGAGCGGATGACGACGCGGAATGCAGCAATAAGAACCTCTTGAGGGCGGCGGTTCCTCGGGCGATGGTAGTTGCTGCGGGCGACGGCGGTTTTTCTCGAGGGAGGAACTGCAAGAGAGGAGAGGGGATTGTTCTCGGTCTCTCTCCTTGTCAGCGGTGGGACCGCCTGGAACGGACACGTAGGAGGCCCGCGTGTGGCAAAAAGTAACATAAAATGGGCCGGCCCAAAAACGGCCCGGCTAAAATAAGAAAGACCACATCAAAACGAACATGATGCAGTTCTCTATGAAGAACAATGAAGTTCAGTCGGTAAAACGAAAATAAAATAAACGCAGTTCGTAAAAAAAAGTTAAAATAAAAAACAACACGCATGTTAAGAAAACGCATCCGAAAAGAAAAAGTCTACATTCAAATAAGTGCCACACAAAAAAATGGGGGGCCCAACCCCCCCCCTACCCCTCCCGTACCATGGAATGCAGTAAGTACAAGCAAAACACAGATGCGGTACGCAACACTAGAAAAGTGCAGTGCATTTCTTTACACGCAAGCGATGCGGTTTAGCAATCCGATTTGGATTACCTACATTGTGAATAAATACACGGTATAGAACACAGCGAAAAAGTCGTAAAAATTGCGGAATACATTGTACTCTATTGCACACAATGAAGTACGCACCTGTAGACAACATGCAGTTCTCTGTTGCACATGATGCAGTGCGGTAGTATAACCAATGCAGTTTCGTTATCACGCAGGATACATATAAACGTCACAACCACGTTCGCATACAACCACCCAATCGGAGCAGTTCCATCGCCACAAGCCCACGATCACAGACGCAACACCAACCCACGATCTGCACAAACCGCATCATCGCCGAGATCGTGCAGTTCATCTGCTGCGGCCATCCCACACCGCTCCTCCCCTTAAATTCAGACCCCTGCCATAGGCCATCTCATCCACAAACAACACAAGGACCCATCGCGCTGCCACCAAATTGCTCCGTCACATCCATCTCCACGCAAAAACACCAAGCCCCACTACCGGCGATGGCGTTCGCCGACGAGTACAAGGACGTGGAGGCCCACGGCAACACCAAGTTGCACGTCATCCACACCAACGACAAGAAGCAGGTGGCGATCACCCTCGCGCAGTACGAGCGCCACCTCAGCCTCGAGCGCCACAAGATCGGCGCCATTGATCTCGAGTACAACAACGAGCCTGAAGCGACGCAAAAACCCGCCCTCTGCCAACTCTCCATCAGCAAGAAACACCCGGTGCTGCTCTTCCAACTGAGCGCCACTGAAAGGAGCACCGTCTTCGACAACTTCCTCACCGACCCCAGGTACACCTTTGCAGGCTTCTCCAAGGACGGCGACAAAAAAAGGCTAGATCGCGTTAATCTGGAGGTCGCCAACTTCGTCGACATCCAGAAGGAGTGGAGGGTGCCCGAGGCAACCAAGGAGTTGGACTCCCTTGGAGATGTCTCCGGCATGCTCATCGACGACTACTACAACAACATGAAGAAGAAGATCACCGACAGCGAGCACAAGCGCTGGGCCACCTGCCTCTATCCATGAGGCACATCGAGTCTGTGACAAAGGGCGCCTCACGCGTCACGAGATATGGAACCACATCACCCTCACCCAGGACGGGCTTCGCCGTGCAAAGCTGGAGAAGGAGGAGCCCCTAGGGAAGCGCGCCAGGACCAGCTGGGGATGGGGAGACGCTGACTGGTGAAGAAGAAGATGGTGCCAGCCAAAGAGCCACCAATGCCACCATCGTTTTTGAATTATCATCAAATTTGCTTTATGTTGTTTGCTTATGTATGGTTAGTTTGCTTGTGATCATTTGCTTTTGCTGAACTTAGTTTGCTTGCCATGCAGAATCGCTTGTAATGATGTGAACTTTGATTATGTTAGATTGCTTTCTGTTGAAATTAGTTTGCTCATGATGAACTTGTCGTACAGAATGCCTGTGACAATTTGTTTTCTGTTGTTTGCTCATGTATCATTAGATTCGAGCAGTGTGCAAATAGGACGCATGCAGTGCAAGTTGTGTACCAATGCAGTACAGACTTTGTCAAAATGAAGTTTACACATACCCAACAAAGCAGTGCACGCCCCTAAATTTGGAAAAACAAATAGATAAGAGAAAAACACAAAAAGAAAAATGCAATCTGCATATGTAGTGCCGAAAAATATGAACGTGCAGCACACAAACGAAATCAATGCAGTACAAGAATGATTTACTAAGCAGTGCACTCCCCTACATTGGAAAAAAATTACGTAAGAGCAAAAACACGAAAACAAAAAATAAAAACTGCGCATGTAATACGGACTGCATGCACATGCAGTACAGAACGCGGATCAGTGCAGTGCACGCAAGGTTTACAAAGCAGTACACGCCTCTACATTGAAAAAATGTAGTGCGGAAATATATGAACATGCAGTACAGGAACATAATCAATGAAGTACAGGTATGTTTACTAAGCAGTGCACTCCCCTACACTGGAAAAAAAGATTACAAAAGAGCAAAAACATGAAAACAAAAAATGAGAAATGTACATGTAGTACGGAATGCTTGCACATGCAGTACAGAACACTGATCAATGCAGTGCAAGGACGGTTTCCTAAGCAGTGCGCGCCCTCACATTGAAAAAAAACAAAATAGAAAAAAAATTGACCACCCAGGTGCAGCCGGCCCCAGCCAGTCTCGTAGTAGGTCTGCGCCAATAGCAGGCGAGTCGTTCTGAGCCACGATGCGTAGGGTCGGGCGCACATGGGCCACAGTCGAGAGAGCATAGAAGCGTGACGCCGTGTATAAAGCGCTCAAATAAGTAACGGAGGAGATCGTCTGCTGCCTCGTCAATGCTTATAAACAGGTTGAAGTAGCGCCTTCCATGGGCGAGGTGGGACTAAACATTAGGCTGCACACAGCGCACCGGGAACCAGCCGTGCTCACAGGCCGTCTTGGGCCCAATGCGCTTCACTCCACGAACACAGGCCCAACACACAAAAGAAAGGTCACTGATTTTTTTTTAAAAACCCACATACCATACACAAAACGCAGGCCCAACCACGCGTTCCGCAGTTTGTCTTGATATTACAAATGCAGTTCGCTATTTTCAGGTAAGCAGTCTTTTTGCTACTCAAATGCATTCGACGACACTGAATCAGAACCAATCCACCACCTAACACCAACCACAAACATTTATTACTTCCATTGCTCAATTTGTTGCATAAAAACGTATCCATTCGTGCTCCAGACTAACACAACTCCTTCCCCCGTTACTCTTTTCTTCAAATCGTAGATCTAGGGTTCATCCCATCCCCAGCTCTTCGCTAGAATTCCACTGAACCAGCCATGAACTGTAAGTGCGGGTGTTTGGGAAAGATGGCGCCCGTAGCGGACACATGCGTGTATGCAGAAGGTATGGAGCTCACCAACGCCGAGTGGTGCAGCATGCTCGGGTGCCTGATGATACCCAACAGGGGGTTTCGGCCGCCATTTCTTCATCGCCTCACAACCGCAGATCTGCAGGAAAGTTGGGTATGTTTTTTCCCTCACAATTCTGGACATAATCTAGCCTGCAAATCCACATCTGAATATATAGTTCAATCAATTTGTTCAGTAGAATCAACAAAAATACAAAAACATAATTTGTATTGTTGTTCCGATTTGTTAGCTATTAAGAATAGATGCTTCCACCTATTTTTCTTCAGTACCACACCGGTATCGACAAAAAAAGGGTCGATGAATCAGCGATGCGATTACATTGACATCTTTGGTGAAGTACAATCATGAATCGACCTTACAGTACAAGCATGTTGCAGTATAATATATATCCTAGTAAAACTAGAGGTTAATTCCGTATATAAGTTTCTTCATACATTGCAACTACTTTAGAAAATAGCAGTCATATATGTGTAAGTATTTAAGTCAACATAAACACATCATCCTAAGTATAAAAGAAAAACATTCGCTGTTTACTTATAAAATCCTTTTAACACCCATTCCAATATGCAGAAACTGCCATCCACAATAAAATGTCATGCTCCGAGTTCAGGGAAGGTTACTTTGGAGACACAACACAAGAATGGATATGCAGACATGCAAGCTGACTACCACATCGACTCTGAAGATTGCATCAACATAACTACTGGCTGGAAAGATTTTGTCTCCCATAATGGCTTTAACGTCGTAGAAGTGGCCATGGTGTTTTTCTACAAAGCAGAAGACTCCCTCAAGTTTACAATATTTGCACTCTAGGCTGTCTAGTATGAAACAAACAATATTTCTAATGCTTTGATTATGCTGTGTGCTTTTAAAATGATGTCCATCAGACACTTTGAACGATGCCTATTTTAAAGTATGCAACCTCAACTGCATCATTTTATCATCCTTTTTAGACAAGTTGTTGTTGGCAGTAATGCAGTTCTCTCAAGCACATAGTGTGGTCCTAATAATAAAAAAAAGCAGTCCTCTGAACAGTAACAAGGAAATGCGAATGGTCGAAACTTTGCAGTTAACATACGATGTTCAAAAACAGTTCTCATAGTATGCAGTTCAAAATAATTCTTATAATAACTGTTCAGCTAACACAAGCATAAAATGGACCATCCATTCTAATACCACAATAGAAACATTAACCCGCACGCTAATGCGATGCAGGAACTGCATATTATGAAGTCCTATGGAACACATAATTCAGTTTAAGAAAACAGAAATCTCATAAACTGCAATAACCATTGTAAAGTAGCTACAACGAAGTACACTACTAATGAAAATGCAGTGCACAACAACATATGCCACAACTACAACAAATAAAATTGAAAATAGTAGAACTGCAGACATGTGGTAGACTATCGAAAAATACTCCCGAAACAACGTATGCCTAGAAATTGTCCAACCACTAAACAAACGAAAAAATACTCCCGCAAAAAATTACATGGAAGACACGGCAACTGGATGAACAGCATCAGCTCTTGTTTAAAAATTGCAATTACAAAATTACAATTATACCTGCAATACAATGAATTCAAGCCTATAGCAACACTAATTACAATATTCAAACACGCATGGACGCGCAAAAATCCAAAAAATCGTCAAGAACAGAGGAGCGGACGAAGCTCTCCCGCCCACAGAATCAAAATAACAGGAATTGAAAACAAACTCCTAAAAATTAACAAATTATAGAGTGAACGGACCGATTAAAACAAACACAATCAAACAATTCCTACTAAAAAACAACATGCGAGCACAAAAAAAATCGCATCTGAAGCGAACACGGACGAACAGAGAAAGCCCGTCCGCCAAATCCCTTGATTTACCAAGATTTTAGTCGTTTTTCCTGTAAATTACAAATAATAAAGGACAACTGACATCCGGCTTCCGCTTGAGGACAAGCGAGGTCTAAGCTTGGGGGAGTTGATACGTCCATTTTGCATCATGCTTTTATATCGATATTTATTGCATTATGGGATGTTATTACACATTATGTCACAATACTTATGCTTATTCTCTCTTATTTTACAAGGTTTACACGAAGAGGGAGAATGCCGGCAGCTGGAATTCTGGGCTGGAAAATGAGCAAATATTAGAGACCTATTCTGCACAACTCCAAAAGTCCTTAAACTCCACAAAAGTCAGTTTTGGAATATATAAAAATATTGGGCGAACAAAGCACCAGAGGGGGGCCACCCACCATCCACGAGGGTGGGGGCGCGCACCCTGCCACGTGGGCCCCCTGGCAGGCCTCCGGTGCCCATCTTTGGCTATATGAAGTCTTTCGCCCTGGAAAAAATAAGGAGGAAGCTTTCGGGACGAAGCGCCGCTGTCTCGAGGCGGAACCTAGCGAAATCAATCTAGGGCTCCAGCGGAGCTGTTCTGTCGGGGAAACATCCCTCCGGGAGGGGGAAATCATCACTATCGTCATCACCATCGATCCTCTCATCGAGAGGGGGTCAATCTCCATCAACATCTTCACCAGCACCATCTCATCTCAAACCCTAGTTCATCTCTTGTATCCAATCTTTGTCTCAAAACCTCAGATTGGTACTTGTGGGTTGCTAGTAGTGTTGATTACTCCTCCTTTATGCATATTAATACCCCTCTGATTATGAACATGAATATGATTTGTGAGTAGTTACGTTTGTTCCTGAGGACATGGGAGAAGTCATGCTATAAGTAGTCATGTGAATTTGGTATTCGTTCGATATTTTGATGAGATGTATGTTGTCTTTCCTCTAGTGGTGTTATGTGAACGTCGACTACATGACACTTCACCATTATTTGGGCCTAGAGGAAGGCATTGGGAAGTAATAAGTAGATGATGGATTGCTAGAGTGACTGAAGCTTAAACCCTATATGTGTTGCTTCGTAAGGGGCTGATTTGGATCCACATGTTTCATGATGTGGTTAGGTTTACCTTAATTCGTCTTTCGTAGTTGCGGATGCTTGCGATAGGGGTTAATCATAAGTGGGACGCTTGTCCAAGGAAGGACAGTACCCAAGCACTAGTCTACCCACATATCAAATTATCAAAGTAACGAACGTGAATCATATGAGCGTGATGAAAACTAGCTTGACGATAATTCCCATGTGTCCTCGGGAGCGTTTTCCTTTATATAAGATTTTGTCCAGGCTTGTCCTTTGCTACAAAAAGGATTGGGCCACCTTGTTGCACCTTGTTTAATTTTGTTACTTGTTACCCGTTACAAATTACCTTATCACAAAACTATCTGTTACCGATAATTTCAGTGCTTGCAGAGAATACCTTACTGAAAACCACTTGTCCTTTCCTTCTGCTCCTCGTTGGGTTCGACATTCTTACTTATCGAAAGGACTGTGATAGATCCCCTATACTTGTGGGTCATCACTCCCCGCTACGAGGAGAACGCCGCCGCCCTTGAGCCCCCAAACCTTGAGGAGATTTGGAAAGAAATGGATGTCGCCTTGTGGGAGGCTTTGCCTTGACGGCCGCGCCAAACTAGAGGCGGAGAAGAAGGCCAAGGAAGAGAAGCGCCTTGTGAAAGCTGCTACTGGCAGGCCCGTGTCGCGTCCGAGAGAGTCGATCAATTTGCTCTTTGGCGGAAGGCTCGTCTGCGAGGAGCCATGAGGGTGGCGAAGGGCGCCCGTGCCAAAGCCCTGAGTGCAGTCGGGCCCAAGCGCCTCATCTACGCTTGGCGGTACATGGACCGGGTGCACGCTTCCAGCGAGGAGTACCTGTTGGCGCCGGATCACCACACCGGTGAGATCGCGCTCGCCCACGGGCAAGCCGCCAATCAGCACCTTGCGAGTTGCGAGGCTGAGGAAGAGGCGTTGTGTCGGTGCGCTGGGAAACAACCGCGCACCAGGGCACTCGTGGCGCGCCGCAAGCGCTCCTGCGAGCGTCGTGGCTTTTATTAGGAATATAGTTTAGTTTCGTAAGGCGAATTCATTAGTTTTGGGACGCAAATGATAAATCCCGAGCGTACAGCAATTATTAGCATCCTTAATTAAGTATGTAAAAGGAAAAGTTTGGATACCTTGTGTATCCATACGCATTTTGTAAGTACGTGCATATAGCACAAAATTTACTATATACTATCGCACTACATGTCTCTCTCTATATATGCTTGCAGACTGTGCTACTCCCTCCGTCCAGGTGAATAAGTCATCTTTGGTTGTGCACCGTGACCAAGAAGGAGGGAAGACTTATACACCTAGACTTATACAATTCTTTGGGCTGTTTTGATGAGGTAAGGGAGGAATGTGGTTGGTTTCAAGATACTAAGGGGTTTTGTGTAAACTGGAGCAGAGAAGTGGGAACTGTTGCAAAAGGCCACAACTTACATCACAACCGTTAGATGCAGATCTAATGGTCAGAAATGGCGGATGGCAGACACACCATCATCACCAACTGAGTCTTTTATAGGAGTAGGAGTAGAGAAAAAACCGAGTTGGTGATGATGGTGTGCCTGCCATCTTATAATATAGACCGTCCGATCTATATCTGACGGATAGAAAGCAAACTATGACAATTTTACAAAAGATACCCGCACCTCTCTCCACATTTACAGATAAGGCCTTGCCTCGTTCATCCTTATCTCCCACAACCTCATTGCTGAGCAATTAAAAAGGAAGTCTCTAGAACAATCTGGCATGGTGGCCGCTGCCGGCGCCTTCCATACCCATGCCTCCGCCCAGTCCGACCACCAGTCACCACCACGCCTCACTCCTCACCCTATCTATCATCTTTCTTGAGATATCATTTTTTAATTGAAATGGTCGAGATACCATTTTCCCGATAAAATTCTCGAGATATCATTAGTTTTTACACATGGGATTACTCCTGCATGGGTTAATCACAACAGGTGTTTTGTAAAAAAAATGCATCTTGATGTTCCGTGCAATGCACGAGCATCTTGCTAGTTCTTTTTTCATATAATTCCAAACACCATGTAGTCACGGTCTTTGACCATTTTACATCTATATTAGTATCATTGTTAGTGGTCAGCCGGTGCAAGTTATAGCCCCTGGTGTTTTTAACCTTTTTTTTAGTAATGATATCTGGCGATTGTTCGCCACGAGCTCAATCCTGGCGAATCCCATGTAACCGTCAGATTTCCATCCAACGGTAGCCTGTTTTTAAGCCATAGTATTTGACAAAACCGCCACCCTTACACACGTACTGTAACTGCGTCGCGGGTGTTTGCAACTGCCATGTCTCCCAGTGAACTTTTGCTGGGGATTGGAGTTAGCACCGATGGCGGTTCGTAGTCGTTCCACGCTCGGGCATTCAAGTTTGTAACTATTTTAGATTAGAATATACTACTCCTCCGGTGCTACTAGTAGTAGAGCAGTCCTACTCCACTACTACTCTACTCAAGCAAGTTAGGGCATAGTAGAAGGTACTGTAGGGAGTAACAGTACTGTGATCACTCAAGCAAGTTGTATGGCATCGATATGACCCTACGCTGCTGGTATGTGTCTCGTAAGTCAAGCGGCGTGTTGTAGTCATCATCACCTGTCCACTTCCCGCAGCACATATTCGCTTCTCCATCTTTGTCCGCACATAATCGTCCAATCTTCCATCCCCGCTAAGGCACCTCCCCCTCTTCCGAAACCCAAGCACTAACAATGGCAGAACCGAGCAGCGTCCGCCGAAAGAGTAGCTAGAATTCGCTCCCACAGAGGTAATCAAGCTCATTGTTTCGCGTGTGGACAATCTTAGTACCAAGCCGCTCGCTGCGTGCTCGTCGGGGTTGTACCGTTTACTCAAAGTCCTTAGGCCGGAGCTTTTTAAGCCAGCTCCTTGCTTGCTGATGCCACCTGATCTTTAGAAACGGCGTGTCACATAGCATAACGATCGTAGGTTGGCGAGCATCAACCCCCTAGACCGCGATCCGATCCCCGTCACCCTCAACTACATTAACGGTATGTACTGGGTCGACATGAACACGTCTTGGATGGTGCTTGTCGACAGTCATGGCAGCTGGATGCTCGTGGAGGTCTGAACCCCGCGATTGATCCCACTTCCTTCAATTAACACTGCACTGCTTTGGCACCGCGGCCCAGAATACTCGAAATCTTACAGTAGCCAACATGATACCGAGTTTGATTTGCTCAAGGTTGTAATTTGCCAAGTGCCCACAAGATCTGAGAATTATAAAGACTTTAGGCTAATTGCGATCTTCAACCACAGTCTCGCCTATCTGACAGGTCACTATGGTAAGTGGATAAATTGGCACGTCCATCGCAGGATCATACATCCTCCATGGTTCTCTGATGCCATTGAACACAAGGGCTTCATTTACGCTGTCGACTCCTTCTATGGCTGGACGTATTGCTGGCCTACTCCAGTCATCGCTACAAACGGTTGTTATAGCAGTATGTTACTTTCCTATGATATCATGATGGCTTGCTTATATTACTGTCAACATTTACTGAAAAAATATTCATGTTCATAACATGTTGTTCTTAAGATTGACTACATTAAGAGCCCTTTTTTATTTGACTCCAACTTGATATGGTATTGTAGGTCGCCTGGTGTCCCTACCCTTCCTAATCCCAGAACCGTTCCAAGCAAAGTGGCATGGCAGTTGCAGGTGGTTCCTGGCTCAATCAGATGACGGCGAACGATTGATGATCGTTCGCACGTACCTGACATGTTGTTTCGCGGAATACAATCACACTCACTGCAAGGTCTTTGAGCACGATCCCAACTTCTCTGGGCCTTCAAGAATTTTTGACTAGAGGCTGGTAAGTAGCCTTGGTACACGCTCTCTGTTTCTCGGACTGAATTATACGATTAACCAGGAGATAACCGACGGCAAGGATCATGATGGCAGCGCGGTTTTGTTCATCAGGCAAAACTGTGTGTACACAGAGTACCATGCGTCTCTGCATGCACCATACCTTGATATGTGCATACGCTCTGCAACCCAAAGTAGGAGATAGGGTCGCAAGTATCGGACTTCGACCTTTGGTGAGTTTCCCGTCGAGGCACCCATCCGGTTCAAGCCGTCACCAATCTCCACAGCTTAATAAATAGTAATGTCTAACTGAGCCAGTTAGTTAGATGCGTACACTTGGTGTAGTAGGATCTTTATTTAGTTTGATGCATACACTTGTTCTTTTTTGGTAGCCCTTTTGTAATGATTGCTGATATTTGGTTTGGAAGAGAGAGCTGCATCTTTACTCTTCTGGCCTGCTTACTGCTTCTGTTGCACCCCCAGCTGTCGGTGTACAAAACTAGGGGCACACTTTTTGTACCCCTTTACATGTGCACGGGCAGTCAGAGCCGCGCTCATGACCACGCCAAGCAGAGCGAGGGAGGTGAGCCAAGGTAAGACCGAAGCCCAAGATGGCTAGGGCAACGCTAAGACCAAGACCACAAAGAGCAGACGGACGAAGCAGGTTCCCCCGGCAAGACCCTTGCCAGGGCAACCTCGGCGGTCCCGGCAAGACCCTTGTCGGGGCAGCTCGCCTCACACCAACGGAGTGAGCCACCCTTGAGCCCACGGTCCCCAACGCCGTCATCAACATGGGGCCAGGGCTCGGGAAGGCACCTCTGTGGTGGCATGCAGATCTTTGTGAAGATGTATTCAAGGTCAGATGAGGATTAGAAGACGACGAACCTCGGCAAGATCCTTGCTGAGGAAGGCTACCAAGGCCCCCGGCAAGACCCTTGCCGGGGACGACAGCACGCCACGGAAAGACCCTTGCCGGGCCACCCGGCAAGGCCCTCGCCAAGCGCACCAGCAGGGCCACCGTCAGGCCCGCACCAGCCAAGTCTCCGCCGCCGTTCGCATGCAGCTGCCGACCGAACCAGCTGGGCGGGCGCCTGTGTGGCAACATGCAGCCCTTCGTGGAGGCTCCCCCACCGTGCCACCTCAGCTGCCTACCTGCCTACATGGCACCGCATGCATCGCTGGCCAGGGCGCGTGTCGAAGCTTGGAGGAGCGGCGACGAACGGGACGGGCCTCGCCCCCGTCCCCTATAAAGTGAAGGGACACCTAAGCCTCGCATTAAATGCGCTTTGTCCTGTAATACCTGCGATAACCTAGCGGCACTGTACCCTTTCCACCTCCTGTGTGCCACTGTGGCGACCCCTTTTTCCTATAAAAGGAGGCCCGAGGTGACCAGGAGAAGGATTCGGCTTTTTGGAGCTCGTTGCACCCCGTAGCTAGCCCAAGAACTCAGATATACATCCACCAAAGCAGGACTAGGGTTTTACGCATCCTCGCGGCCCGAACCTGGATAAACGAACCGCGTGCTCTCTGTTAGACCCGCTCTTCTCTCAACCCCGCGCCCGCAACGCGGTAAAGGGATTCTTGTGATCCCATAGGTGTCAAGCTTTCCACCGACACCAAATTCTTGGTTGCGGTGTCACATCGCTTTCAATGTACAATCGGTAGTATATTTAAATGCATTGGTTGAATAAATGTGTTGTTAGAACGACAAACACAATGTTTTGGAAGTCGTTGCACGGTCCGATCCTTTAGTGCCCCGTACCGTACGTGGCGCATACTATTTTTGGTATGGAACACATTTTCCACTTGTCGATAACATGCAGCCCACTGATGAAGGCCCATAATTAACTGGAAGGGAGACTCTCACATGAATCCGGCCCAGGTACATGCTCATGGTCCCCTAAACATAAATAAGTAAATAAATAAATAAAGCTAAATGCTCATGCACCAGTTCTTTAAATTCACGATTTAACAGGAGGATAATATTTTCTATGATAGTTCCTTACATTCAGTCGATATTATTCTTAGGCACAGATAGCGACCAGTCTTCTTTATCCCACCATTTTCTTCCTGCAACCACCGGACCCATGCAAATCGTAGTCAACATCATAAATAGTTCTGGTCCATTTTTATTTTTCAATAAGAATGTCCAACCCAGCCCAAAGACATTGGCGACAATTTATCCTCCGCCTTTGGTGCGCTTCGCCACTTGTGCCGCCAGCCCTGTCAACATTGTGAATCAGGAGAGGACTGTAGTTGTGAGTATGACAGTACGGACCCACCAGGTCCACTCTCGAACACAAGCAAGCGCCTCTTTTACTACTCAGATGTACCCCTCGTTTTTTACTTTAATCCACCTAGCTGATATCTGGGACACACATCATTTTCAACGTATAGTAAATTAACGACAGAATTGCACAAGTTTTTTTTTGAGGATTTGTTTAGAGGAGCAGGCTATAAACTGGGTTGTGCGGTCTCTGTGGCCCGTCTAACAACATGACCACCCAGCAGTTTTTTCTTTGAGAAAATAAGTAGCCCACTATTTCTTTTTGAAGAATTCCCAAGCTAGGCCTATTTGTTTTCTCCAACTTACTGGGCTGCAAATCTTTCAAGACGAGGAGGGATGGATTCCGGCCTGGCCTAAGAGTATGGTCAGTATCTGTTAAAAATAATATCAAAGGGGTTGAAAATTCCAAAAAAATTATAGCAAATGGGAAATTAGTTTTCTTTTTTGTTTTTTTTTCTTCACTGATATTTTATATTCCATTGGATTTTAACATGACATAGTACTAATTTATTTTTAAATTTGTTTCAATATGGCTACTAATTTTTGGATTAAGAATATTTTGTTCCCAGCAAAAATTTGTGAATTTTCAAAATTTTGCACATTTTTTAGTTCAATTTTTTAACCCTCGTACTGACCAGAAAATGGGGGGCAATTCTAAAAATGAAAAATGGGCTGCAATAAATTCCATATTAATTAGAAAATGAGTAAAAATTGTAAAATAATAGCAAATGGGTTGTACACACCACAGATTTCGAGGCTAACTTGTTTACGCAAGGCTTTGTCACTCAACACACGATTCTAGCAGCAGTGACTGTTGGATGTCCATCCAACGAGCAGCGTCTTCTTCAATTTCGATCTTCCCGCTCCAGCCCTAAACCAAAGGCTTCTGCTGGACTGCCTGCTCCCTCCTCTTGTGGCCTGCTATGATGTCGCGCGGGCTTCACCGGCCCACCCTACTCCCTCCGCTGGCCTGGCCACACGCAATCGACTGCCTCCTTATTACGCGAATAAAATGATTCCTCCCACTGACATCTGGGGCGCACCGGTTCGAAGGCTGACCTGTGGGCCTACTAAGTTGACGTGTACGCAGGGCTTTGTCAACTTACTCAACAAATTATTCTAGCAAAAGTGACCGTTGGATTTGAATCGAACGGTCATGCTGCTTCTTCAATCTCTCCTCTTCTTGCACCAGCCGCCCAAACCAGCGCCGGCGAGCCCGCCTGCTCCTGCCTCCAATGGCCGGCTATGCTGCCGCTGAGGCCTCACCGCCCCTACTTCTCCCACCGCTGGCCAGGCCCTGCGGTGACAGCAGCCTCACACCACAGTTGAACCAGTGAACCCTCGTACTCCTCTCCGCGTGGGCATCCACTGTCGCGTCTTCCCCGGCTCCGCGTCGTCCCCTTCTTAGGCCTCGCCGTCGTCCACCGCCTTAGTGCTCTCGGCGCGGCATGGTCAATGTGGTCAAGGAACGACTTCCATCGGAAGAAATCTTTGCGTGGAGAGGCGGCAATTGGGTCAACGGCTGCAACAAGGAAGTGCCTCCTTATTACGTGCAAAATAATGATTCCTCCACCTGATAGCAGGGACCCACCAGACGGGCCACCGTATTTCGTGAAAAAAATGTATCCCCCCTGACTGCTGGGACCCACCAGCTACATCTTCGCACGCAAGGAAGTTCCTGACAGTCGGGACCCACCTGGTCGGAGCGTACATAGCATTGTCATTCTGGTCGCGAACGTGTACGTACATACGATCGGTATGTCTGCAGGCTGCGGCGATGAACCGTGGCCGTGTAAGGAAGGGCACGTCCGTACTATAGGCGCGCACGTGTCGTAGTAGAGGCGCACATGTAGCATTTACACGTATGTACAGCCAGGGTGCAAGAAATTAAATACGGCCAAGTACGTACATACGGGCGGGGTCTCAAATGAATACTCGCGCATACGTGTGGCCAGGGCTCGTGTACATGGCTGGGTCTGAACGAAAAAAACTGCGTCGTCGTCGTGTTCATCGGAAGCCAACCGGCTTGGATGGAACAGCCGATTGAAATGAGGCCTGGCGTACCGCAGAACGGAGGAAGCGGCCTTGTGTTCGACCGGCCACGGTCGAAACGGGATCTTGTTCATCGGGAAGGGTCTGGCTTACCGCAAAACGGAGGAAACATACTTCTCTTGGACCTCCTACGGTCGAAACGGGGTCCTGTTTATCGAGAGGTCTGTGGTGTACCGCAAAACAGAGGAAACGGACTTGTGTTGGAGCGATACGGTCGAAAAGGGGGTCCTGTTCATCGGGATGGGTGTGGCGTACCGCAAAACGGGACTCCACGGGGGTACTGTTCATCTCCACCGTCGACCTCCTCTAGCCTCCACGGGCTACTGTTCATCCACCGTCGACCTCCTCCAGCCTCCACCTGCGACTGTTCATCCACGGGCTCCTGTTCATCCAACCTCCACTGCTCCTCCACCGGCTACTGTTCAACCAGCCCTCTCCACGGGCTCCTATTCACCAGCCCTCCACGGGCTACTGTTCATCCAGCCCTCCATCGGCTACTGTTCAACCAGCCCTCCACGAGGTCCTGTTCATCCAGCCCTCCATGGGGTCCTGTTCATCCACCCCCAACCGGCTCGATCGGGGTCCTGTTCATCCAGCGGCAACGGCCTCTACTACCACGGGGTCCTGTTCATCCAACGCCCCCACCAGGAAATGTTCATCCAAGCCCCCCCCCCCCCCCAACAATGCTCCATGTTCATCAAGGGAAGGAGGCAGTGGGGTTCGATCGGCTTCAGTTAGCAGCAGTAGCGAAGGAATCACTCGGTTTCAGTTAACAACAAGGGATCGATCGGGGTTCAGTAATGTAGCTAGTGCAATTGCTCGGATTCAGTTAGAGCCCAATGCCTCGCTCGGGTTTAGTTAGAGCACAACGCCTCGCACAAACGCGCGTACATGTACGAGAGAAACGCGCAAACCTCCGTGCATCGCTCGGCCCCGACCACCCACCGTAATCGGGAACTCCCCAATATTTTCCTCGCCCTCGCTTCTACCACGGTTTTTTCCGTCATGGACGGCCCAAAGAATGTCTTGTAGCTGCATCTCCGGCCCGCCCAGGATGAAAAGCCCATTTTATGTCATGATTTTTTGTCAGAGAAGTAGGAGCCCACCACATCTATGATGATACCGGGTTTTTTCACAGTTATCGTCATAGAAGTGTCATAAGCATGACAGGAAAAAAATTCGTTCGGCCCAAAATGTCACGGATGTGTCTTTTTTTGTAGTGAACTGGATCTCGTAGAATTCCAATAGACCTCTGAGGAAGGTGTGTATCAGGAATCCTAAACCCCTCAGAAGAAACAAGACGAAGCACACCCTCTCCTCCTTGTTGGGGTTGGGGAAATTCTCTGCTAGCACATCATTGCAATCGAGGCCAATCCAGCCCGCGCGGAGACTAGATCTGTGGGACGGAGATATCCCAGCATCTGAAGTCGATTCAGCTAGAGGTGAGACACTGAGCAACTTCGCCAATCACCCGCTTAAGGTCCATGAGGGCGCGAAGAAGAGCTAGGAGCGCTGGCCATGTTTCGAAGCTTTTTCGTGGTTGGCTCTGATGATCTTTGCGCAATGTGGATGACATTCATGGATCTAACCTCCTTATATAGATGCCGCCCTTGCATGGTAAGGGGCTTATTTGTAAAAGATTATTGTGGACCGTTCGCATTCGCTTGGGGCGTGGAAATCGAGGCGAGAAATAATCATAAAGGCAGAACATGGAGATCAAAACCGGACTGCCGTCAATCCGGAGTGTGTCGAAGAACCCGCCTTGCAAAGTCGAAGACATCAGCCAGATACTACATCATCATTGAAGGCAAGTTCGGGGGCTACTGAGGGAGTCCTGGATTAGGTGGTCCTCAGGTGTCCGGTCTATTCGATATGGGCTGGACTGATGGGCCATGAAGGCAAAGCAGAAGACCACCTCCCGAGTCCGGGTAGTACTCCTATGTACGTAGAACGGCAAGATTGGTGTCCGGGTGGAATACTCCTTTCCTCTATGAACTGACTTTGTACAACCCTAGACCCCTCCGGTGTGTATATAAACCGGAGGGTTTAGTCCGCAGGGATCATCAGAATAATCATAGGCTAGACAGCTAGGGTTTAGCCATTACGATCTCGAGGTAGATCAACTCTTGTAACCCCTATACTCATTGAATACAATCAAGCAGGACGTAGGGTTTTACCTCCTTCAGGAGGGCCCGAACCTGGGTAAACATCGTGTCCCCATTGTCCCTTGTTATCATTGATCCTTAGACTCGTCGTTTGGCCCCCCTACCCGAGATCTGCCGGTTTTGACACCGACAGTTGGATTTAAGAGTATCACCTCGACGAGGCCAACAAGAAGTAAAAGACGCTCAAGAGTGTCGTCATCGCCGGCTCCAGCTGTGGCAAGAGAGAAGACTTTCACTCGGGTCAACCTCCTGAGGCCGACACACCAAGCATGACCAAGCTCTCCAGCGAATCTTCGCCAGATCCAGCTAGATCTAGCTTGCCGCTACACCTACTCCTCAGCCCATCGCACATGCCACCTTCAGAGCGCTTGGCAGAGCCACGGACCTCTCAATGCAAGAACTAACAAGAACCATGTCGATAGACGTGCAACACCGTATTTCGGCCCGCCACCTGTTGCGCTCCCCTTGACAACCCCCACCTCCTCACCAGAGGCTACCTGCTCGCTGCACGACAAGCTGATGTCCACTTCTGTGTTACTTGTTCCCACGCCAGATCTACGACGTCGCTGGCCCGTCATGGCTAGAGTCGTCCGCATCAATCACCAACTGCCTCAACGGCCCCTGTAGGACCTCCGTCGCATGCACGCGTGCATCCACGCTGCCCCCAACTGATGCCCTTGCTAGAGCGGCAGATCCCCACAACACAGATATCACCGATGATCCGTGACCACCCTACATGCCTCCAGCACGCCCTCACGCGATCGGGCCGTGTCCTGACCGCCGAGAGTCTGGTGGCGCCAAGCCGAACCCCGCACCTCCGCTTAGACAAGCTACCCCGCTTCGCCCGTGTGCCTCGCGAGAGGGAGGGAAGGAGATGACCACGTCAACATTGCATGAGCTTTACCCGACGCCACTCACCGAAGGCAGTGAGGGGGTCTGGGTGGATGAGGCTAGGTGGCAGCGGTGATTAGGGTTGCTCCTGTGCACTCTAGGTTTAGTGACATGGGAGAAGGGGTTATGCACACTGCCCGCTTGGTTGCTAAGGGCATCTCCAACCCCAACTCACAAACCTCCCGCATGCTTCCGGACCGCGTTATCCGGATAGCGGAAGCCATCCAGCGCATGCTTGTATCGATCTGCGGCGCGGTCTGGACGCAATTTCTCCCGCAAACCTGAGACAAACATGGGGGGCTTTGCGGAAGTCTGGACCGCTCCCAAGCCCTCTTCTGACCGCCCTGGCCCACCCAAACCACCCACCACCTTTCACGCACTTTCCATCCCATGCGTTGTGCCGCATTCATGTCGGCCCAGAGCATGCAGCGTCCGGCATTGATGCCGTGATTTGATCGGACGGGAAGGCGGCACAGATAGGCGTGACCTCTCGGGTGTCGCCGCCGCTTCAATGCAGGCGCCGCGTCCCGAGAAACCAACTTTGTCCGCTGCGCTGCATTGAAGCGGGCTGACCCCTGATACGTCTCCAACGTATCTATAATTTTTTATTAATCCATGCTATTATATTATCTGTTTTGGATGTTTTATATGCATTATTATGCTAATTTTTTTTATTTTTGGGACTAACCTATTAACCTAGAGCCCGATGGCGGTTTACATTTTTTCCTTGTTTTAGAGTTTCGCAGAAAAGGAATATCAAACGGAGTCCAAACAGAATGAAACTTTCGCGATGATTTTTCTTGGACCAGAAGACATCCAGAGGAATTGGAGTACACGTCAGGAAAGCCACGAGGCGGCCACAAGGACAAAGGGCGCGCCCTCCACCCTTGTGGGCCCCTCATGACTCCACTGACCTATTTCTTCCACCTATATATTCTCAAATATTCCCAAACCAACCAGGAGAGCCACGAAAACACTTTTCCACCGCCGCAACCTTTTCTTTGGCTTCTTCCCGGCAACTGGCTTACCGGGCGCGGCAACTCCCTTGCCGTCCTTCTTCTTACCCTTGCCTTTCTTGAACTTAGTGGTTTTATTCACCATCAACACTTGATGTTCCTTTTTGATCTCCACCTCCGCTGATTTCAGCATTGAATATACCTCAGGAATGGTCTTTTCCATCCCCTGCATATTGAAGTTCATCACAAAGCTCTTGTAGCTCGGTGGGAGCGATCAAGGATTCTCATTAATCCATCAAGCGTCATCCGGGAGATTAACTCCCGGTGAGTCAAGCGGTTGTGCAACCCAGACATTTTGAGTATGTGCTCCTTGTGAACTATTTTCCTCCATCTTACAACTGTAGAACTTGTCGGAGACTTCATATCTCTCAACCCGGGCATGAGCTTGGAAAACCATTTTCAGCTCTTCGAACATCTCATATGCTCTGTGTTTCTCAAAACGCTTTTGGAGCCTCGGTTCTAGGTTGTAAAGCATGCCGCACTGAACGAGGGAGTAATCATCAGCACGCTGCTGCCAAGCGTTCATAACGTCTTGGTTCTCTGGGATGGGTGCTTCACCTAGCGGTGCTTCTAGGACATATTGTTTCCTGGCAGCTATGAGGATGATCCTCAGGTTCCGGACCCAGTCCGTATAGTTGCTGCCATCATCTTTCAGCTTGTTTTTCTCTAGGAACGCTTTGAAGTTGAGGTTGACATTAGCGTGGGCCATTTGATCTACAAGACATATTGGAAAGTTTTTAGACTATGTTCATGATAATTAAGTTCATCTAATCAAATTATTTATTGAACTCCCACTCAGATTAGACATCCCTCTAGTCATCTAAGTGATACATGATCCGACTCAACTAGACCATGTCTGATCATCACGTGAGACGGACTAGTCATCATCGGTGAACATCTCCATGTTGATCGTATCTTCCATATGACTCATGTTCGACCTTTCGGTCTCTTGTGTTCCGAGGCCATGTCTGTGCATGCTAGGCTCGTCAAGTCAACCTAAGTGTTTTGCATGTGTAAATCTGGCTTACACCCGTTGTATGTGAACGTTAGAATCTATCACACCCGATCATCACGTGGTGCTTCGAGACAACAAACTTTTGCAACGGTGCACAGTTAGGGGGAACACTATCTTGAAATTATTATGAGGGATCATCTTATTTACTACCGTCGTACTAAGCAAATAAGAAACAAAACATGATAAACATCACATGCAATCAAATAGTGACATGATATGGCCAATATCATACTGCTCCTTTGATCTCCATCTTCGGGGCGCCATGATCATCTTCGTCACCGGCATGACACCATGATATCCATCATCATGATCTCCATCATCGTGTCTTCATGAAGTTGTCTCGTCATCTATTACTTCTACTACTATGGCTAACGGTTTAGCTATAAAGTAAAGTAATTACATGACGTTTATGTTGACACGCAGGTCATAAATAAATTAAGACAACTCCTATGGCTCCTTGCCGTTGTCATACTCATCGACATGCAAGTCGTGATTCCTATTACAAGAACATGATCAATCTCATACATCACATATATCATTCATCACATCTTTTGGCCATATCACATCACACGGCACATGCTGCAAAAACAAGTTAGACGTCCTCTAATTGTTGTTGCATGTTTTTACGTGGTTGCATTAGGGTTCTAGCAAGAACGTTTCTTACCTACGTCAAAACCACAACGTGATATGCCAATTTTTATTTACCCTTCATAAGGACCCTTTTCATCGAATCCGATCCGACTAAAGTGGGAGAGACAGACACCCGCTAGCCACCTTATGCAACTAGTGCATGTCGATTCGGTGGAACCTGTCTCACGTAAGCGTGCACGTAAGGTCGGTGCGGGCCGCTTCATCCCATGATGCCGCCGAATCAAGATAAGACTAGTAACGGCAAGTAAATTGACAATATCGACGCCCACAACTGCTTTGTGTTCTACTCGTGCATAGAAACTACGCATAGACCTAGCTCATGATGCCACTGTTGGGAATGTTGCAGAAAATAAAAAATTTATATGCTTCACCAAGATCAATCTATGGAGTTATCTAGCAACGAGAGAGAGGAGTGCATCTACATACCCTTGTAGATCGCGAGCGGAAGCGTTCAAGAGAACGGGGTTGATGGAGTCGTACTCGCTGTGATCCAAATCACCGATGACCAAGTGCCGAACGGACGGCACCTCCGCGTTCAACACACGTACGGTTGGGAAGACGTCTCCTCCTTCTTGATCCAGCAAGGGGGAGGGAGAGGTTGACGGAGATCCAGCAGCACGACGGCGTGGTGGTGGAAGTAGCGGGATCCCGGCAGGGCTTCGCCAAGCGCAAGCGGGGAGGAGAGGTGTTACGGAGGGAGAGGGAGGCGCCAGGAGCAAGGGTGCGGCTGCCCTCCCTCCCCCCTCTTTATATAGGGGCCCTGGGGGGCGCCGGCCCTAGGAGATCCAATCTCCAAGGGGGGCGGCGGCCAAGGGGTGGCTTCTCCCCAAGCCAAGTGGGCGCCCCACCCCTAGGGTTTCCAACCCTAGGCGAGGGAGGCCCAAAGGGGCACACCAGCCCACCAGGGCTGGTTCCCCCTCCACTTCAGCCCATGGGGCCCTCAGGACCCACCGGTGGACCAGGACCCTTCCGGTGGTCCGGTACAATACCGACACCCGGAACTTTCACGATGGCGAAACTTGACTTCCTATATATAAATCTTTACCTCCGAACCATTCTCGAACTCCTCGTGGACGTCAGGGATCTCATCCGGACTCCGAACAACTTTCGGGTTACCGCATACTAATATCTCTACAACCCTAGTGTCACCGAACCTTAAGTGTGTAGACCCTACGGGTTCGGGAGACACGCAGACATGACCGAGACGACTCTCCGGTCAATAACCAACAGCGGGATATAGATACCCATGTTGGCTCCCACATGCTCCTCGATGATCTCATCGATGAACCACGATGTCGAGGATTCAATCAATCCCGTATACAATTCCCTTTGTCAATCGGTACGTTACTTGCCCGAGATTCGAGCGTCGGTATCCCAATACCTCGTTCAATCTCGTTACCGGCAAGTCACTTTACTCGTACAATAATGCATGATCCCGTGACCAAACACTTGGTCACATTGAGCTCATTATGATGATGCATTACCGAGTGGGCCCTGAGATACCTCTCCGTCATACGGAATGACAAATCCCAGTCTCGATTCGTGCCAACCCAACAGACACTTTCAGAGATACCCGTAGTGAACCTTTATAGCCACCCAGTTACGTTGTGACGTTTGGCACACCCAAAGCACTCCTACGGCATCCGGGAGTTACACGATATCATGGTCTAAGGAAATGATACTTGACATTGGAAAAGCTCTAGCAAACGAACTACATGATCTTGTGCTATGCTTAGGATTGGGTCTTATCCATCACATCATTCTCCTAATGATGTGATCCCGTTATCAATGACATCTAATGTCCATAGTCAGGAAACCATGACTATCTGTTGATCAACGAGCTAGTCAACTAGAGGCTCACTAGGGACATGTTGTGGTCTATGTATTCACACATGTATTATGATTTCCGGATAACACAAGTATAGCATGAACAACAGACAATTATCATGAACAAGGAAATATAATAATAACCATTTTATTATTGCCTCTAGGGCATATTTCTAACAGAAAGCCTTCAGCGTCTTCGTTCTAAAAAAACGCCAGTCCCTTTCAGCTGTCAGCTAACTAATTTTCATTAATATATATGAAATCTACAAATTACAAGAACTGAAAGAAATTAAAAAAATTAACCAATGCCAGCTCTAGGCAAATCCATCTAGCTTATAAAATCCGCTAAGGTTCAAATCAATCGAGTCTCTCAAGTCTGTGTAGTATTTACTTTTAATTCTGTGAAAAAGTAGAAGGAGAGGAGGTGCCTCCAAGTGGATCATGTGGGATGTCCATTCTTGAAGATTTTGGAGTTTCTTTGAATCCAAATGTTCCAACAGCCCAAGCTGATAATATCCAATGCAAAAGAGTTTGGAAGAGTCACCATGGTGAGAAGGATATTGTCTAGCAAAAAGATGCCTCTCTTTCTTGAAAGGGACTAGCTAGGTGACAGTCACGTGAAATTTCAAATTGGGTCAGTTGAATCAGTCTCTGCCCTTGATCTCTGATCTGACGGCCGCCAGCCATCTTCTTCCTCCAACTGTTTTCCTGATAATAATGGATCACACAGCCGCCTGTCTTCTTCCTCCCGACGCCTCCTTCCCCAACCGCCCCCACAGACCACCGGCCGGACCGCCTGTCGTGGGAACGGATCCGACAGTAGAGTATGGGTGTACGTAGGAGAGGGCAGAGTCCTAGCTATGGTGAAGCTGTACACTCGGATTTACGAGTTCAGGCCCCTCTCGGAGGAGGTAAAAGCCCTACGTCTCGGTGCTGAGGAAGCTCTGTTGATTGGTGTGTGAGTTACAGGGGATGCGAACTTTATTACGAGCATCTAGAACACATCCCCTCTAATTTTCAATTGTGCATGAATCGTGCATGTAGTGTCGGCCGTGGAGCAGTTTGGCCTACATTACGAGCCGTAGCTACTAATGCACAAGGAAATGAACCATGTGTCCACCTCATGCATTTTGTGATGATGGTATATTATGTTCTTATTTTCAAACTTTATGCAATTGACTTGGCCTATGTCTAGAGTCTCAATTTTTAATACTGAACTTTATCTTGACAACTTCGGGTCCTTATACTATTGATGATGAAGAAATGATGAGTTCAAAGAAATGATGAGTACCAGCTTTTGCAATGATGCACTTCGTTAAATTATTTATTACATGATTTTTTTTCAAATTTGCTCTCATAAAAATGAAGTATACATCTGGTCCGAATTGTGAATCTGTGGTGTACTTGTAAGATGCATCAGTACGTGTGGTATACTAGTATAGGCGCTATTTATAGCCGTTTTATTTTAGCCTAGGCTTTAGGAAATCCTGGCTCCACCTCTGGCTGGCGTACAACCTCGGTTCAAAATGGGGGCAGGAGCGAATTCGGTCTAGGGAAGGGTAATTCGTTGAGGGGGTTGAGTTTGACTGTGTGGAAAGAATGGCCCAGTTCGCAGACATGGGGTTTCTACCCGCGAATTAAATGCTCCCACATGAATAATAAAATGGATTTTTTTATTAAAGAAACAAAAAATGAATTTTTGGCAACAAACATTGGCGACTTGTCTACATACATACAAGATTTCATGACGATCTTTTTTCCTAAATGCTCTCGGAAAAAATCGATAATCAAAAAAGGTTATTTTTAAAGCATTTTAGAGCATTGCTTTTGTTTCTATGCCCTAAACATTAGGGAAGTTTTTTCTTCACGAATATTTGCACGTATGTAGACAATTCATCAATGCTTATTGCCAAAAAGTCAGTTTTTCTTTTACCTTTTTTTTTATTTTACTGTTCATCGTGGGTGCATTTGAGCTAGCGAGCAAAAGAACACTTTCGCCGGTTGGGTTGTTAGTTTTTTTCATTTTCTTTTTTGTGTTGTGCAGTGAGGGCAATTTGGTCCGTGGAATAAAAATTGACAAGGTAATTGGGGACTTTGATCATAGGTTGTAACCCAATTGATGGCCGTGTCACAAGAGGCATCAGATTTAGATTCAGGGTCAAATTGGGAAGAAATATTTCAATACGGCCAAACAGGGAAGAAAAGTTTTAAACAGAGCCAAATAATGAATTCTTTCATTAGCTTTTGCACGCCATTTTCGAAACGGCCGACGACGACCGGGCGACGGTTCCGGCTGATGCCTGCAGCAGGATTAAAAGCATGGCCAGGGCTGCGAGCTTAGCGTACGCCATTGCTAAGCCTTACTGCCTTAGTAAGCTCCTGCTCGCTTAGGCTTGCGTGCGCTAGACTTGCTCGATCGTGGGGTGCTTATGGCATTGGATTCGAGCGGTTTATATAGACAACCATCGCTGTCTCGCGGGCACCGCTGTCTTTCTTGTATTGGTTCTTGTTTCAGCAATGCGTCACTAGCTTATTCCCATTATTTACCGTCGATTGGCGTGCTCAAAATGGGATTAATTAACGGCTTGTTTTGGGGTAACAACTTCTGCTTGTGTACAAACGAAAACAATGCGTTTGGATTTGATGGTGTCGCTAAGTGCTATAGCGGTAATACCCGAGCGAATGGCAACTGAGCAGGTCGCCCGTGGCGGAGTTGATAGTGATTCACTAGTAGTCCCATAACGTAAGACATTTTCTCACGCTAAGTGTAGTCTTTAAAAAACCGTTATATATTATGGGGACGGATAGAATAGTATGCAGCTCTGTTAATATAATCAAGTACTCTGGGTAAACTGGATCAGAATGCAACTTACGGAAGTTCAGGCATCTAAAACCTAGTTATAAATATGAGGATCTGTAGTATATGGCTCAACCAGTAGCACTGTATCATCGCTGGCTACGGCAGTCCCTTTCAGCTGTTAGCTAGTTAATTTTCGCTAATATATATGAAATCTACAAATTACAAGAACTGAAAGAAATAAAAAAAAATCGATGCCACCTCTAGGGAAATCAAACTAGCTTCTAAAATCCGGTAAGGTGCAGATCAATCAATACTCTCAAGTTTGTGTAGTATTTGCTTTTAATTCTGTGAAAAAGTAGAAGGAGAGAAGGTGCGTCCAAGTTGCTCCTCTGGGATGTCCATTCTTGAAGATTTTGGATATCCAATGCAAAAGAGTTTGGAACAGTCACCATGGTAAGAACTGGGAAGGATATTGTCTACCAAAGAGATGCCTCTGTTTCTTGAAATGGGCTGGCTAGGTGCCAGTCGCCTGAAATTTCAAATTGGGTCAGTCGAATCAGTCTCTGCCCTTGATCTCTGATCTAACGGCCGCCAGCCATCTTCTTCCGCCAATCGTATTCCTGAAAAACGGATCACACAGTTGTATGTCTTCTTCCTTCAACCGCCCCCACAGACCACCAACCGAACCGCCAGCCACCACCGCCCGCGGCGCTCCAACGCCAGCCTCGCCGCCCCGCCCCGCCCTCCCCTCAACCGCCGCCCACCGCCATCATGCCACCCCACTCGGCCATCCTTCCAGCCCCGGCCATGGCCTTTTTTCCAGCGAACTTGCACCAGCTCCACACCCTTGAGATAGTGGGGTCGCCCGCCACCCTAAGATAGACCTAGAGGGCTTCTCCGGCGAGCTCCTTCCTTCCCTCTAGCAAGCACCTTCCTCCCCTCGGGCGAGCTTCTTCCTTCCCTCTGGCTGCTCTTCCTTCGCTCGAAAACCGACTAGCCCAAATTGCAAATTAGGGCGACATATATCTAGCTATCGTGTTCTTGAAAAGGAGATGGTGTCCCGGGAAGCTAGGGCAAAGGGCAATTCCAAAATGGGTGAGGAGCAGTTTCTTCTAATGGATCAACAAAGCTCATTACTCCTATAAATGATTAACCAAAGTTAGTAATTCTTTGCACCTGCGCTACGTATTAACAAATGTCTTAACAATGTATTTGCTTCAATAAATAATTCTAACCTTTTCTTTTATTTAAAAACAATAATTCATCTCAATTTTAAAATATGGTTTGAAATAATTTCTAACATGTAGGTGATTTCAAAATGGACTATGTTACACGTACCTTAGTGAACAAGATGTGTAATGCTGGATTCCACTGGCAACAATCAAAGCATGCATCCGGTTCATTGAAAGTCTTGCATTCCTTTGTATCTGTTTCAATGTTGGATTCTAACTAGGGATATGTGTGCCTCTTGTTCATACATTGAACAGATTCAACTCTGTGAAGAAAATGCAGGTATGAACTTATATTAATTTTATAGATTTGTATTCATAGCATTCATAAGTGTTCCTTCAAACGAAAAAAATTTGTTTGCTCTTCTTCCACCAGAAATTGCCTCATCAAGTTTTTCCTGAACTCATGCCGGTCCGAGGTCTCATCACACTTGGAATCGGTGAATCAATGAAATTTGTGTCAACCTGCTACATTTGTCGTAGAAGTGGATGCATTACCATTAGTGGCTGGACACATAAACTGAAAGTTGGTCCAAATTTGAAGATTCGGGGCAATGTTATGTCCATGCTCTATCAAGGCACTTTAGGTAATTTCCTCTTCTTCGAACAAATGCCATGATGAATCTCATTTCACGATATATTTATCTATTTTACAATATATGGTCAGATGTTTTAGTTAACTATTGTAGAATTATTACTGCTGAGCTAAATGAGTGTCTCGATGTTGTTAAGTACTGAATGTTAACTAATGTATTAAGATAATCTCATTATCTACGACAATGTGAACTACTCACTTGGTGCAATAAGAACCTATGCCATCTTGTAGAGCTCCTGCATTTTACTAAAATAAAACTCTCCAGACGGCTCACTTACGGGATTAAACAACATTTACACATAATAGTATTGATGTACATTGGACACACCACCAACTACGGTACACTTGCCTCTTGCTCATCTAGTCATATCGTAGTATATCACGATTAGAAAGCTTTGATTTTGGAATTTTCTTTGCTCGGAGTAGTGAAAACTGGTACGTTCTCTCTGCCAAGAGCGACCTGCTGTGTTCTGCCCTCGGTTATTACCGCTGTAATATTAGCGACACCATGTAATCCAAACGAACTCATCTCTACAATTCAGTTGTCATCTAACGCAGCCATTTTAGGCCTGTATCGAGCACACCGAGAGAGTATCGGTATATACGTACGTGCGCCTATATAAACTCCTCGAACCAGCCACAACTCATCACCACCCACAGCAAGTCAAGTTAAAGGGCAGCAGGTAAGCCGGCAGAAGCTTAGCCATGGCGAACACGAGGCTCGCGGTCGTGGCCATGCTTGTGATCTTACTGCAGCTGTCCACGTTATCCGTGGCCCGGCACCACGCCAAGCCGGACCCCTGCGTCGGCGAGGACGACTCCGTGCCGGGCATGGTCCACAAGCACAAGAAACCCCACTGCCCGTCGCCTGGCGGCACCGGCGGCGGTGGCGGCGGCGGCGGCGGCACGCCTGGCGTGATGACGGTGAACGGGTTCCAGAAAGGCCAGGACGGCGGCGGGCCGTCGGAGTGCGACGGCAGGTTTCACAGCAACAAGGACATGATCGTGGCGCTGTCGACGAGGTGGTACGCGGGCGGACGCCGGTGCGGCAAGATGATCAACATCACCAGCAAGAAGAACGGGCGCACCGTGCAGGCCAAGGTGGTGGATGAGTGCGACTCCAACCACGGCTGCAAGACCAACATCGTGGACACCTCCGAAGCCGTGTGGAAGGCGCTCGGGCTCGACAGCGACATCGGCGAGGTGCCCGTCACATGGTCCGACGCCTGAGACCATGTATTCACCCGTGAGCAGTCTCGGCAGCCGCCGGCGGCCAGAAGTACGGCAGTTGCTCACGGCGCCGTATCCCATATCGATGGACGGATGGAGTCAAGTCAAGTGTCAGTGTCGTTACTAATCTCGAAGGGTACGTACTTTGTCGAGTACGCAGCACAATAAAGTACCTATATGGATGGTAGTGCGAGTTTATCTTGTTGGTGTCTGTCTCAGTTTGATATTGGTATCCTGTTGTAGTGTTATAGTGCTATACCACTTCTCTCGTACGTACTCCCTCTGTTCGGAATTACTTGTCCCGGAAATGGATGTATCTAGAATTAAAATACGTTTAGATACATTCATTTTTGCGACAAGTAATTCCGAACGGAGGGAGTATTACACAAGAAGAAATGCTAGCTCCCGATTCTTCACTGTATCTCTATCTGAGTGTCAGCACCACTGACATGCCGGACCCGCAGATCATCCACGCTGGGCCGAAAGGAGACCGGCCCCAGCGCAAGCCCAAGCCCAACCCCCGCGTCTATGGGCCAGACTGGACCAGGTGAAGCCCGAAGCGACCACTACTTATCCAGGGCAGCAAAGGGAGCGAGGCATCCAGTGGATCCCGGCTCGGCGGCGGCGGCAAGAACCCTAGTTCCCCAATCCTTCCTCTCTATTCGTGTAATCCACTTGTACTTGAGATTTCCACCATCGCGTGAGATAATAGATCGATCCTTGCCACTCCTATCCTAACACTTGGTATCAGAGACCAAACACCACCCTCCCGTCGCGCGATCTGGTGCAATTCATCGCCAAGCTCGGGGGCAAATCGAAGCCATGGATCCAATCATGAAGGAGTACATGGACAGGATCACAAGCTCCATGGAGGAGTTTCGGGTGGAACTCCGCGGCAACACGGCGGCGATCCACGCAAACACCGCCAAGCCGACGATCTGGCGGCTGGCGGCCCGATCTGGGCGCCCGCGTCGACCAGCTTCGCCGATGCACGATGGCGGAGCTATGTACGGGCGCCGCCACTTGGCGGCGGCGTCTGTGTGGCGGCCAAGGAGACCAACGCCCGCTCCAAGCCAGGGACGCTGGCAACGCGGCGGTCTCGCAGCCACACGGGTCAAAGGACCACAGCACGCATTTCTTCACGGGAGAAGGTCTTTGGCGACCCGCCGGCACCACTCCCGAACCTGTCGATATACATCCATCGCCGCTCCTCCTGTCCCCCTTCGCTCATGCGAGCCAACTCCTCGCCGGCTTGGGTCAAGCACACCCATCCGTGACGTTTCCCCAATTCGCCGGCGACAACCCGAAATTATGGAAAACATTGTGCGAGCAATACTTTTCCATGTTCGGGATACACCAATCGTTTTGGGTACCTATGGCCGCGCTTAATTTTTCTGGGGCCGCGGCGGTATGGTTGCAATCTCTCCAAAATCGACTTTCAGAGTTCGATTGGGAAGCATTCGCAGCCCTGCTCTGCACCCGCTTCGGGCGGGATAAGCACCAACTTCTGATCCGTCAGTTCTACACCATTAAGCAAACATCTTCTGTAGCTGATTACATTGAGCGTTTTGAAGTACTTGTGAATCATTTGGCATCGTACTCAGAAGCTATACATCCTTACTTTTATCTCACTCGTTTTGTCGAGGGATTGCGGGCGGACATACATGCGGTCGTGCTGATCCAGCGACCGCCCGATCTGGACACGGCATGCTCCCTGGCGATGCTGCAAGAAGAGGTCGTCGAATCGGCGCAGCAAGCGCATCAGCCACGGACCGCGCCGCGCGGCACCGACGCCATGTTTCGACCAAGCACACCAATGCCTCTGCCTCCTCCGCCGCGGCCGACTCCGGCATCGACACCGACACCTGCGGTGGATCGTCGTGGCTTGGATGGTGGCCCGCGCTGACTCATCCAGGGTCAAGGCCCTGCGCGACTATCGTCGCGCGCGCGGTCTTTGCTTCAAGTGCGGGGAAAGGTGGGGCCACGATCACGTCATCGAGGAATTGCTGGAGTTGTTCAGCCTCGACGAGCCACTGGATAAGCAGTTACAGTCAGGGCCAGCAGATGACACAGTTATGGCTATTTCGCGATCAGCGCTGTCGGGGGGAGTTTCTGCAAGGGCGTTCCAACTGCAAGCATGGATCCAAGGCAGGGAGGTCCTGATGTTAGTGGATTCAGGCAGTTCAACCACATTCGTCAACAGCAAGCTGGCAGAAATTCTGGAAGGGGTCGAGCCTTTACCAAGAACTTACAGAGTCCGAGTAGCGGACGGAGGTGAACTCAAATGTTCGGGCAAGAATTCCTCGGCTCATGGTGTTCACGGGGCATGAATTCGGACGGATATGAAGGTGTTGCCGCTTAGGCATCTACGATGCTATACTTGGAATGGATTGGCTCAAGAGCATAGCCCCATGACAAGGGATTGGAAGGCCAAACACATTGCTATTCCTTCAGATCAAGGTCCAATCTCCTTAAAGGGTCACGATGCCGAGTCGACGGAGTGTTTGATCATTAACAATCTGCAACTGCAAGGTCTGTGCAACAACAATGCAGTGGCATACATGGTGCAACTGCATGCCATTCCATCAAACGGAGAGCCGAACGATGCAACACCGGAATGCATCAAAGAAATACTTGTAGAATTCGAAGATGTTTTCAGGGAACCATCTGGACTGTCGCCCCGGCGTGCCTATGACCACAAGATTCCTCTGATTCCAGGGGCGCAGCCGTTCAATATTCGACCCTACAGACACAAACCAGAACACAAGGACGAGATAGAAAGGCAGGTCGAAGAACTCCTTCGCACGGGCATTATTCAACGCAGCTCAAGCCCTTTCTCTTCGCCTGTGATATTAGTCAAGAAGAAAGACGGCACGTGGAGGCTATGTGTGGATTACCGTCGCTTGAATGCTCTCACCTGCGTGACTAAGTTCCCGATTCCCATCATCGGAGAGTTGTTAGATGAGTTGCACGGCGCTCAGTGGTTCTCAAAGCTTGATCTTCGTGCTGGGTATCACCAAATCAGATTGGCAGAAGGAGAAGAATACAAGACAGCATTTCAAACTCACTCCGCCCATTTTGAATTTTTGGTAGTCTCTTTTGGCCTCGCAGGCGGTCCAGCCACCTTCAATGGAGCCATTCATTTTACATTGAATCCTCTCCTCAGACACTGCGTGCTCCTGTTCTTCGATGATATACTAATTTTCAGCAAAACGTTACAAGATCACCTGGACCATTTGCGCCAAACCCTTCAGTTGCTGCGGCGAGATCATTGGAAAGTAAAGCTGAGCAAATGCTCGTTTGGTCAGCAACAGTTGACATATCTGGGACATGTTATCAGCGCAAGAGGAGTCGCCACCGACCCGGGGAAAATTCAATCAGTGGCAAACTGGGCAGCGCCCACTAACATCAAAGAAGTTCGCAGTTTCCTGGGGCTTGCCGGGTACTACAGAAGATTCGTGCGCAACTTTGGCATCATCGCCAAACCCCTAACCAACCTCCTCAAAAAAGGGGTGCCGTTTGTCTGGACTCAAACAATGAAGAAGCCTTTTCGATTGCTGAAAACACAGTTGATATCAGCCCAGTTCTCGCAAGCATCGGACTTCAATAAGCCATTCTCGATCGAAACGTACGCAAGCGAATACGGCATTGGAGCTGTTCTGCAGCAAGAGGGACATCCGATAGCATTCATGAGCAAAGCGTTGGCCCCCCGCTACCAAGGATTGTCAACTTATGAAAAAGAGTATCTGGCAGTGATAGTGGCAGTGGATCAGTGCCGCCCCTACCTGCAGCATGGAGAATTCACGATTTATACGGACCAGAAAAGCCGCATTCACCTCGAAGAGCAACGTCTCTCAACTCCATGGCAAAGGAAAGCCTTCACCAAATTATTGGGGCTGCAGTATACCATCGACATGAAAGGAAAGGAGAATACTGCGGCGGATGCTCTGTCTCGTTCCAAACCGGATGAGATATCGCACCCAATCACCTCCCCGCCACCAGCGTGGTTGGGAGACATTCTCATTCAGCTACAACTCGAACCCCCAAGCACAACGGCTGCTGGAACAGCTAGCCATTCGGCCAGATCCAAAAGGGCGATTCACACTCACACAAGGGCTGCTTCGATTCAGAGGGAGGATTTGGCTGGGTGGTACCACAAGTCTCCAACAGAAAATCATCACAGCATTTCACGACAGCCCTATGGGGGGGGGCACTCAGGCATCCCAGCTACATACAAGCGCATCCAGCAACTCTTTGCCTGGCCCAAAATGAAAACCCATGTGCACAATTACATACGCTGTTGTTCCATATGTCAGCAGGCCAAACCGGATCGAGCTGCCAGTCCAGGACTGCTGAACCCACTACCAATACCAACTGCACCATGGGATATGATCACTATGGATTTCGTGGATGGCCTACCACAATCCGGGAAATTCAACTGCTTGCTGGTTATTGTGGACAAAAGGACAAAGTTTGCTCACTTTCTACCCCTTGCGCACCCGTATACCGCATCGAAGGTGGCTCTCCTTTACATGAATCAAATATACAAGCTGCATGGGCTGCCAGGAGCCATTGTCTCTGATCGCGACCCAGTCTTCACCAGCCACTTCCGCAGGAGCTGTTCAAATACTGTTGGAACAGAGTTGCGAATGAGCACGGCCAACCACCCGCAAACAGACGGTCAAACGGAGCGAGTCAACCAGTGCCTCGAAACCTATCTTCGTTGCTTCACGCACACATGTCCACGACGCTGGAGCTTCTGGATCCCACTTGCTCAGTTCTGGTACAATTCCACCTATCACTCAGCGATCGGGATGACTCCTTTCAAGGCTCTGTTTGGATACGAACCAAGACACTGGGGCATCTCAGCAGCGTCATCATGCTCGGTTCCAGCTCTACAATCTTGGCTGGAAGAGCGTCGAATCGTCTGCAACAGCTCCTCCAACAAAGACTGAATCGAAAGCACGCCAATGCATGAAAACTCAGTGCAGATAAGAAGCGTTCATGGCGCCCGATTTGAGGTGGGGATAAGGTATTTCTCAAACTTCAGCCGTACATTCAGACGTCCGTTGCTCCGCGCGCCAACCACAAGCTCTCGTTCAAGTTCTTTGGGCCCTTTCCGATCATCGCCAAGATCAACGAGGTGGCGTACAAGCTTCAACTACCTCCAGACGCCACCGTGCATCCGGTCTTCCATGTCTCGATGCTTCGGCGTGCATTACTCCCAGGTGCGGTGGCTAGCCCAGAACTACCTATTGACCAAGACATGCTAGCAGTGCCAGTCCAGACCCTACAATCACGATGGCGCAAGGGGACGAACGGCATGGTCGAACAAGTCAAGGTCCGCTGGTCTACAGGTGGTCCGGTGGACTCCACTTGGGAAGATAAAGCTGCTCTTCAAGCACGCTTCCCACACGCGGAGGCTTGGGGGCAAGCCTCGGCCCAAGGAGGGGGGATGTCAGCACCACTGACATGCCGGACCCGCAGATCATCCACGCTGGGCCGGAAGGAGACCGGCCCCAGCGCAAGCCCAAGCCCAACCCCCGCGTCTATGGGCCAGACCGACGGTGAAGCCCGGCGACCACTACTTATCCAGGCAGCAAAGGAGCGAGGCATCCGGTGGATCGGCTCGGCGGCGGCGGCAAGAACCCTAGTTCCCCAATCCTTCCTCTCTATTCGTGTAATCCACTTGTACTTGAGATTTCCACCATCGCGTGAGATAATAGATCGATCCTTGCCACTCCTATCCTAACATTGAGTTCATCTTTTGTGCTTGTGTACGTTATCTAGACCGGTCTTTGTCAGGAGGCTCTACTAGTTGGGTCGTGGGCTTGCCCCTCGACGGATACATGGGCCTGGCCCGTCGGAGAACCGCTGAAGCTGCAGACTACAAGTACCAGCGAGTAGACATCGTTCTAGTTATCCAGAGGATCACGGCTTCGGCGGCTCGGCTCTTTTCCCTTCTTCTTTCTCGCTGGCTAAGAACCCTAGTTCCCCATTCGTGTAATCTTCTCTGTAATCGCTACCATATCGAACCCCGAGAGTGGAGTTGCTAGTAATCGAGTGAATCCGCATCCACCCTCACAGTCTTTGTATTATTAATACTTCATATTTTATGACTTTTTTGCGGGTAAACTAGGGAGTTCAGTTCAACCATGATTTGCTATCACTATGCCCATATTTTAGGACAGGCGAGTCATTTGATTGAGACCAGGACATTGTCCCACAAGCTTGAACATTTAGTGAAGTATTGTAAACAAAATCAAATTTGAACGTGTATTCGGCTACATTCATATATACTCCCTCCGTTCCAAAATAGATGACTCAACTTTGTACTAACTTTAGTATAAAGTTGGGTCATCTATTTTGAAACGGAGGGAGTAGTTCCAAGTACCCAGTCAGCATGATTTATAATGCAAATCAACCATTTTTTAACATAGTTTTTTTTCTTATGATATAGGGTAATATTGCAGCACTTTTGGTATAGGTTGCCATAATTCAAGTAGTTTTTTTTCTCCTTATTTGCCATTGTCTACATAGTTAATTTTCCTTGATATTTTTTATTTTATAAAAACTTAATTTTCCTAAATTTGCCGTGGCAATTTAGCTCTTTTGCCAATACCATTGTTTTTTCTTGGACTAGCCATGCAGACAACATTTGCCATGATGATACGTATAATTTTGCCATTTCCTTTGAACTAGCTCCTATTAAACACTCGTTTTCAATAAGGCAAACGTTTGACAACGGCGCACCGGCCGAAGCTTCGGCCGGTCGCACGCACGCCACTAGATCAACGTAGGGATCCAGCGCACACACGTCTCCCAGTACATGTTTCACGTCGTTATTTTTCCTCCTTGGCCCACCATCTGCCTTTGGGCTTTGGCCCATCACGACCGCTTGTTTATTTTTCTCAGCCTTCCTCTTTGTCTTTCTTCCTCAGGTCGTCTTCAAGATCCAGTTCACCACTGCTGGCTGAAGCTCCAACGGAGATGGGAAAAGAAGCTGCGACCACAGTCCCGCGAAGCTGCATCCTTTTTTGGCGGTGATGTGACTGTGGCAACCATGGCCATGCCCAGGCCATCATGGAGCTGCGACCTCAAGGGCGGCTGGTGCTGCATGTTGCGACCGCGTCGCGGGATGCTGGAACCAGCGACATTTTTTGCTACATCCACTAACAGTGGAGCTACGACGCACAACGATGGCGACGGTTATTTGCTGCAACCGATGTCTGCTTTTGCTACAACCAATGAGGGATTTGCTATATTCATTAATGGCGGAGATGCGACCTGGGACGGCGACGACAACGCTTTTGCTGCAGCTATCACTGTTTTTTGCTACAACCAGCACGAATTTCTGCTACATCCACTTAAATGGCGTTCATTGGCAGCCGTCGTTCGTCCAACCCCGTGCAGCAAGCGTCGACGGGTGGAAAAAATCTTCAACCGGCGTGAAAAAAAACTTCAACCAGCATGTAAAAAAAACTTCAACTCAGTCCGAGCGGCGACACAGAGTGCTGCGGCTAGAGGCACGGTGGCGCGGCGACGGCCGTGATACGACGGCAGCGGCTAGGTGCTGCAACGATAGAGACGTCGGGCATTTTGCTACGACGGCATCGTTTTGCTACGAGGGGAGGCGACATCCTGCTGGAACCGGTGAGGACGGGGATGCGATGACGACCACCAGCGACGAGGGAGGCGATTAGCAACGAGGCAGGCAGGCGAGGACGCCTGGCGAGCTGGCTGATGTCCACGGAGGATCACGGGCTATACTTAATGATGGCTGTCATGACTTTTTCTTTGTTTTCTTGACGAAACAGCTGAGCGAAGGAAGACCATCGTATGGTTGTAGCTATTTAAATCGTGTGTGCGCAGTTTGACCGGCCGAAAATTCGGCCGACGGACTGGCGTGTATCACTGGCCTTTCAATAAGGGGCAACTCACATGGGCAATTCAACTGGCCGGCCCATTGGCGGTACTGTAGCGACATGGGCTCACTTTAGTAGATCCTACTGTAGCATCGGGCCCTACAACATGTGACTTTATTGTAGCTTAAGTTCAAAAAAAATGTGAACAAATTTTGAAACAAAGTGAACATCTTTTGAAAATGTGAAAATTTTTATTTTTTGAATTTTATAAAGCGAGAACAATTTTTCACATTTTTGATTCTCAAAAAACTTGTGAACAATTTCTAAATTTTATTCTTTTTCTCAAAAATTTCAAATTTTTCTTCAAAATTTTCCAGAAATTTGAGAATTCCATACAATTTTTAGAAAACCCAAACAATTTTCGAATAATTCCAAATATTTTTTAAAAACACAAAAATTTTGGAAAATGCAACTTTTAAAAAATCCAAACATTTTTTGAAAATTTCAAATGACTTCTAAAATTCATAACGATTTTTAAGATTTAAAAAAATAGAAAAGTGAAATCTTTTAAAATTCCCAACATTTTTCTTAAAACGCAAGTGGTTTTTGAAAAAGATGAAAAAAATTCAAACTCCAGTAATTTTTTAAAGTCTCAACATTTTTTTATTTTTAAAAAAATGTGAATTACTAAAAAAAGAGTAACAGAAATAGGAAAAAAAGAAGAGAAAAACAAAAGAATACCTAAAAAATGATAAAGAAAACGAAAAAAACAGCACAGGGAAAACCACACTATGGTAGCTAAATGGGCGAGTCCACACAGATCGATCTCCTCGCTCGCGTGTGAGTTTGGGCAGCTATTGGACGCCTTGAACATCTAATGTGGAATTCCCCCTCCTAGATCGAAAGATTCGTTAGCTGGAGAGTCTTCCTAGATCAGAGGTAAGTTTTTTATTCACGCCCTTTTTAGCTGCCGTCAACGGACATACAAGTCCACGTCGGAGGAAACTACTGGGTGTTGCCATTGGTTGGGCCTCGACGCCGGGCACGAGCACCCGCTTCTGGGGCAAGATAAGGGTTAAAACAAAGATCACCCCATAACAGGTAGTGGTGGCAACATACAAAAATCCAGCAAAAATCTAAAGTTGTTCTTTAGGTATATATAAGCCATCAGACATCAAACGTCAGGGGAATCATTGGATTCCTAGGCGCCGTCATGTCCAAGGAGCCTACATGGGTGCCTAAGGACCCTAAGGCCCACATGGGTGGTTGGCTTGGCCCATTTGGCCTCTAGGACTCCAAACTTCTCTCGTGTTTTCTGAATTTTGTAATATATCTATTTGCCTTGAAAACGTAAACAATGACAAACAGGGGTTGGCACTTTATTAATAGGTTACTCCAAATAATCTTAAAAAACATTGCCAAATTAAGTGCATTTAATCTGCTTGGTGGATTTTGGTAATTAATGTCAGCATATCTCAAGGAACTAATGCCACCTACAAGCTTTATTTCAAGAAATGTTCCTTGTGGGTGAAACAAAGGAATAGAATGTGACCCCTACAAAATGCATCAAGACAACTATTGGCTAAGCCAGAGGATTCCTCTTTTTCATTTTAGTGATCTAAGATTGAAGCCATAGGCATGCCAATTCTATCAAAAGGGGATGAGGTTGTAATGATGAGCCTCTTGCTCCATCCGATCAAACTTCAAGCACCCTGAAGTTCCTTTAATGATTCCAATATATCTTTCGAGTTCTTCCGGTCAGAATCATCGAAACATTAACTAGATTTAGCCGTTGCATAAACCTACCCCATTTAGAGCCTCCAAGTACTCCACTTGGAATCACCAAATCTACTCGTAAACCTTATGTTGCCATGTCGGAATCTTCAAAGCAAACCTACAGAAATTTCCGAAGCAAATATGTTGGAATTTCTAAAGCAACAACAGAAAGTGTGCTACTGCCCAAGTGTACACCTCAGAGCTTCCAAATGCTTTATGGTCGGACCATATGAAGCATCTGAAAGTTGCTACCTATGTTCATGTTGGAACATCCAAGCTGATCACTTTGGAGCTTTCGAGCTATGTAATAAATTTGGTAAAGGTTAGATTTTCGTCCCTCCTATTTATACCTTCACCTATCCAACTAGCTCACTTGAAGCAAAATCCACTCCCATCACATGTTCTGAGAGATAAATCCACCTCCTTGTGTTGATTTCAAAGGGCTTTCTACCACAACCATCCATGCCAATCCTTTGAGATCTAATCCTCTCTTGCTTTCCACTCCTACCTTCTCCAATCCAATAGTCAAATATTGAGAGAGTCTGAGTGTTGATGAGATTATCTTTTGAAGCACAAGAGCAAGGGATTCATCACCAAACAACTTGTATCTTATTACTTTTCGAGGGTGTGTGCCTTCCTAGATCTGCTAGATTCTTGGAAATCTTCAAATATATGAACAACCCAAAAAGTTTGTAAGGACTTGGAGATCGCCTACTTTGTGAAGATCTACCTTCCTGAGGCTAGTCCTTCGTGGGTGTACGCCATGGTGGAATAGATAGGTTGCTCCTTCAAGGACCCTTCATGGGTGAGTGTCCTTCATGAACCATTCCTTTGTGTAATCTCGTAGACAAGATCCTTGTGATCTTACTGTTGGAAAATGCAGTAGAAAACAAAAAAATAGCGCCTACGCACACCCAAGGTCAATATGAAGATGCCTAACAAGTTGGGATCATGATCGTTACCGTCACCGAGTTGCAGCGGAAGAAGAACATGTTGGTGTAGGTTGTACTTGGAGTCTCTCGAACTGTCGATGAACGATCCCGCGAACCGCCCACGAACAGTCCCTCGAATGGAAGACCGAAAGCAAGACCTCTCTACTTGGTTGCAAGCGTACAGCCTTCACGATACGACAATGCTTCATCGTCCAGAGCTAATCGTCACGGAAAGTTTAGAGGGAGGAGATTAGAACTACACATGGCTTCTAATTATGAGGATTAGAGAATTAGTCTAGCTCTAATTAGTCAACTAGGACCAACTGGAACTAGAACTAGAACTAGAAGAACTAGAGGAGGCTCTGATACGTCTCCAACGTATCTACTTTTCCTAACATTTTTTTCCTCTTATTTTGGACTCTAATTTGCATGATTTGAATGAAACTAACCCCGGACTGACGTTGTTTTCAGTAGAACTACCATGGTGTTGTTTTTGTGCAGAAATCAAAGTTCTCAGAATGGAATGAAACTTTGCGAGGATTTTTTATATAATAAAAGAGAATTTCTGGAGCCAAGAACCACCGTAGGGGGGCACCTGGGTGGACACAACCCACCAGGGCACGCCCCCCCTCCAAGCGCGCCCAGGTGGGTTGTTGATACGTCTCCAAAGTATCTATAATTTTTGATTGTTTCATGCTATTATATTATCTATTTTGGATGTTTAATGGGCTTTATTATGCACTTCTATATTATTTTTGGGACTAACCTATTAACCAAGGCCCAAAGGTGCAAATTGCTGTTTTTTTGCCTATTTCAGGTGTTTCGCAGAAAAGGAATATCAAACGGAATCCAAACGGAATGAAACCTTCACGAGGATCATTTTTGGAACAAACGCAATCCATGAGACTTGGAGTGGACATCAAGGAAGCAACAAGACGGTCACGAGGCAGGGAGGCGCGCCCCCCACCCTTGTGGGCCCCTCGTAGCTCCACCGACCTACTTCCTTCGCCTATATATATTCTTATACCCTGAAAACATCCAGGAGAGCCATGAAACACTTTTTCCACCGCCGCAACCTTCTGTACCCGTGAGATCCCATCTTGGGGCCTTTTCCGGCGCTCCGCCGGAGGGGGAATCGATCACTGAGGGCCTCTACATCAACACCATGGCCTCTCCGATGATGTGTGAGTAGTTTACCACAGACCTTCGGGTCCATAGTTATTAGCTAGATGGCTACTTCTCTCTCTTTGGATCTCAATACAAAGTTCTCCTCGATTCTCTTGGAGATCTATTCGATGTAATACTTTTTGCGGTGTGTTTGTCGAGATCCGATGAATTGTGGGTTTTATGATCAAGATTATCTATGAACAATATTTGATTCTTCTCTGAATTCTTATATGCATGATTTGATATCTTTGCAAGTCTCTTCAATTATCAGTTTGGTTTGTCCTACTAGATTGATCTTTCTTGCAATGGGAGAAGTGCTTAGCTTTGGGTTCAATCGTATGCGGTGTCCTTTCCCAAAGGATGTGGGGGCAGTAAAGGCACGTATTGTATCGCTGCCATCAAGGATAAAAGATGGGGTTTATATCATATTGCTTGAGTTTATCCCTCTACATCATGTCATCTTGCCTAATGCGTTACTCTGTTCTTATGAACTTAATACTCTAGATGCATGCTGGATAGCGGTCGATGTGTGGAGTAATAGTAGTAGATGTAGAATCATTTCGGTCTACTTGTCACGGACGTGATGCCTATATACATGATCATGCCTAGATATTCTCATAACTATGCGCTTTTCTATCAATTGCTCGACAGTAATTTGTTCACCCACCGTATAATATGCTATCTTGAGAGAAGCCACTAGTGAAACCTATGGCCCCCGGGTCTATTTTCCATCATATTAATCTCCCGTCAACTAGCTATTTCTGTCGCCGTTTATTTTGCAATCTTTACTTTTCAATCTATACAACAAAAATACTAAAAATATTTATCTTATTATCTCTATCAGATCTCACTTTTACAAGTGGTCGTGAGGGGATTGACAACCCCTTTATCGCGTTGGTTGCAAGGTTCTTGATTGTTTGTGCAGCTACTAGGGATTTGCATGTAGTCTCCTACTGGATTGATACCTTGGTTCTCAAAAACTAAGGGAAATACTTACGTTACTTTGCTGCATCACCCTTTCCTCTTCAAGGGAAAACCAACGCATGCTCAAGAGGTAGCAAGAAGGATTTCTGGCGCCGTTGCCGGGGAGATCTACGCACAAGTCAAGACATAACAAGTACCCATCACAAACTCTTATGCCTCACATTACATTATTTGTCATTTGCCTCTCGTTTTCCTCTCCCCACTTCACCCTTGCCGTTTTATTCGCCCTTTTTCCGTTCGTCTCTTTTCGCTTGCTTCTTGTGTGCTTGTATGTTGGATTGTTTGTCACGATGGCTCAAGACAATACTAAATTGTGTGACTTTTCCAATACCAACAACAATGATTTTATTAGCACTCCGATCGCTCCTATTACCGTTCTTTGAATCTTGTGAAATTAATGCTGCTTTGTTGAATCTTGTCATGAAAGATCAATTTTCTGGCCTTCCTAGTGAAGATGCCGCTACCCATCTAAGCAACTTTGTTGATTTGTGCGATATGCAAAAGAAGAAAGATGTAGATAATGATATTGTTAAATTGAAGCTATTTCCGTTTCGCTTAGAGATCGTGCTAAAACTTGGTTTTCTTCTTTGCCTAAAAATAGTATTGATTCATGGAATAAGTGCAAAGATGCTTTTATCTCTAAGTATTTTCCTCCCGCTAAGATCATCTCTCTTAGAAACGATATCATGAATTTTAAGCAACTTGATCATGAGCATGTTGCACAAGCTTGGGAGAGGATGAAATTAATGATACGTAATTGCCCTACACATGGTTTGAATTTATGGATGATTATACAAAAAAATTATGCCGGATTGAATTTTGCTTCTAGAAATCTTTTAGACTCAGATGCGAGAGGCACTTTTATAGAAATCACTTTAGGAGAAGCTACTAAACTCCTAGATAATATTATGGTTAATTATTCTCAATGGCACACCGAAAGATCTACTAGTAAAAAGGTTCATGCAATTGAAGAGATTAATGTTTTGAGTGGAAAGATGGATGAACTTATGAAATTGTTTGCTAATAAGAGTGTTTCTTCTGATCCTAATGATATGCCTTTGTCCACTTTGATTGAGAATAATAATGAATCTATGTATGTGAATTTTGTTGGTAGGAACAATTTTAGTAACAACGCATACAGAGAAAACTTTAATTCTAGGCCGTTCCCTAGTAATTACTCTAATAATTATGGTAATTCCTACAACAAATCTTATGGAAATTTTAATAAGATTCCCTCTAATTTTGAGACTAGTGTTAAACAATTTATGATTTCGCAAAAGAATTTCAATGCTTTGCTTGAAGAAAAATTGCCTAAGATTGATGAGTTGGCTAGGAACGTGGATATAATTTCTCTTGATGTTGATTCTTTGAAACTTAGATCTATCCCACCTAAACATGATATTAATGAGCCTCTCAAAGCCATGAGAATTTCCATCGATGAGTGTAAAGAAAGAACCGCTAGGATGCGTGCTAAAAAAGATTGCTTTGTGAAAGCGTGTTCTTTCAGTTTTCATGATAACAATGATGAAGATCTAAAAGTGATTGATTTGTCTCCTATTAAATGTTTGTTTTCTAATATGAATCTTGATAAAGATGGGACTGGAGATGAGTCAACTTTAGTTAAAAGGCGTCCCAATGATTCGGAGTTTTTAGATCTTGATGCAAAAATTGGTAAAAGAGGGATTGAAGAGGTCAAAACTTTAGATATCAATGAACCCACTATTTTGGATTTCAAGGAATTTAATTATGACAATTGTTATTTGATAGATTGTATTTCCTTGTTGCAATCCGTGTTAAATTCTCCTCATGCCTATAGTCAAAATAAAGTTTTTACCAAACATATCGTTGATGCTTTAATGCAATCCTATGAGGAAAAACTTGAATTAGAAGTTTCTATCCCTAGAAAACTTTATGATTAGTAGGAACCTACTATTAAAATTAATATTAAAGATCATGAATGCTATGCTTTGTGTGATTTGGGTGCTAGTGTCTCCACGATTCCTAAAACTTCGTGTGATGTGTTAGGTTTCCGTGAATTAGATGATTGTTCTTTAAATTTGCACCTTGCGGATTCCACCATTAAGAAACCTATGGGAAGGATTAATGATGTTCTTATTGTTGCAAATAGGAATTATGTGCCCATAGATTTTATTTTTCTTGATATATATTGCAATCCTACATGTCCTATTATTCTTGGTAGACCTTTCCTTAGAATGATTGGTGCAATTATTGATATGAAAGAAGGAAATATTATATTCCAATTTCCATTAAGGAAGGGTATGGAACACTTTATTAGGAACAAAATTAAATTACCTTATGAATTTATTATGAGAGCCACTTATGGATTTCATACCAAAGATGAAAATACCTAGATCTATTCTTGTTTTTATGCCTAGCTAGGGGCGTTAAACGATAGCGCTTGTTGGGAGGGAACCTCATTTTATTTTTGTTCCTGTTTAGTAATAAATAATTCACATAGCCTCTGGTTAGATGAGGTTTTATGTTTTAATTAGTGTTTGTGCCAAGTAAGGAATATAGGATCTTCTTGGATGATAATTATTTGATCTTGCTGAAAAAGATAGAAACTTTCTGCTCACGAAAACAATTGCTAAAAATCATAAGAAAATGATAAAATACTGATTCCAATTGCAGTAGATCAATAATCCAATTATATAGGTCTTCCTATTTTGGCATATTTTTATGAGCTATATAAGTTTACGTTTGATACAGATTACTACAAACTGTTCTGTTTTTGACAGATTCTGTTTTTTGTGTGTTGTTTGCTTATTTTGATGAATATATGGCTAGTATCGGGGGGTATGAACCATAGAGAAGTTGGAATACAGTAGGATTAACACCAATATAAATAAATAATGAGTTCATTATAGTAACTTAAAGTGGTGGTTTATTTTATTTCGCTAACGGAGCTCATGAGATTTTCTGTTGAGTTTTGTGTTGTGAAGTTTTCAAGTTTTTGGGATGGATTATGGAACAAGGAGTGGCAAGAGCCTAAGCTAGGGGATGCCCAAGGCACCCCAAGGTAAAATTCAAGGACAACCAAAAGCCTAAGCTTGGGGATGCCCCGGAAGGCATCCCTCTTTAAATCTTCGTCTATCGGTAACTTTACTTGAGGCTATATTTTTATTCACCACATGATATGTGTTTTGCTTGGAGCGTCTTGTATGATTTGAGTCTTTGCTTTTTAGTTTACCACAATAATCCTTGTTGTACAAACCTTTGGAGAGACACACATGAATCCGAATTTATTAGAATATTCTATGTGCTTCACTTATATCTTTTGAGCTAAATAATTTTGCTCTAGTGTTTTGCTTATATCTTTTAGAGCACGGTGGTGGTTTTATTTTATAGAAATTATTGATCTGTCATGCTTCACTTATATATTTTTGAGAGTCCTTAGACCAGCATGGTAATTTTCTTCGGTTATAAAATTAGTCCTAATATAATAGGCATCCAAGATAGGTATAATAAAAACTATCATATTAAGTGCATTGAATACTATGAAAAGTTTGATTCTTTATTATTGTTTTGAAAAATGAAGATGGTGATATTAGAGTCATGCTAGTTGAGTAGTTGTGAATTTGAGAAATACTTGTGCTAAAGTTTCTGATTCTCGTAGCATGCACGTATGGTGAACCGTTATGTGATGAAGTCGGAGCATGATTTATTTATTGATTGTCCTCCTTATGAGTGGCGGTCGGGGACGAGCGATGGTCTTTTCCTATCAATCTATCCCCCTAGGAGCATGCACGTAGTACTTTGTTTTGATAACTAATAGATTTTTGCAATAAGTATGTGAGTTCTTTATGACTAATGTTGAGACAATGGATTATACGCACTCTTACCCTTCCACCATTGCTAGCCTCTCTAATACCGTGCACCTTTCGCCTGTATCATACACCCATCATATACCTTCCTCAAAACAACCACCATACCTACCTATCATGGCATTTCCATAGCCATTCTGAGATATATTGCCATGCAACTTTTCACCGTTCCTTTTATTATGACACGTTCCATCATTGTCATATTGCTTTGCATGATCATGTAGTTGACATCGTATTTGTGGAAAAGCCACCGTCATCATTCATACATGTCACTCTTGATTCATTGCATATCCCGGTACACCACCGGAGGCATTCACATAGAGTCATATTTTGTTCTAAGTATTGAGTTGTAAGTAAATAAAAGTGTGATGATTATCATTATTAGAGCATTGTCCCAGTGAGGAAAGGATGATGGAGACTATGATTCCCCCATAAGTCGGGGTGAGACTCCGGACAAAAAAAAATAAAAGAGGCCAAAGGAGTCCACCAAAAAAATATGAGAGAAAAAGAGAGAAGGGACAGTGTTACTATCCTTTTTTCCACACTTGTGCTTCAAACTAGCACAATGATCTTCATGATAGAGAGTCTCTTATTTTGTCACTTTCATGTACTAGTGGGAATTTTGCATTATGGAACTTGGCTTGTATATTCCAATGATGGGCTTCCTCAAAATGCCTTAGGTCTTCGTGAGCAAGCGAGTTGGATGCACACCCACTTAGTTTCTTTTATTGAGCTTTCATACACTTATAGCTCTAGTGCATCCGTTGCATGGCAATCCCTACTCACTCATATTGATATCTATTGATGGGCGTCTCCATAGCCCGTTGATATGCCTAGTTGATGTGAGACTATCTTCTCCTTTTTTTTTCTCCACAACCACCATTTGTAAGGGCATATTTATCCCTAAGATATTTTTGTGATTGATGACAATGCTTTTGCGGACTAATCGTGTGCCTTGAGTATTTCAGATGTTTCGTCACTAGGCACAAGACGGTTTGGTGCCCCTCGAAGAATATTGAAGACAACATTTTTCTACGTTTCTTTTCGGTGGATTTGAGTCATAGGAAAGCCGTACTATTAAGAGGGGGTCCGTTTTGGAAAGGTTTGGGTGGAATCATCACGTACACATCTACTCCTTTGCACCGCCTTTCCTTTGGCACTTTGGAGCATCCTCCGTTTTATCCCCTATGCATTTTGTCTTGGTTGCTGAACTTGGGCTTGTGGTAGTACTGCTCCCTCGAGCGGTAGTACATGAGCACTTCTTGATAATCTGGGACCTTGGTGCGGTAGTACCCAGAGAATATGATAGTACCGCTCCTCGTGAGCTAGTACCATGGCCCCCAGGCAATCTGCTTCTTGGCCAGTAGTAGGGGTGGATGTAATTTTTACATCCATGCCCACGCTGTGATAGTACCACGCCCTATGCACGGTAGTACCGCGCGTCCTGGCCTGGCTTAGCCGCCACGCGGTAGTACCGCTCCTCATGTTGTATTAACGTGTCGGATTTTTGCACCGTCTCCAACTCAGCGGAAGTTGCCACGGATATAATTTTTTATGTCCATGCCTTCCCGATTTCTAGATCTTCCCTGCCTTGCGGTAGTACCGCTAGGTGGTGCGGTAGTACCGCTCAAGCGGTTCTACCGCCCTCCGCTTTAGTGCAGTTGGGATGGCCAGGTCTGTGCTGCTCGGGCGATAGTACCGCAAGGCCCTGCGGGAGTACCGCATGTGCTTGCGGTAGTACCGCGGCCCTGGTGTGGTAGTACCGTGCTGCGCAGAATGGGTTGGTGGATAACGGTTGGATTTGTCCCTCCACTATATAAGGGGTGTCTTCTTCCCCGAGTTGACCACCTCTTCTAACCCTAAGCTCCATTGTTGCTCCAAGCTCCATTTTCACCCGATCTCTCTCCCTAGCCAATCAAACTTGTTGATTTTCTTGGGATTGGTTGAGAAGGCCCCGATCCACACTTCCACCAAGAGAAATTTGTTTCCCCCCACTAATCCCTTGCGGATCTTGTCACTCTTGGCTGTTTGAGAACCCTAGACGGTTGAGGTCACCGCGGAGCCATAGTCCATTGTGGTGAAGCTTCGTGGTGTCGCTGGGAGCCTCCAATTAAGTTGTGGAGATTGCCCCAACCTTGTTTGTAAAGGTTTGGTCGCCGCCTCGAAGGGCACCAATGGTGGAATCACGACATCTCGCATTGTGTGAGGGCATGAGGAGAATACGGTAGCCCTAGTGGCTTCTTGGGGAGCATTGTGCCTCCACACCGCTCCAACGGAGACGTACTTCCCCTCAAAAGGAAGGAACTTCGGTAACACATCCTCGTCTTCACCGTCTCCACTCTTGGTTATCTCGTGCCTTTACTTGTGCAAGCTTATTTGTGTTATTTCCCTTGCTTGCTTGTGTGCTTGTTGTTGTTGCATCATATAGCTTGATCACCTAGTTGCATATCTAGACAACCTACTTTGATGCAAAGTTTAAATTGGTAAAGAAAAGCTAAAAATTGTTAGTTGCCTATTCACCCCCTCTAGTCAACTATATCAATCCTTTCAATTGGTATCAGAGCCTCGTCTCTTTATTAAGGACTTTGCCGTCCGAAGAGTATGGTTGACACCGTAGACGGTGTGGAGGAGCACTCCGGTGCGAATCCGGTCTCGTCTACGGGCGATGGGGGAACCTCGGTCTCTCGTGAGGAATTCAATGTGGCTTTGGACACATTGAAAACCTCCATGACGACCGAGGTTGAAAGCATGTTTAATAAATTCATTGAAGGGCTCAAACTATCTACCGCACCATTGAAAGTGGGTGATCCCACTAACAAGGTGTCATATGCTAACTCCGACAAGGGGGGAAGCTACTAATGAAAAGGATCCTAGTGGTAAGATTGGCACCTGCATCTTTGGTGGACCGATTCCTGTTTATGGTGGACCGATTCCTTCTACTCATTTGAATCATGCCGGTCCTCCCCCTAAGATTGTAAAAAATGAGGACTTTGATTCTTGGGTCTATCGTTTTAAGCGTCATTTAAATCATGTGAATACTAATCTTTGGAGAAGCATTGAAGAAGTTTTCTATCCGCATGACCGAAGCAACTTCACTCCTAGAGAAGTCGCGGATAATCAATTCAATGAGAATGCTCTCTTCATCATCCAAGATGCAATTCCACCCGAAGATCTTCCTCACCTTCGGCCCTACGCCATGGCCAAAGATGCTTGGCACCAAGTTGTTTCCCTCTATCGGGGAAGCGCAAGCATTCAACGCTCCAACTATGAAGTGGTGCAAGATGAAGCTGACGTGCAATGAAAGAGGATGAATAACCTCGTGAGCTTTATCGGAGAGTAACCAAACTCGCGGTTTCACTCCGAGGTCATGGAAGCAAGGACACGGATGACAATTGGATCAAGCACAAATTCCTCAAGTCAATGATGCCTTACCACAAGGCCATGTCTTCCGTCATTCGTTAAAGGCCGGACTTCCACACTTTGTCCTGAAGTGAAGTGTTGGATGAGTTCGTGGCTATGAGCATCTTGGACAAGACCGCCGACAATGCGGTGCTACGCTCTCAAAGGGCAAAGAAGCCCAACCTTGCATTGAAGGCCAAGGTTTGTGTTGAAGAAGAAGAAGAAGAACCAGAATAGGATGAAGAGGAAAGCAACCCCGAAGATACAAAGTATGCTTATCATGAACACATGGCTCTTGCTTCAAGGCAATATTTGAGCAAGAAGAACACAAGGCCCAACTTCAACAAGAGCAACTCAAGTGGCACGAAGGTCAAGCAACGTGTTAGGACTTGCTATAATTGTGGCAATGTGAGCCATTTTGTTGCGGAAAGCCCTTATGAGAAAAGGGAAGACCATGGTGGCAAGCTCATCCGGAAGGACAAGGCCAAGTCCTTCTCTAACAAGAGCAACTTCACCAAGAAGACTCCTCCCAAGGCGTTGGTGGTACAAGAAGAGTAGAATGAGGATGATGATGATGATGATGATGGTGAGTCGGTTGCCATGGCCTCCATTGCCATTGCAACAACTCCACGGGCTTCTTTCTTCGACTCACCTAATGAGAACATCACCGCCAAGTGCCTCATGGCTAAAGCCACCAATATGGTAACCCCCAACATCAAAACTACCATCATTAATAATCCCTCGTTGACGGATTGCATTGATGAACATGAGGGTTCTAATGTGTAGGAAAATGATTTTGAGTCTTTTATGAGCAAACTCAAGGGTAAACCCAAGAAGCACTTCGTTGCTCTCTTGGAACAACTTGGTGAAGCCAATGACATGATCGAGGCTCATGAAGATACCATCACTAAGATGGAGGGGCATAGTCGTGACTATGCCGATGAGATTTCGGATCTTTCCAATGCTCTTGAGGAAGAGCGTGGTTTTCGTTTGGCTCTTGAGGAGTCACACAACGATGATCATGCTAAATTAAAGAAAGATCTTGATCATGCTCTTGTTGTATCTCGTGTGCTAAATTCCGAGAAGGCCAAACTTGGGGTAGATCTTGCTAGACTCAAGGAGGAGTTTGATATACTTGACAAGGCTCACAAAGCCTTGAAAGGTGTTCATGCTAGCCTCAAGGAGTCTCATGATCAACTCCAAGTGAAGCTAACCAAGGAGAAATCCACCTTTCCTCATATGGTGTTAATTGATAATGCAAATGCTACTAACCCTTGTTGTGAGCATGTGCATCTTGTTGAGGAGAATGCTAAGTTGAAGGAGCAACTTGAGAAAGGCCTTGTGTCGTGCATACAAGGTGAGAAGAACCTCAACGACCTTTTGAGCAATCAAAAGGAAGTTGTGGCCAAGGAGGGGATTGGGTTAGCACACAAGCCCAAGAACAAGAAGAAGAATGACAAGACCAAACGACCTCCTCCTCTCAAGCAAACTTTTGTGAAGGAGGGAGAGGGTGCTTCCAAGGAGAAGAAGAACAATGCAAAGGGTAGTAGTGTCAAGAAGGGCAATGGCACCCCTTCCAACAAAGTCGACGACTTTAACCCTTCTTATGTGTTGTGCCGTGCTAGTGATGGGCATGTTTATGCCAAATTTGTTGGTTCTCCTTATGAGTACATTGAATGGTCTATTTGGGTTCCTAATACCCTTGTCACTAACATCAAAGGACACATTACAAAATGGGTACCTAAAACCAAGCATTGATCTCTTGTAGGTGTTTGCTTCCGGTGGGGGATCAAGGTTGTGAAGGAAATATGCCCTAGAGGCAATAATAAAGTTATTATTTATTTCCTTATATCATGATAAATGTTTATTATTAATGCTAGAATTGTATTAACCGGAAACATAATACATGTGTGAATACATAGACAAACAGAGTGTCACTAGTATGCCTCTACTTGACTAGCTCGTTGATCAAAGATGGTTATGTTTCCTAACCATAGACATGAGATGCCATTTGATTAACGGGATCACATCATTAGGAGAATGATGTGATTGACATGACCCATTCCGTTAGCTTAGCACCGGATCATTTAGTATGATGTTATTGCTTTCTTCATGACTTATACATGTTCCTATGACTATGAGACTATGCAACTCCCGTTTACCGGAGGAACACTTTGTGTGCTACCAAACGTCACAACATAACTGGGTGATTATAAAGGTGCTCTCTGGTGTCTCTGAAGGTACTTGTTGGGTTGGCGTATTTCGAGTTTATGATTTGTCACTCCGATTGTCGGAGAGGTATCTCTGGGCCCTCTCGGTAATGCACATCACTTAAGCCTTGCAAGCATTGCAACTAAGAGTTAGTTGCGGGATGATGCATTACGGAACGAGTAAAGAGACTTGCCGGTAACGAGATTGAGACGTATGTTGTTATGCGGTCTGACCGATAAAGATCTTCGTAGAATATGTGGGAGCCAATATGAGCATCCAGGTTCCGCTATTGGTTATTGACCAGAGACGTGTCTCGATCATGTCTTCATAGTTCTCGAACCCGTAGGGTCCGCACGCTTAACGTTACGATGACAGTTATATTATGAGTTTACATTTTTTGATGTACCGAAGGTTGTTCGGAGTCCCGGATGTAATCACGGACATGACGAGGAGTCTTGAAATGGTCGAGACATGAAGATTGATATATTGGAAGCCTATGTTTGGATATCGGAAGTGTTCCGGGTGAAATCGGGATTTTACCGGAGTACCGGGAGGTTACCGGAACCCCCCGGGGACTTAATGGGCCTTAGTGGGCCTTGGTGGAAGAGAGGAGAGGCAGCCAGGGCAAGGGCCGCGCGCCCCTCCCCCCTAGTCCAAATAGGACAAGGAGAGGGGGGCGGCGCCCCCCTTCCTTCTTCTCCTCCTTCTCATTCCCCCTCCCAAGTCCTAATCCAACTAGGAATGGGGGGGGAGTCCTACTCCCGGTGGGAGTAGGACTCCTCCTGGCGCGCCCTCTCCCTTGGCCGGCCACCCCCCCCCCTTGCTCCTTTATATACGGGGGCAGGGGGCACCCCATAGACACAACAATTGATCTGCTTGATCTTTTAGCCGTGTGCGGTGCCCCCCTCCACCATAGTCCACCTCGATAATATTGTAGCGGTGCTTAGGTGAAGCCCTGCGTCGGTAGAACATCAACATCTTCACCACGCCATCGTGCTGACGAAACTCTCCCTCAACACTTGGCTGGATCTTAGTTCGAGGGACGTCATCGGGCTGAACGTGTGTTGAACTCGAAGGTGTCGTGCGTTCGGTACTTGATCGGTCGGATCGTGAAGACGTACGACTACATCAACCGTGTTGTGCTAACGCTTCCGTTTTCGGTCTACGAGGGTACGTGGACAACACTCTCCCTTCACGTTGCTATGCATCACCATGATCTTGCGTGTGTGTAGGAATTTTTTGAAATTACTACGTTCCCCAACAGTGGCATCCGAGCCTGGTTTTATGCGTAGATGTCATATGCACGAGTAGAACATAAGTGAGTTGTGGGCGATATAAGTCATACCGCTTACCAAAGATGTCATACTTTGGTTGGCGGTATTGTTGGATGAAGCGGCCCGAACCGACATTACGCCAGACGCTTACGCCGAGATTGGTTCTCTACCGACGCGTGCTTTGCACATGTGGTGGCGGGTGTCAGTTTCTCCAACTTTAGTTGAACCGAGTGTGGCTACGCCCGGTCCTTGCGAAGGTTAAAACATCGCCAACTTGACAAACTATCGTTGTGGTTTTGATGCGTAGGTAAGAGCGGTTCTTGCTAAGCCCGTAGCAGCCACGTAAAACTTGCAACAACAAAGTAGAGGACATCTAACTTGTTTTTGCAGGGCATGTTGTGATGTGATATGGTCAAGACATGATGCTAAATTTTATTGTATGAGATGATCATGTTTTGTAACCGAAGTTATCGGCAATCGGCAGGAGCCATATGGTTGTCGCTTTATTGTATGCAATGCAATCGCCTCGTAATGCTTTACTTTATCACTAAGCGATAGCGATAGTCATAGAAGCATAAGATTGGCGAGACGACAACGATGCTACGATGGAGATCAAGGTGTCGCTACCGGTGACGATGGTGATCATGACGATTGCTTCGAGATGGAGATCACAAGCACAAGATGATGATGGCCATATCATATCACTTATATTGATTGCATGTGATGTTTATCTTTTATGCATCTTATCTTGCTTTGATTGACGGTAGCATTATAAGATGATCTCTCACTAAATTTCAAGATAAAAGTGTTCTCCCTGAGTATGCACCGTTGCCAAAGTTCGTCGTGCCCAGACACCACGTGATGATCGGTGTGATAAGCTCTACGTCCATCTACAACGGGTGCAAGCCAGTTTTGCACACGCAGAATACTCGGGTTAAACTTGACGAGCCTAGCATATGCAGATATGGCCTTGGAACACTGAGACTGAAAGGTCGAGCGTGAATCATATAGTAGATATGATCAACATAGTGATGTTGACCATTGAAAACTACTCCATTTCACGTGATGATCGGTTATGGTTTAGTTGATTTGGATCACGTGATCACTTAGAAGATTAGAGGGATGTCTTTCTAAGTGGGAGTTCTTAAGTAATATGATTAATTGAACTTTAATTTATCATGAACTTAGTCCTGGTAGTATTAGCATGCCTATGTTGTAGATCAATAGCTCGCGTTTAGCTCCCCGTTTAATTTTTATATGTTCCTAGAGAAAACTAAGTTGAAAGATGTTAGTAGCAATGATGCGGATTGGATCCGTGATCTAAGGTTTATCCTCATTCTTTGCCACGTAAGAATTATGTCCTTGATGCACCGCTAGGTGATGCACCTATTGCAGGAGCAGATGCAGACGTTATGAATGTTTGGCTAGCTCAATATGATGACTACTTGATAGTTTAGTGCACCATGCTTAACGGCTTAGAATTGAGACTTCAAAGATGTTTTGAACATCATGGACCATATGAGTTGTTCCAGGAGTTGAAGTTAATATTTCAAGCAAATACCTGAGTTGAGAGATATGAAGTCTCCAACATGTTCTATAGCTAAAAGATGGAGGAGGATAGCTCAAGCAATGAGCATATGCTCAGATTGTCTGGGTACTACATTGCTTGAATCAAGTGGGAGTTAATCTTCCAGATAAGATAGTGATTGATAGAATTCTCTAGTCACCATCACCAAGTTAGTAGAACTTCATGATGAACTATAGTATGCAAGGGATAACGTAAACAATTCCCGAGCTTTTCATGATGATGAAATCAGAAATCAAGAAAGAGCATCAAGTGTTGATGATTAACAAGACCACTAGTTTCAAGAAAAGGGCAAAGGTAAAGAAAGGGAACTTCATGTAGAACGGCAAGCAAGTTGCTGCTCAAGTGAAGACCAAGTTTGGACCTAAGCCTGAGACTAAGTGCTTCTACTGCAAAAGGACTGGTCACGGGAAGCAGAACTACCCCAAATAATTGGCGGATAAGAAGGATGGCAAAGTGAACAAAAATATATTTGATATACATGTTATTGATGTGTACTTTACTAGTGTTTATAGCTGATACGTCTCCAACGTATCTATAATTTTTGATTGCTCCATGCTATATTATCTACTGTTTTGGACAATATTGGGCTTTATTATCCACTTTTATATTATTTTTGGGACCAACCTATTAACCGGAGGCCCAGCCCAGATTTGCTGTTTTTTGCCTATTTCAGTGTTTCGAAGAAAAGGAATATCAGACGGAGTCGAAATGGAACGAAATCAACTACAGAAGTTATTTTTGGAACGAAAGCCACCCGATAGACTTGGACCCCACATCAAGGAAGGAACGAGGAAGCCACAAGGGTGGGGGGCGCGCCCACCCCCTAGGGCGCGCCTCCTGCCTCGTGGGGCCCTCATGGCTCCCCTGACGTACTCCCTGCACCCATATATACCTACGTACCCTAAAACTTCCAGAACGGAGAATAGATTGGGAGTTCCGCCGCCGCAAGCCTCTGTAGCCACCAAAAGTCAATCGGGACCCTGTTCCAAGACCCTCACGGAGGGGGAACCCTCACCGTGGCCATCTTCATCATCCCAAGCGCTCTCCATGACGAGGAGGGAGTAGTTCACCCTCGAGGCCGAGGGTATGTACCAAGTAGCTATGTGTTTGATCTCTCTCTCTCTCTCTCGTGTTCTTGATTTGGCATGATCTTGATGTATCGCGAGCTTTGCTATTATAGTTGGATCTTATGTTTCTTCTCCTCTTCTCTCTTGTAATGGATTGAGTTTTCCCCTTGAAGTAATCTTATCGGATTGAGTCTTTAAAGATTTGAGAACACTTGATGTATGTCTTGCCGTGCGTATCTGTGGTGACAATGGGATATCACGTGCCACTTGATGTGTGTTTTGGTGATCAACTTGCGGGTTCCGCCCATGAACCTATGCATAGGGGTTGGCACACGTTTTGCCGTGATTCTCCAGAGAAACTTTTGGGCACTCTTTGAGGTTCTATGTGTTGGATTGAGTAGATGAATTGAGATTGTGTGATGCATATCGTATAATCATGCCCATGGATACTTGAGGTGACATTGGAGTATCTAGGTGACATTAGGGTTTTGCTTGATTTGTGTCTTAAGGTGTTATTCTAGTACGAACTCTAGGGCTGTTTGTGACACTTATAGGAATAGCCCAATGGATTGATTGGAAAGAATAACTTTGAGGTGGTTTCGCACCTACCATAATCTCTTCGTTTGTTCTCCACTATTAGTGACTTTGGAGTGACTCTTTGTTGCATGTTGAGGGATAGTTATATGATCCAATTATGTTATTATTGTTGAGAGGACTTGCACTAGTGAAATTATGAACCCTAGGCCTTGTTTCCTAGCATTGCAATACCGTTTACGCTCACTTTTACCACTTGTTACATTGCTGTTTTTATATTTTCAGATTACAAAAACCTATATCTACCATCCATATTGCACTTGTATCACCATCTCTTCGCCGAACTAGTGCACCTATACAATTTACCATTGTATTGGGTGTGTTGGGGACACAAGAGACTCTTTGTTATTTGGTTGCAGGGTTGCTTGAGAGAGACCATCTTCATCCTACGCCTCCCACGGATTGATAAACCTTAGGTCATCCACTTGAGGGAAATTTGCTATTGTCCTACAAACCTATGCACTTGGAGGCCCAACAACGTCTACGAGAAGAAGGTTGTGTAGTAGACATCAAGCTCTTTTCTGGCGCCGTTGTCGGGAGGCTAGGTAAGTGAAGGTATATCTTTAGATCTTGCAATTGAATCTTTTTGTTTCTTGTTTTAGCACTAGTCTAGTTTATAAAAGAAAACTACAAAAAAATGGAATTGAGTTTACCTCATACGCATCATCTTTTTAATATCTTTCGTGAGTATGATGGAAAAGAAAATTGTGCCAAAGTGTTAGCAGAAGAATTACATAGAATGCTTGGCATAAAATATGTGAATGACGCATGAGCATGATTGCAATGTTGTTAGTATGAATTCCTTGAATATCCATGATACTAGTGATATGCAAAGCCACAAGCTTGGGGAAGCTATGTTTGATGAAGATGATATTTTTTATCCCCCAAGTTTTGATGATCAAATGTATTATTATGAAAGCATGCCTCCTATTTATGATGATTATATTGATGAAAGTGGATTTGGAGAGGTCATGACTTTATTTTGTGATGAATCCACTATTCCGGAAGAGGTTCCAATTGATTATAGAATAAAGTTGCTATCTATGATGATTATTGTGATGAATTGTATGCTATAAAGAATAATGATATCCATGAAACTTGTCATCATGATTTTAGTTTTCAATTGGATTATGCCTCACATGATAATTATTTTGTTGAGTTTGCTCCCACTATTATTCATGAGAAGAATTTTGCTTGTGTGGAGAGTAATAAAATTTCTATGCTTGTAGATCATGAAAAGAATGATTTAGGTGCTGGTTATATTGTTGAATTCATTCATGATGCTACTGAAAATTATTATGAGGGAGGGATATATGCTTGTAGGAATTGCAATAATATCAAGTTTCCTCTCTATGTGCTTAAAGTTTTAAAGTTATGCTTGTTTTACCTTCCCATGCAAGTTGATTCTTGTTCTCATAAGTTGTTTGATCATAAAATTCCTATGCATAGGAAGTGGATTAGACTTAAATGTGCTAGTCATATTCTTCATGATGCTCTCTTTATGTTTCAATTCTTATCTTTTTTGTGAGCATCATTGAAAACATCATGCCTAGCTAGGGGCATTAAACGATATCGCTTGTTGGGAGGCAACCCAATTTTATTTTAGGTTCTTGCTTTTTGGTTCTGTTTAGGAATAAATAATCCATCTAGCTTCTGTTTAGATGTGTTTTTAGGTTTTAATTAGTGTTTGTGCCAAGTAGAACCTTTGGGAAGACTTGGGTGAAGTCTTTATGATCATGCTGTAAAAAACAGAAACTTTAGCGCTCACGAGATTAGCTAAAACTTTTTACTCGAGAGTGATATTTAGTTGATTATTTTTTCAGATGATTACTAGACAAATTACTCAGGTCCACAAATTTATTTTAGAATTTTTGGAGTTTCAGAAGTTTGCGTTAGTTACATATTACTACAGACTGTTCTGTTTTTGACAGATTCTGTTTTTCGTGTGTTGTTTGCTTATTTTGATGAATCTATGGCTAGTAAAATAGTTTATAAACCATAGAGAAGTTGGAATACAGTAGGTTTAACACAAATATAAATAAAGAATGAGTTCATTACAGTACCATGAAGTGGTGTTTTGTTTTCTTTCGCTAACGGAGCTCACGAGTTTTTTGTTAAGGTTTGTGTTGTGAAGTTTTCAAGTTTTGGGTAAAGATTCGATGTACTATGGAATAAGGAGTGGCAAGAGCCTAATCTTGGGGATGCCCAAGGCACCCCAAGGTAATATTCAAGGATAACCAAGCGTCTAAGCTTGGGATGCCGGAAGGCATCCCTCTTTCGTCTTCATTCATCGGTAACTTTACTTGGAGCTATATTTTTATTCACCACATGATATGTGTTTTGCTTGAGCGCTGCTTTTATTTTCTTTAGCTTTGCTTGCTGTTTGAATAAAATACCAAGATCTGAAATCCTTAAATGTTAGAGAGTCTTCACATAGTTGCATAATTGTTCAACTGCTCATTGATCTTCACTTATATCGTTCGGAGTAGTTTGTTGTTTGCTCTAGTGCTTCACTTATATATTTTAGAGCACGGTGGTAGTTTTATTTTGAAGAAATAGATGAACTCTCATGCTTCACTTATATTATTTTGAGAGTCTTAAACAGCATGGTGATGTGCTTAATCCTAATATGCTAAGCATACAAGATTTGTAAGAATTCCTATGAGTGTGATGAATACTAAGAAAAGTTTGATTCTTTATGATTGTTTTGAGATATGAAGATGCTGATATTAGAGTCATGCTAGTTGAGTAGTTGTGAATTTGAGAGATACTTGTGTTAAAGTTTGTGATTCCCGTAGCATGCACGTATGGTGAACCATTATGTCATAAAGTCGGAGCATGATTTATTTATTGATTGTCTTCCTTATGAGTGGCCGTCGGGGACGAGCGATGGTCTTTTCCTACCAATCTATCCCCCTAGGAGCATGCGCGTAATACTTTGCTCTGATAACTTGTAGATTTTTGCAATAAGTATATGAGTTCTTTATGACTAATGTTGAGTCCATGGATTATACGCACTTTTCTCCTCCTTCCACCATTGCTAGCCTCTCTAATACCGCGCACTTTTCGCCGGTATCATACACCCACCATATACCTTCCTCAAAACAGCCACCATACCTACCTATCATGGCATTTCCATAGCCATTCCGAGATATATTGCCATGCAACTTTGCACCGTTCCGTTTATTATGACACGCTCCATCATTGTCATATTGCTTTGCATGATCATGTAGTTGACATTATATTTGTGGCAAAGCCACCATTCATAATTCTTTCATACATGTCACTCTTGATTCATTACATATCCCGGTACACCGTCGGAGGCATTCACATAGAGTCATATTTTGTTCTAAGTATCGAGTTGTAATTGTTGAGTTGTAAGAAAAATAAAAGTGTGATGATCATCATTATTAGAGCATTGTCCCAGTGAGGAAAGGATGATGGAGACTATGATTCTCCCACAAGTCGGGATGAGACTCCGGACGAAAAATAAAAAAAAAGAGAAAAAAAGAGGCCATAAAAAAAGAGAAAAGTCCCAGATAAAAAAATAAAAATATATAAAAAATGAGAGAAAAAGAGAGAAGGGACAATGGTACTATCCTTTTACCACACTTGTGCTTCAAAGTAGCGCCGTGATCTTCATGATAGAGAGTCTACTATGTTGTCACTTTCATATACTAGTGGGAATTTTACATTATAGAACTTGGCTTGTATATTCCAATGATGGGCTTCCTCAAAATTCCCTTGGTCTTCGTGAGCAAGCGAGTTGGATGCACACCCACTTAGTTTCTTTTGTTGAGCTTTCATATGCTTATAGCTCTAGTGCATCCGTTGCATGGCAATACCTACTCACTCACATTGATATCTATTGATGGGCATCTCCATAGCCTGTTGATACGCCTAGTTGATGTGAGACTATCTTCCCCTCTTTTTCTCTTCTCCACAACCACCATTCTTTTCCACATATAGTGCTATGTCCATGGCTCACGCTCATGTATTGCGTGAAGATCGAAAAACTTTTGAAAATGTTAAAGTATGAAACAATTGCTTGGCTTGTCATCGGGGTTGTGCATGATTTAAATACTTTGTGTGGTCAAGATAGAGCATAGCTAGACTATATGATTTTGTAGGGATAACTTTCTTTGGCCATGTTATTTTGAGAAGACATGATTGCTTTGTTAGTATGCTTGACGTATTTTTTTTTTATGTCAATATGAACTTTTGTCTCGAATCTTTCGGACCTGAATATTCATACCACAATTAAGAAGATTTGCATTGAAATTATGCCAAGTAGCACTCCGCATAAAAAAATCTCTTTTTATCATTTACCTACTCGAGGACGAAGTGAATTAAGCTTAGATGCCTGATATGTCTCCAACGTATCTATAATTTTTGATTGCTCCATGCTATATTATCTACTATTTTGGACAATATTGGGCTTTATTATCCACTTTTATATTATTTTTGGGACTAACCTATTAACCGGAGGCCCAACCCAGATTTGTTGTTTTTTGCCTATTTCAGTGTTTCGAAGAAAAGGAATATCAGACGGAGTCAAAACGGAACGAAATCAACTAGAGAAGTTATTTTTGGAACGAAAGCCACCCGATGGACTTGGACCCCACGTCAAGGAAGGAACGAGGAAGCCACGAGGGTGGGGGGCGCGCCCACCCCCCTAGGGCGCGCCCCTGCCTCGTGGGGCCCTCGTTGCTCCCCTGACGTACTCCCTGCACCCATATATACCTACGTACCCTAAAACTTCCAGAATGGAGAATAGATCGGGAGTTCCGCCGCCGCAAGCCTCTGTAGCCACCAAAACTCAATCGGGACCCTGTTCAGACTCACCTGGGAGGGTAACCCTCACCGTGGCCATCTTCATCATCCCGGCGCTCTCCATGACGAGGAGGGAGTAGTTCACCCTCGAGGCCGAGGGTATGTACCAAGAGCTATGTGTTTGATCTCTCTCTCTCTCGTGTTCTTGATTTGGCACGATCTTGATGTATCGCGAGCTTTGCTATTATAGTTGGATCTTATGTTTCTTCTCCCCTCTTCTCTCTTGTAATGGATTGAGTTTTCCCTTGAAGTAATCTTATCGGATTGAGTCTTTAAAGATTTGAGAACACTTGATGTATGTCTTGCCGCGTATGATCTGTGGTGACAATGGGATATCACGTGCCACTTGATGTATGTTTTGGTGATCAACTTGTGGGTTCCGCCCATGAACCTATGCATAGGAGTTGGCACACGTTTTCGTCGTGATTCTCCGGTAGAAACTTTTGGGCACTCTTTGAGGTTCTATGTGTTGGATTGAGTAGATGAATTGAGATTGTTCGGTGCATATCGTATAATCATGCCCATGGATACTTGAGGTGACATTGGAGTATCTAGGTGACATTAGGGTTTTGGTTGATTTGTGTCTTAAGGTTTTATTCTAGTACGAACTCTAGGGCTGTTTGTGACACTTATAGGAATAGCCCAATGGATTGATTGGAAAGAATAACTTTGAGGTGGTTTCGCATCTACCATAATCTCTTCGTTTTTTCTCCGCTATTAGTGACTTTGGAGTGACTCTTTGTTGCATGTTGAGGGATAGTTATATGATCCAATTATGTTATTATTGTTGAGAGGACTTGCACTAGTGAAAGTATGAACCCTAGGCCTTGTTTCCTACCATTGCAATACCATTTACGCTCACTTTTACCACTTGTTACCTTGCTGTTTGTATATTTTCAGATTATAAAAACCTATATCTACTATCCATATTGCACTTGTATCACCATCTGTTCGCCGAACTAGTGCACCTATACAATTTACCATTGTCTTGGGTGTGTTGGGGACACAAGAGACTCTTTGTTATTTGGTTGCGTGGTTGCTTGAGAGAGACCATCTTCATCCCTCGCCTCCCACGGATTGATAAACCTTAGGTCATCCACTTGAGGGAAATTTTCTACTGTCCTACAAACCTCTGCACTTGGAGGCCCAACAACGTCTACAAGAAGAAGGTTGTGTAGTAGACATCAATAGCAACCCCTCAGTATTTGATACTGGTTTAGTTGCTAAGAGTAGTAACTTAAAACAGGAGTTGCAAAATAAACAGAGACTAGTTAAGGGTGAAGTGACGATGTGAGTTGGAAGTGGTTCCAAGATTGATATGATCATCATCGCACACTCCCTATACTTTCGGGATTAGTGTTGAACCTGAATAAGTGTTATTTGGTGTTTGCGTTGAGCATAAATATGATTTGATCATGTTTATTGCAATATGGTTATTCATTAAAGTCAGAGAATAATTGTTATTCTGTTTACATGAATAACACCTTCGATGGTCATACACCCAATGAAAATAGTTCGTTGGATCTCGATTGTAGTGATACACATATTCATAATATTGAAGCCAAAAGATGCAAAGTTAATAATGATAGTGCAACTTATATGTGGTAATCGCCGTTTAGGTCATATTGGTGTAAAGCGCATGAAGAAACTCCATGCCGATGGGCTTTTGGAATCACTTGATTATGAATCACTTGATGCTTACGAACCATGCCTTATGGGCAAGATGACTAAGACTCCGTTCTTCCGGAACAATGGAGCAAGCAACTGAATTATTGTAAATAATACATACTGATGTATGCTATCCTATGAGTGTTGAGGCTCGCGGCGGATGCTACCTCTTGAGCACTGCGTTGGATTTCCTCGAAGAGGAGAGGATGATGCAACAAAGTAGCGTAAGTATTTCCCTCAGTTTTTGAGAACCAAGGTATCAATCCAGTAGGAGGCTACGCTCAAGTCCCTCGTACCTGCACAAAATGATAGCTCCTCGCAACCAACGCGATTAGGGTTTGTCAATCCCTTCATGGTCACTTACGAAAGTGAGATCTGATAGAGATAATATTTTTGGTATTTTTGGTATAGAGATGCAAAGTGAAAAGTAAAAGGCAAAGTAAAAATTAAAAGGCAAAGTAAAAAGTAAAGAAAGATTAAAGTGATGGAGATTGATATGATGAGAATAGACCCGGGGGCCATAGGTTTCACTAGTGGCTTCTCTCAAGAGCATAAGTATTCTACGGTGGGTGAACAAATTACTGTTGAGCAATTAATGTAATTGAGCATAGTTATGAGAATATCTAGGTATGATCATGTATATAGGCATCACGTCCGAGACAAGTAGACCGACTCCTGCCTGCATCTACTACTATTACTCGACTCATCGACCGCTATCCAACATGCATCTAGAGTATTAAGTGAAAACAGAGTAACGCCTTAAGCAAGATGACATGATGTAGAGGGATAGTTTCATGCAATATGATAAAAACCTCATCTTGTTATACTCGATGGCAACAATACAATACGTGCCTTGCTACCCCTTCTGTCACTGGGAAAGGACACCGCAAGATTGAACCCAAAGCTAAGCACTTCTCCCATGGCAAGAAATACCAATCTAGTAGGCCAAACCAAACTGATAATTCGAAGAGACTTGCAAAGATAACCAATCATACATAAAAGAATTCAGAGAAGATTCAAATATTATTCATAGATAGACTTGATCATAAACCCACAATTCATCGTCTCAACAAACACACCGCAAAAATAAGATTACATCGAATAGATCTCCACGAGAGAGGGGCAGAACATTGTATTGAGATCCAAAAAGAGAGAAGAAGCCAACTAGTTAATAACTATGGACCCGAAGGTCTGAGGTGAACTACTCACACATCATCGGAGGGGCTATGATGATGTAGAAGCCCTCCATGATGACGGCCCTCTCCGGCGGAGCTCCGGAACAGGCCCCAAGATGTGATCTCGTGGATACAGAAAGTTGCGGCGGTGGAATTAGGTTTTTGGCTCCGTATATGATCGTTTCGGGGTACGTAGGTATATATAGGAGGAAGGAGTACGTCGGTGGAGCACCGAGGGGCCCACGAGGCAGGGGGCGAGCTCGAGGGGGGGGGGCGCCCCCACCCTCGTGACCGCCTCTTTGACTCCTTGGAGTAGGGTCCAAGTCTCCTGGATCACGTTTGGTGAGAAAATCACGTTCCCGAAGGTTTTATTTCGTTTGGACTCCGTTTGATATTCTGTTTCTCCGAAACTCTGAAATACGCAAAAAAACAACAATTCTGGGCTGGGCCTCCGGTTAATAGGTTAGTCCCAAAAACAATATAAAAGTGGAAAATAAAGCCCAATATAGTCCAAAACAGTAGATAATATAGCATGGAGCAATCAAAAATTATTGATACGTTGGAGACGTATCAGGCATCCCCAAGCTTAATTCTTGCTCGCCCTCGAGTAGGTAAATGATAAAAAGAGAATTTTTGATGCGGAGTGCTACTTGGCATAATTTCAATGCAAATCTTCTTAATTGTGGTATGAATATTCAGATTCGAAAGATTCAAGACAAAAGTTCATATTGACATAAAAATATTAATACTTCAAGCAAACCAACAAAGCAATTATGTCTTCTCAAAGTAACATGGCCAAAGTGTGATGCCCAGATAATCAAGCTACAGTAACCCTCTAGTAATGATGCCTTGTCACCACTGTTACTGTTGTTAATGTCGCGTTAGTTCGAAACATGTTTGAATTCAAAATTCAAAATCAGGGCAAACAATAAAAGTTTTCAAACGTTAAAAATAAAATGTTCAAAATGGGACAAATAAATCCTAAGTAATAATGGTGGAGAAACCACACTTGTATAAAATGTGTAAATACTCAAAAATGAATAAAACAACAGCAAAATAAATTAATTAAATGCCTTTTGTATTTTGTAAAATACTAAACTATTTTATTTAGCTGTCCAAATTAATGTGGCAGTGGTATATTTAACATACTACATTTAGGTGTTGTTCTCACATTCTATAAACTTGAAATAAATAAAAAGAAATTAATAAAAGAGAGAAGAAGAAATAAAAGAAAAGAGAAAATAGAAAACAATCACTAAACTAAAAAAAAGGCCTCCCCCCCTCGGGCCTCGGCCGAGCCACTTGCACGGTCGGCCCATCCCCACTTCCCTTAACCCCCACAGATGGAAACCCTAACCCACTACCGTACCCACTCCCTCCCCCACGAACCCCACTCCCTCCTCCCGCTGCTCCCGATCTGGATCGGGAAAACGGCGCCCAACGACGTCGCCCGTCGCCGCCTGGAGACCGCGCCGCCTCGCCGGACTCCCCCACCGGTCTGCTCCCACGCCGACGACGTCCCCGTCACCCTCGACCCCGCTGCCATTACCCTACTCCTCGATGTGAGCACGCGCCCCTCCTCTTTCCCTCGCCCGCAGCACGACGACGTGCTCCTCGCGCCGCATCCCGCGGACGCCACGCCCCGACTACGCCCGATGCGCGCATGCCTCGTCCCCCCCGCTGCGCTCGGCACCGTGATGCCCCGATGGTCGCGCCCGCATCCACGCGCCGCATGCCGTCATCGCGCTCCGTGCCATCGCCCGCTGATGCTACTGCTCGCCGCCCCCTCCTTGCGCATCGCCGCGCCCGCGCTCGTCCCGCTCCCCCGCTCCACGGCGGCAGGCTGTGCTCGTAAGCAACACGCAGCGGCACTCGCCGACCACAGCCGCTCGCGTCCACTGCTCGCTAAGTGCACGCGCGCCCGCATGGCCGCCCTGCTCCCCGCCTTGGTCGCGCCCTCACCAGCCATTGGTCCCACCTTGGCCACCACTCCCCGGCGCCGCTCCTGCCCGTCCGCCGCTGCCGGCACGTGTAGCCGCTGCAGCTTGGCTGCTACCGCCTGGGCTACTCCCCTCACGCTGACGGCCTCACCGTCGCCTTTCCCCGCACCGGCACCATCGCGATGCCCCAGCCGTCCCACGATGCCCCCTCACCACCCCCGCCCGCCTCGCTAACGCCCACCTCTTACGCTCACTGCGTTCGCCTCCCTGCGACTCCCACCGCCGCCATCATCCGCGGCTGGTCGCTCCCGGTAGTGGTGGGCCGGCGATACTGTCAGCGCCAGCATCCGTGCCCGTTCGCCCGTTCACCAGCGCCTAGTCGGGCTATGCCCACTAGTGCCCGCCCCGCTTTGGCCCTTGGGCCAATGACAACGGGGCCCCGCCCACAGAACGTTTTGTAAAAAAAGGAATTAAAAATAATATATATAATAAATAAATAAATATTAATAAAATTAATTAATTAATTAACTTAATTAATTCTAACTAATTAGGATTAATTAATATAATGACTAATTAGACTAATTAAGTACTGTTAATTAACTAACAGAGTATGACAGTGGGCCCACACCCTAATTAATACTAATTAGGTTAATTAAATTGTTTAATTAAAATGTGTCACTGACAAGTGGGACCCACTGGTCGGGTTGACCAGTCAACCCCTGTTGACTGCTTACGTTAGCATGACATCATGATGATGTCATAAATCCAATTTCGAATTTAATTAAATAATTAATTAAATTCCAGAAATTAATAAAATCATTAGAAAATCATATCTTTTAATCCGTAACTCAGATTAAATTAATTTCAACATGAAAGTTGCTCAGAACGACGAGACGAATCCGGATACGCACCCCGTTCGTCCGCCACACATCCCTAGCGTAGCAAACACGCAACTTTCCCTCTCCAGTTCATCTGTCCGAAAACGTGAAACACCGGGGATACTTTCCCGGATGTTTCCCCCCTTCATCGGTATCACCTCCTACCGCGTTAGGGCATACCTAGAACCGCGTATTGCCCTGTTATGCTTTGTGATGCTTTCATTGCTCTGTTATTTATTGTGTTCCCCTCCGTTACTTCTTTCCGGTAGACCCCGAGACCACTGCCGGTACCCCTGTGATCGACTACATCGACGATGAACCCTTCTTGCCAGAGCAACCAGGCAAGCCCCCCCTTGATCACCAGATATCGCCTACTCTACTCTCTACTGCTTGCATTAGAGTAGTGTAACATGTTACTGCCTTACGTTTATCCTATCCTGATGCATAGCCTGTCCTTGCTACTACTGTTGTTACCTTTACCTGCAATCCTACATGCTTAGTATAGGATGCTAGTTTTTCATCAGTGGCCCTAAATTCTTGTCCGTCTGCTGTGCTATACTATCGGGCCGTGATCACTCGGGAGGTGATCACGGGTATATATACTATATACTTTATACATGATACATGTGGTGACTAAAGTCGGGTCGGCTCGAGGAGCACCCGCGAGTGATTCACGGATTGGGGGCTGAAAGGACCTTTGTCCCAACGGCCCTCTGTGTGGATATTTGTGGCGGAGCGTCAGGGCAGGTTGAGACTACTTGGGTGAGAGGTGAGCCTGGGCCCGTTCGGCGTTCGCGGTTACTTAACACGCTTAATGAGATCTTGGTATTTGATCTGAGTTGGGTCGTTGACCTTATACGCACTAACCGCCACGTGGGACAAGATATGGGCAACCGGCGTCGTGGTATCAGCCAAAGCACTTCGTGACGTCAGCGACTGAGCGGCGTGCGCCAGATTGGACCGCGTAACATGACTTCCGTTGTACTGGAGGTTGCTAGGTCTGCTTTCGGCCGCCCTCGCAACATGCAGGTGTGCTAAGGGTGATGGGCCCAGACCCCTGTGCGCTTAGGTTTAGATCGGCGTGCTGACCTCTCTGTTGTGCCTAGGTGGGGTTGCGACGTGTTGATCTTCCACAGCCGAGCATGACCCAGGAAAGTGTGTCCGGCCAAATGGGATCGAGCGTGTCAGGTAATGTGGTGCACCCCTGCAGGGAAGTTAATCTATTCGAATAGCCGTGATCTTCGGTAACAGGACAACTTGGAGTTGTACCTTGACCTTATGACAACTAGAACCGGATAATTAATAAAACACACCTTCCAAGTGCCGGATACAACCCGGTGGTCGCTCTCTAACAGGGCGACGAGGAGGGGATCGACGGGTAGGATTATGCTATGCGATGCTACTTGGAGGACTTCAGTCTACTCTCTTCTACATGTCAAGAAGACGGAGGTCGCTGTAGCGTAGTCTTCGACAGGATTAGTTATCCCCTCTTATTCCGGCATTCTGCAGTTCAGTCCACTGATATGGCCCTTTACACATATACCCATGCATATGTAGTGTAGCTCCTTGCTTGCGAGTACTTTGGATGAGTACTCACGGTTGCCTTGTTCCCCCTTTTCCCCTTTTCTTTACCCGGTTGCTGCGACCAGATAATGGAGTCCAGGACCCAAACGCCACCGTTGACGATGACTCCTACTACACCGGAGGTGCCTTCTTCTACGTGCAGCCCGCTGACGACGACCAGGAGTAGTTTAGGAGGATCCCAGGCAGGAGGCCTGCGCCTCTTTCGATCTCAGATCCCGATTTGTGCTAGCCTTCTTAAGGCGCACTTGTTTAACTTATGTATGTACTCAGATATTGTTGCTTCACGACTCGTCTATGATCGAGCACTTGTATTCGAGCCCTCGAGGCCCCTGGCTTATATTATGATGCTTGTATGACTTATTTATGTTTTAGAGTTGTGTTGTGATATCTTCCCGTGAGTCCCTGATCTTGATTGTACACATTTGCGTGCATGATTAGTGTACGGTCAAATCGGGGGTGTCACAAGTTGGTATCAGAGCCGACTGCCTGTAGGAATCCCCCTTTCCAACTCTTTGGCCGAAGTTGAGTCTAGTCGTTGAAAACTGTTTTACTAACATGGATGTGTGTCCCATGGGCCCACGTCACCATTGGATGGAATTAGGATCTTTTATTCCTCGACCTATACTCTGGGACTCTAATCTCTCTTCTATTCGGGTTAAATGAATTTGCTAAACTCTAACATTAGGTTCTCGTAACAACTTTCTCCCGGAGAGCCCCTTGTTACAGATGATCGTCTGCTGCACCAAAAGGATCCGAAGATACTCTCCGATGTTCTCTTGAGACTTTGTAGCATCTCTTTTGCAAGTCCCTTCCATCGATAAACCACTATGGATAACCACGTATACTCGCCATTCATACAATGCTTCCCAGTTGATCTTGTTATTACAAGATACCCCGAAATTCTCTCTGTTGTTCCGAGAATCCTTTGAGCTTACTGCCTTGCTATTCTTTGCCACCTGAATACGCCTACGGATAACTTCTCGCACTTATTGAGTATCCACTCATTCCCAGTTGATTCATGTATTTCACAACAGTCTTCGAAATATCATTCGATCTTCCGAAAATCCTGAGCAATTTGTTGCTCTTGAAATTCTTGCTCGCTTGCATTATGGTTAATCTCATAAGTCTCGTAATCTTATTGGCATCCCTTGTCATTATCATTTTGAGTCTGTTGATTCAATATGTTGAGAATGCTCGCAATCCCCAGTCAGATCCTAGAATTCATCCTTCTAGCTCAGAAGTCATTTGGATATGAGCTAGTTCTTGACCAATCAATGCCTTGATCGATTGTGCTTCTAAGTCTATTGAACTTATTCGTTTTCGATCAGAACGATTGCTTCTGATCCCTTGATTTGGAAATCATGAAATTTCATAAAAATTTCTTTGCATTAAGCTTTGAATTACTCAGTTGTTTCTGTAATCCGATGCCTTGACATTCCATTTTCCTTCTGATTGAGTAACTCACCTCAGATTCCTGGTGGTCCGCGAGACCAATTGCTTGGTTATTATCCGACAGTGTCCTGCATATTCAATAATCTTCTGAGCCATCCTCAGACACAAAATGCCTTGGGTAAATTGTATCCTCTGCTTTCTCAACCATGTGTTGCTTTCGAGCTTGTATGAATTACTCCTGAAGTTGTGGTATATGTTTCTAAGATGCCCCGATGGGTTGAACATATACCTTCCTTAATTTGTGTGAACCCAAAAGTCTTCATGGGTCATAACCTTCTGGTATTCCGCCAGTTAAACTTTCAAACTCTAAATATTCTTAACTAAGAGCAGTAAATGAAAAGTTGTGTATTGGAGAAGTGGGAGTCGACCTTGAACTTTGTGTTCATGCCCATGGACCCGATGTGGAACTTATCATGGAAGCTTCTTGAATTAATAATGGTCCCCTTGTCATAAGTTCATCTTGTATCCATGTTGGTCCTTTGCAATCATGGTTCCGACCATCTTCTCCTTTAAATACCATTTCTCGTGCTAGTTTAAGCAATTGTCTTCTGCAAAGTAATACCCCAGTTCAACCTCTACTTTGATATGTCGTCGAGCATTACCCCCCTGGTATCTCAAGATTATCATAGAACTGCATAACCTCTTATGAATTCTTCATCAAGTACTACATTCTCACTGATTCCGATTTTTCACGGGCTCTGAGTTATTAAACACTCAAAGACACCGATAACTGAACCGAGCTCGAGCCGCGATTAAACAACTCTTGGTAACCTTCATTACTTACGAATTTGAACTCGGTCACGTAAGTCCTAGCCTGCTCGGCTATATCATTATCATGCTGATTTTAACTGTGCTACCTGGTCCTTAACCCCGGAGCACAACTTTCCATGATGAGTTAAGCTTATGCCGATCTCCTCGTCATACCATTTCACCTTGAACAACAAGCTTGATTTCGAGTTTGTGTCGTACATGTGGTTCCAATAACCTCTTGCTTCATCATCCTCATGAATCTCTCGACAAAATTTGTCGTGATCATCATCAACATTTGAGTCCTTTCAGGATATCGATCGAATTCATGATGATAAGTACCATCCTCGTCCCTTGGTAATTTGAGTTGCCACCGACAACATCCTTACTCCCTTTCATCACAAACTTGTTCAGGTTATGGATGCAATTTTCTTTCCAGCTGGTATTATGTTCTACCTTGAAGTAGTACTGTCTTTTATGTCAAGGATGTTGTGAGGATTGCTCCACCTCTTAAGAATTATTGGTATAGTGATACTTCTCACCATCACTATTCTTTATTGGTCCCCGTGTTGATTCCAACAAGTGAACGGTGTTGTTTGGATTCTTTCCTTCTAGCAACCCTATTGCTTTGAAGTTAATGGTCAGCCGTTCATTCTTAGAACATTGGTTATTGAACCACCATTCTAACATTGATCATGCTACTTAAGCCCATATTTCAGGTGCACCTTTCAACCAATGTTTAATTGTGTATGTTTTCCTCCAGCATACTTCATTATATCATTTGATCTGGAAAATGTTATCTCCTTGTTCACATAAGTGTGGAAATCCACCTTTTGAAAATCTTGATGAATTGTCGCTGAGTCAATCACCACCTCCTCACCTCTCCTTGATTTAATGATGAACTCTTGTTTCAGAACTCGCTTCCATGGTTTAATTCCCGAGAATCATACAATGTCACCTCGACAATTTGTGTTGCACCTTTCTTCTCAGGCATCCTGAGTCTAAGGTATCTTGACACCAATCAGACCTGAAACTCGGTCAGATATGATGGTTGGAAGATTTTCCAAGAGTTATAACATTGGTCTCTAAATAACCCGGTAAGGTGGTGTCTTTGCTTAGCACCCATGGCCAGAGGACCTATTGTTGTAGTATATGTATCATTTTATCAAGGTTAGCCATTCTTCCATGAGGAAATTATAAGACTTATTCTATAAGTTGTTCCTGATGGATCCTTTGTGTATCCAAAATCCGATTTTTGCTTGAAGACCATGTCAATGCTATCCCGAAGCATGTTTGTGGTACTCCGAATTTCAAATAAGAGCATTTGAAGCACAATATCCAAACGCCGATGTATGGGTAATGTCAGGAAATTTCTCTCCCCTACCTAAATGGTTTTCTACTTTATATCCTGTCATGGATATCATGCTCTGCTTGTCCTTGGGAAGGATATACCCCTGAAATATGTGTTTAAACACATTTTCCTTTCCATTGTTAGTTTAATCTGATAACCATATTTTTCTTTCCGTTGTTTGGTTTAACCTCTCTGGTGATCATTATGGTCTAAACAATATTAATTCCCTGCTTATGTAGACCCCTCGCGTACAATTCTGTCAGTAAGACCCTATTACTTTTGTTGATGACATTCCGGTAACCACCGATGGACGAGAACTTTGCCTATTGGTCCGCCTCGTTGCAACGAGCAGGAAAATGGTTCTCTTTGTTCCTCGCCCTTGGTACCAACGATGTTGTCAACATAAACTGACCGGTTATTCTCTAACATGCCTTGCTTATCATGACTGTGCAAAATATCACCGTCCTTCCTACTTTTGAACCACACGGTGGGCCCATAACCCATAGATCCACAGGATCGAAACCTGACTCTCCTGTAACCTCGGTTTCCAAGGTTATTCCTCGCGCTTGACTCCGTATGCATCCACAGGTCACCTTCCTACAGATGACCTATTCTAGTATCAGACGCAATATTTATTCGCGTTGCCCTGAAACCCTTTCATCTTCTGGCTAGGCATTAAACGACTGCCTGGCTGCTTGAAACTTCTTAATGTACCTTCGAACTTTACTCTCGACGTGCTTTATCTGTTCAACTCGAGAGGTACTCGTATGATCATTCATGGGTTAATCCCAGATTATTGCTCTTATAGCATTCTGTCGTTGCCAATCTGCCCCGTTACCTATTCGTATGAACGATGGAACCCCCGAAGAAAGGATGAAGACTTCATAATGATGACCTGAAGCAGTGGAATGAAGACATCAATGTAATGGATTGACCTCTTCGAGAAAAGCAACCAAGACCGAGGAGATCCGTTAGAATTTCGTAACAAGACTTCCCCCCTTAAACACCTCTTAAATCTCGGGACGAGATTTCTTGTAGTGGAGGAGAATTGTGGCCTTGGGATAATCAAGCTACAAGAACCCTCTAGTAATGATGCCTTGTCACCACTGTTACTGTTGTTAATCTCGCGTTAGTTCGAAACAGGTTTGAATTCAAAATTCAAAATCAGGGCAAACAATAAAAGTTTTCAAACGTTAAAACTAAAATGTTCAAAATGGGAAAAAAATCCTAAGTAATAATGGTGGAGAAACCACACTTGTATAAAATGTGTAAATACTCAAAAATGAATAAAACAGCAACAAAATAAATTAATTAAATGCCTTTTGTTTTTTGTAAAATACTAAACTATTTTATTTAGTTGTCCAAATTAATGTGGTAGTGGTATATTTAACATACTACATTTAGGTGTTGTTCTCACATTCTATAAACTTGAAATAAATAAAAAGAAATTAATAAAATAGAGAAGAAGAAATAAAAGAAAAGAGAAAATAGAAAACAATAACTAAACTAAAAAAAAGGACTACCTCCCCTCGGGCCTCGGCCCAGCCACTTGCAAGGTCGGCCCATCCCCACTCCCCTTAACCCCCACAGATGGAAACCCTAACCCACTACCGCACCCACTCCCTCCCCCACGAACCCCACTCCCTCCGCCCTCTGCTCCTGATCTGGATCAGGAAAACGGCGCCCGACGCCGTCGCCCGTCGCCGCCTGGAGACCGCGCCGCCTCGCCAGACTCCCCCACCGGTCTGCTCCCACGCCGACGACGTCCCCGTCACCCCCCTCGACCCCCGCTGCCATTACCCTACTCCTCGATGTGAGCACGCGCCCCTCCTCTTTCCCTCGCCCGCAGCACGACGACGTGCTCCTCGCGCCGCATCCCGCGGACGCCACGGCCCGACTACGCCCGATGCGCGCATGCCTCGTCCCCCCCGCTGCGCTCGGCATCGTGATGCCCCGATGGCCGCGCCCGCATCCACGCGCCGCATGCCGTCGTCGCGCTCCGTGCCATCGCCCGCTGATGCTACTGCTCGCCGCCCCCTCCTTGCGCATCGCCACGCCCGTGCTCGTCCCGCTCCCCCCCCCCCGCGCACATCGACCGGGGGTGTGCTCGTGCACGCACCACGCTGCACTTTCGCCGACCGAGCCGCCGCCCATCGCCGCTAAGTGCACACGCTACCGCATGGCCGCTGCTCCCGCCTTGGCCGCGCCACCAGCCATTGGTCCCACCTTGGCCACCACTCGGCCGCTCCGCTCATTCGCCGCGCTGCCACGTGTAGCTGCAGCTTAGCTGCTACCGCTGGCTACTCCCCTCACGCCGACGGCCTCACTGCGTCGCTTTTCCTCAAGACCGGCACCATCGCGATGCCCCAGCCGTCCCACGATGCCCCCTCACCACCCCCGCTCCGGCCTCCTGCTAACGCCCACCTCTTCTGCTCACCTGCGTTCGCCCTCCTGACTCCCCCGCGCCGCCATCCGCCGCTCGGTCGCTCCCACCATGGCTGATCAAGTGAGCCTGTCGGGCGCCGATCCGTGCCTGTCGCCTGCTCACTGGCGCCTAGTCGGGCTATGCCCGCTAGTGCCCGCCCCGCTTTAGCCCTTGGGCCAATGACAACGGGGCCCCGCCCACATAACGTTTTTGTAAAAAAAGGAATTAAAAATAATATATATATAATAAATAAATAATAATAAAATTAATTAATTAATTAACTTAATTAATTCTAACTAATTAGGATTAATTAATCTAATGACTAATTATCCTAATTAATTACTGTTAATTAACTAACAGAGTATGACAGTGGGGCCCACACCCTAATTAATACTAATTAGGTTAATTATATTGTTTAATTAAAATGTGTCACTGACCAGTGGGACCCACTGGTCAGGTTGACCAGTAAACCCCTGTTGACTGCTTACGTCAGCATGACATCATGATGATGTCATAAATCCAATTTCGAATTTAATTAAATAATTAATTAAATTCCAGAAATTAATAAAATCATTAGAAAATCATATCTTTTAATCCGTTACTCGGATTAAATTATTTTCAACATGAAAGTTGCTCAGAACGACGAGACGAATCCGGATACGCACCCCGTTCGTCCGCCACACATCCCTAGCATAGCAAACACGCAACTTTCCCCCTCCGGTTCATCTGCCCGAAAACGCGAAACACCGGGGATACTTTCCCGGATGTTTCCCCCCTTCATCGGTATCACCTCCTACCGCGTTAGGACATACCTAGAACCGCGTATTGCCATGTTATGCTTTGTGATGCTTTGATTGCTGTGTTATTTATTGTGTTCCCCTCTGTTACTTCTTTTCGGTAGACCCCGAGACCGCTGCCGCTACCCCTGTGATCGACTACATCGACGATGAACCCTTCTTGCCAGAGCAACCAGGCAAGCCCCCCCTTGATCACCAGATATCGCCTACTCTACTCTCTCGCTTGCATTAGAGTAGTGTAACATGTTACCGCCTTATGTTTATCCTATCCTCGATGCATAGCCATCCTTGCTACTATCATTGTTACCTTTACCGCAATCCTACATGCTTAGTATAGGATGCTAGTTTTTCATCGGTGGCCCTACATTCTTGTCCGTCTCACAGTGCTATACTATCGGGTCGTGATCACTCGGGAGGTGATCACGGGTATATACTATATACTTTATACATGATACATGTGGTGACTAAAGTCGGTCGGCTCGAGGAGCACCCGCGAGTGATTCACTTGATTGGGGCTGAAAGGACCTTTGTCCCAACGGCCCTCTATGTGGATCTTTGTGGCGGAGCGTCAGGGCAGGATGAGACTACCTGGGTGAGAGGTGGGCCTGGCCCCGTTCGGCGTTCACGGTTACTTAACACGCTTAACGAGATCTTGGTATTTGATCTGAATTGGGTCGTTGACCTTATACGCACTAACCGCCACGTGGGACAAGATATGGGCAATCGGCGTCGTGGTATCAGCCGAAGCACTTCGTGACGCTGGCCGATCGAGCGGCGCTACGATTGGACCGCGTAACGTGACTTCCGTTGTCTTTGGAGGTTGCTAGGTCTGCCTTCACCGCCCTACTTAGCGTGCAGTGTGTGCTAAGGCGATGGGCCTGCACTTCGCGGCGCTTAGGTTTAGACCGGCGTCTGACCTCTCTGTTGTGCCTAGGTGGGGCTGCGATGTGTTGATCTTCCGCACGGGCATGACCCAGAAAGTGTGTCCGGCCAAATGGGATCGAGCGTGTCAGGTAATGTGGTGCACCCCTGCAGGGAAGTTAATCTATTCGAATAGCCGTGATCTTCGGTAACAGGACAACTTGGAGTTGTACCTTGACCTTATGACAACTAGAACCAGATACTTAATAAAACACACCCTTCCAAGTGCCAGATACAACCCGGTGGTCGCTCTCTAACAGGGCGACGAGGAGGGGATCGCCGGGTAGGATTATGCTATGCGATGCTACTTGGAGGACTTCAGTCTACTCTCTTCTACATGTCAAGAAGACGGAGGTCGCTGTAAGCATAGTCTTCGGCTGTGATTAGTTATCCCCTCTTATTCTCGGCATTCTCAAGTTCACCCACTGATATGGCCCTTTACACATATACCCATGCATATGTAGTGTAGCTCCTTGCTTGCGAGTACTTTGGATGAGTACTCACGGTTGCCTTGTTCCCCTTTTCCCCTTTTCTTTACCCGGTTGCTGCGACCAGACGATGGAGTCCAGGAGCCAAACGCCACCGTTGACAACGACTCCTACTACACTGGAGGTGCCTTCTTCTCACGTGTGCAGCCCAATCGACGACCACTGTGAGTAGTTTAGGAGGATCCTGCAGGAGGCATGCGCCTCTTCGATATGTATCCCAGTTTGTGCTAGCCTTCTTAAGGCGCACTTGTTTAACTTATGTATGTACTCGAGATATTGTTGCTTCCACGACTTCGTCTATGATCGAAACGCACTTGTATTCGAGCCCTCGAGGCCCCTGGCTTGTATTATGATGCTTGTATGACTTATTTATGTCTTAGAGTTGTGTTGTGATATCTTCCCGTGAGTCCCTGATCTTGATCGTACACGTTTGCGTGCATGATTAGTGTACGGTCAAATCGGGGGCGTCACACAAAGAAAGTTCATCCCTACAAAATCATATAGTTTAGTCATGCTCCATTTTCGTCACACAAGAATGCTCTCATCATGCACAACCCCGATGACAAGCCAAGCAATTGTTTCATACTTTAATAATCTCAAACTCATAAACTTTCACGCAATACATGAGCGCGAGCCATGGATATAGCACTATGGGTGGAATAGAATATAATGATGGGGGTTATGTGGAGAAGACAAAAAGGAGAAGATCTCACATCAACGAGGCTAATCAATGGGCTATGGAGATGCCCATCGACTGATGTTAATGCAAGGAGTAGGGATTGCCATGCAACGGATGCACTTGAGCTATAAATGTATGAAAGCTCAACAAAAGAAACTAAGTGGGTGTGCATCCAACTTGCTTGCTCACGAAGACCTAGGGCACTTGAGGAGGCCCATCGTTGGAATATACAAGCCAAGTTCTATAATGAAAAATTCCCACTAGTATATGAAAGTGATAAAACAAGAGACTCCCTATTATGAAGATTATGGTGCTACTTTGAAGCACAAGCATGGAAAAAGGATAGTAGTATTGCCCCTTATTATTATTATTTTTGGGCCTTCTTTTTTTTCTTTGGCCTTTTTTTGGGACAATACTCTACTAAATGATGATCATCACACTTCTATTTATTTACAACTCAATGATTACAACTTGATACTAGAACAAGGTATGACTCTATATGAATGCCTCCGGTGGTATACCGGGATATGCAATGAATCAAGAGTGACAAGTATGAAAGAATTATGAAACGTGGCTTTGCCACAAATACTATGTCAACTACATGATCATGCTAAGCAATATGACAATGATAGATGTGTCATGAAGAACGGAATGGTGGAAAGTTGCATGGCAATATATCTCGGAATGGCTATGGAAATGCCATAATAGGTAGGTATGGTGGCTGTTTTGAGGAAGATATAGGGAGGTTTATGTGTGAAAGAGCGTATCATATCACGGGTTTGGATGCACCGCAAAGTTTGCACCAACTCTCAATGTGAGAAAGGGCAATGCACGGCATCAAGAGGCTAGCAATGATGGAAGGGTGAGAGTGCGATAATCCATGGACTCAATATTAGTCATAAAGAACTCATATACTTATTGCAAAAATCTACAAGCCATCAAAAACCAAAGCATTACGCGCATGCTCCTAGGGGGATAGATTGGTAGGAAAAGACCATCGCTCGTCCCCGACCGCCACTCATAAGGAGGACAATCAAATAACACCTCATGTTTCAAATTTGTTACATAACATTTACTATACGTGCATGCTACGGGACTTGCAAACTTCAACTCAAGCACTTCTCAAATTCACAATTACTCTACTAGCATGACTTTGATATTATCACCTCCATATCTCAAAACAATTATCAAGCATCCAACTTTTCTTAGTATTCAACGCACTCAAAAGAAAGTTTTACAAGTCTTGAGTACAAAGTATTTTATTATTAAGCAAATTACCTTGCTATTAAGACTCTCAAAATAATCTAAGTGAAGCAATGAGAGATCAATAGTTTCTATAAAACAAATCCACCACCGTGCTCTAAAGGATATAAGTGAAGCACTAAAGCAATACTATTAAGCTCAAAAGATATAAGTGAAGCACATAGAGCAAAACTATCAAGCTCAAAAGATATAAGTGAAGCACATAGAGTATTCTATTAAACTCCAATTCATGTATGGCTCTCTCAAAAGGTGTGTACAGCAAGGATGATTGTGGCACACTAACAAACAAAGACACAAATAATACAAGACGCTCCAAGCAAAACACATATCATGTGGTGAATAAAAATATAGCTCCAAGTAAAATTACCGATGGAAGTAGACGAAAGAGGGGATGCCATCCGGGGCATCCCCAAGCTTTGACTTTTTGGTGTATTTGGATTATCTTGGGGGTTCCATGGGCATCCCAAAGCTTAGGCTCTTGCCACTCCTTGTTCCATAATCCATCAAAAGGATTTACCCAAAACTTGAAAACTTCACAACACAAAACTCAACAGAAATCTCGTGAGCTCCGTTAGAGAAAGAAAACAAAAGACCATTTCAAGGTACTGTAATGAACTCATTATTTATTTATATTGGTGTTAAACCTACTGTATTCCAACTTCTCTATGGATTATAAACTATTTTACTAGCCATAGATTCATCAAAATAAGCAAACAACACACGAAAAACAGAATCTGTTAAAAACAGAACAATCTGTAGTAATCTGTAACTAACGCAAAATTACGGAACTCCAAAAATTCAGCTAAAATAGGAAGACCTAGAAAATTTGCTTATTGATCAGCAGCAATTGGAATCAGTATTTTATCACCTTCTGGTGAATTTTAATAATTCGGGCACTGAACGCAAAGTTTCTGGAAATTACAGCAAGATCAAATAACTATCATCCAAGAAGTTCCTATAGGTTTAACTTGGCACAAACACTAATTAAAAGACAAAACCACATCTAAACAGAAGGTAGATGGATTATTTATTCCTAAACAGAAGCAAAAACAATAAAATAAAATAAAATTGGGTTGCCTCCCAACAAGCGCTATCGTTTAACGCCCCTAGCTAGGCATAAAAGCGAGGATAGATCTAGGTAGTGCCGTCTTTGGTAGGCAATTCTTCAATGAGGCATTTATCTTCCTTATAAATTTCTTTCTTTCTAGTTATTATCAAACTTTTAGGCACAAGATCGAAAAATTCATTTGTAGCAAATGGTTCCTTAATGATAGCAAAAAGATTGGGATGAATACTTATAGATTTGAGATCCGCAGTTCCCTTACTAGATGATTCACCCTTATTTTTAGGAACATACATAAGCTTGGAAAATTTAGTAGGAGGACTTGGAGTATTCTTTACGGAAAAAAAAAGAGGTTCCCAAGTTGGTAATAATACCCTCAAGTTTATCGATTCTAGTGGAATCTAGATTTATTTTCTCATTAACCATGGGTTCTTTATCCTTAATATTTTTCAAAGTCATTCCTACCTTAGATCCATATTGGGTAATTTGATTATGGATCTTTTTATCTAGATTTTCAATTGATTCAATGGTAGCAACTTTGTTTTCAATAATTTCAAGCCTTTGCATAACATGCTCCAAAGTTAACATAGTTCCATTAACCAAAAGAGGTGGTGAGCCAAATAAATCTATCATAGCGTTATAAGAATCAAAAGTATGGCTACCCAAGAAATTCCCTCCGGTAATGGTTCAAGGATATATCTATACCAAGGATTGGCACCTACATAAAAATTGCGAAGAAGAACTGAAGTAGATTGCTTCCAGGTAGATCTATTTTGAGCACTGCAAATTTTATACCAATCGTCTTTTAAATTTTCTCCCTCCCTTTGTTTAAAATTTAGGACTTCGTTCTCGGGAGATAACGGAGAAGATATAAGACTAGCCACGACGACAAGGCAAGCGAGAAAAAGGCAAACGGAAAGAGAGAAGGAGATTGGGAAAGAGAGGGCGAATAAAACGGCAAGGGTGAAGTGGGGGAGAGGAAAACGAGAGGCAAATGGCAACTAATGTAATGCGGGAGATAGGGATTATGTTGGGTACTTGGTATGTTGACTTTTGCGCAGACTCAAGAACGGCGCCAGAAATTCTTCTTGCTACCTCTTGAGCACTGCGTTGGATTTCCCCAAAGAGGAGAGGATGATGCAGCAAACTAGCGTAAGTATTTCCCTCAGTTTTTGAGAACCAAGGTATCAATCCAGTAGGAGGCTACGCTCAAGTCCCTCGTACCTGCACAAAACGATAGCTCCTCGCAACCAACGCGATTAGGGGTTGTCAATCCCTTCACGGTCACTTACGAGAGTGAGATCTGATAGAGATAATATTTATGGTATTTTTGGTATAGAGATGCAAAGTGAAAAGTAAAAGGCAAAGTAAAAAGTAAAGCAAGATTAAAGTGATGGAGATTGATATGATGAGAATAGACCCGGGAGCCATAGGTTTCACTAGTGGCTTCTCTCAAGAGCATAAGTATTCTACAGTGGGTGAACAAATTACTGTTGAGAAATTGATGTAATTGAGCATAGTTATGAGAATATCTAGGTATGATCATGTATATAGGCATCACGTTCGAGACAAGTAGACCGACTCACTGCTGCATCTACTACTATTACTCCACTCATCGACCGCTATCCAAAGATGCATCTAGAGTATTAAGTTAAAAGCAGTAACGCCTTAAGCAAGATGACATGATGTAGAGGGATAGTTTCATGCAATATGATAAAACCCCATCTTGTTATCCTCGATGGCAACAATACAATCGTGCCTTGCTGCCCTTCTACATCCTTTGGGAAAGGACACCACAAGATTGAACCCAAAGCTAAGCACTTCTCCCATGGCAAGAAAAACCAATCTAGTAGGCCAAACCAAACTGATAATTCGAAGAGACTTGCAAATATAACCAATCATACATAAAAGAATTCAGAGAAGATTCAAATATTATTCATAGATAGACTTGATCATAAACTCACAATTCATCGATCTCAACAAACACACCGCAAAAAGAAGATTACATCGAATAGATCTCCACGAGAGAGGGGGAGAACATTGTATTGAGATCCAAAAAGAGAGAAGAAGCCAACTAGCTAATAACTATGGACCCGAAGGTCTGAGGTGAACTACTCACACTTCATCGGAGGGGCTATGATGATGTAGAAGCCCTCCGTGAGGACGGCCCTCTCCGGCGGAGCTCCGGAACAGGCCCCAAGATGGGATCTCGTGGATCTGAGAAAGTTGCGGTGGTGGAATTAGGTTTTGGCTCCGTGTCGATCGTTTGAATGCGTAGGTATATATAGGAGGAAGGAGTACGTCGGTGGAGCACCGAGGGCCCACGAGGCAGGGGGCGCGCCCTAGGGGGGGCGCGCCCCCACCCTCGTGACCGCCTCTTTGACTCCTTGGAGTAGGGTCCAGGTCTCCTGGATCATGTTTGGTGAGAAAATCACGTTCCCGAAGGTTTTATTCCGTTTGGACTTCGTTTGATATTTTGTTTCTCCAAAACTCTGAAATAGGCAAAAAACATCAATTCTGGGTTGGGCCTCCGGTTAATAGGTTAGTCCCAAAAATAATATAAAAGTGGAAAATAAAGCCCAATATAGTCCAAAACAGTAGATAATATAGCATGGAGCAATCAAAAATTATAGATACGTTGGAGACGTATTAGCGGCTATCGTTATTTTCTGACTTCCACGGATGATTTGAGCAGATATGGGTATATCTACTTGATGAAACATAAGTCTTAAACATTTGAACAGTACAAAGAATTCCAGAGTGAAGTGGAAAATGATCGTGACAAGAAAATAAAGTTTCTACGATCTGATCGCGGAGACAAATATTTGAGTTACGAGTTTGGTCTTCAATTAAAACAATATGGAGTAGTTTCACAAATTCGTGCCACCTGGAACACCACATCATAATGCTGCGTCCGAACGTCATAACCGTACTTTATTGGATATCGTGCAATCTATGATGTTTCTTACCGATTTACCACTATAAATTTTGGGGTTATGCATTATAGACAGCTGCATTCACGTAAAAAAAGGGGCACCATCTAAATCCGTTGAGACGACACCGTATGAACTGTGGTTTGGCAAGAAACCAAAGTTGTCGTTTCTTAAAGTTTGGGGTTGCGATGCTTATAAAAAAAAGGTTTCATCCTGATAAGCTCAAACCCAAATCGGAGAAATGTGTCTTCATAGGATACCCAAAGGAGACAGTTGGGTACACCTTCTATCACAGATCCGAAAGCAAGAAATTCGTTGCTAAGAATGGATCCTTTCTAGAGAAGGAGTTTCTCTCGAAAGAAGTGAGTGGGAGGAAAGTAGAACTTGATGAGGTAATCGCATTCTGCTCCATTATTGGAAAGTAGCTCATCACAGAAATTTGTTCCTGTGACGCCTACACCAATTAGTGAGGAAGTTAATGATGATGATCATGGAACTTCAGATCAAGTTGTTACTGAACCTCGTAGATCAACCAGAGTAAGATCCGCACCAGAGTGGTACGGTAATCCTGTTCTGGAAGTCATGCTACTAGATCATGATGAACCTACGAACTATGAAGAAGCGATGATGAGCCCAGATTCCGCAAAATGGCTTGAGGCCATGAAATCTGAGATGGGATCCATGTATGAGAACAAAGTGTGGACTTTGGTTGACTTGCCCGATGGTCGGCAAGCAATTGAGAATAAATGGATCTTCAAGAAGAAGACTGACGCTGACGGTAATGTTACTGTCTACAAAGCTCGACTTGTTGCGAAAGGTTTTCGACAAGTTCAAGGGATTGACTACGATGAAACCTTCTCACCCGTAGCGATGCTTAAGTCTGTCCGAATCATGTTAGCAATTGCCGCATTTTATGATTATGAAATTTGGCAAATGGATGTAAAAACTGCATTCCTGAATGGATTTCTGGAAGAAGAGTTGTATATGATGCAACCGGAAGGTTTTGTCAATCCTAAAGGTGCTAACAAAATATGCAAGCTCTAGCGATCCATCTATGGACTGGTGCAAGCATCTCGGAGTTGGAATATACGCTTTGATAAGTTGATCAAAGCATATAGTTTTATCTGCACTTGCGGTGAAGCCTGTATTTACAAGAAAGTGAGTGGGAGCACTACAACATTTACGATAAGTATATGTGAATGACATATTGTTGATCGGAAATAATGTAGAATTATTCTGCAAAGCATAAAGGAGTATCTGAAAGGAGTTTTTCAAAGAAGGACCTAGGTGAAGCTGCTTACATATTGAGCATCAAGATCTATAGAGATAGATCAAGACGCTTGACAAGTTTTTTCAATGAGTACATACCTTGACAAGATTTTGAAGTAGTTCAAAATGGAACAGTCAAAGAAAGAGTTTCTTGCACGTGTTACAAGGTGTGAAATTGAGTAAGACTCAAAGCTCGACCACGGCAGAAGATAGAAAGAGAATGAAAGTCATTCCCTATGCCTCAGCCATAGGTTCTATAAAGTATGCCATGCTGTGTACCAGTTCTATTACATACCCTACCACTGAAGTTTGGCAAGGGAGTACAATAGTGATCTAGGAGTAGATCACTGGACAGCGGTCAAAATTATCCTTAGTGGAATAAGGATATGTTTCTCGATTATGGAAGTGACAAAAGTTTCGTCGTAAAGGGTTATGTCGATTCAAGTTTTGACACTAATCTAGATGACTCTAAGTCTCGGTCTAGATACATATTGAAAGTGGGAGCAATTAGCTAGAGTAGCTCCGTGCAGAGCATTGTAGACATAGAAATTTGCAAAATACTTACGGATCTGAATGTGACAGACCCGTTGACTAAAATTAGCTCACAAGCAAAACATGATCACACCTTAGTACTCTTTGGGTGTTAATCACATAGCGATGTGAACTAGATTATTGACTCTAGTAAACCCTTTGGGTGTTGGTCACATGTCGATGTGAACTATGGGTGTTAACCACATAAAGATGTGAACTATTGATGTTAAATCACATGGCGATGTGAACTAGATTATTGACTCTAGTGCAAGTGGGAGACTGAAGGAAATATGCCCTAGAGGCAATAATAAAGTTATTATTTATTTCCTTATATCATGATAAATGTTTATTATTCATGCTAGAATTGTGTTAACCGGAAACATAATACATGTGTGAATACATAGACAAACAGTGTCACTAGTATGCCTCTACTTGACTAGCTCGTTGATCAAAATGGTTATGTTTCCTAACCATAGACATGAGTTGTCATTTGATTAACGGGATCACATCATTAGGAGAATGATGTGATTGACATGACCCATTCCATTAGCTTAACACCCGATCGTTTAGTATGACGCTATTGCTTTCTTCATGACTTATACATGTTCCTATGACTATGAGATTATGCAACTCCCGTTTACCGGAGGAACACTTTGTGTGCTACCAAACATCACAACGTAATCGGGTGATTATAAAGGTGCTCTCTGGTGTCTCCGAAGGTACTTGTTGGGTTGGCGTATTTCGAGATTAGGATTTGTCACTCCGATTGTCGGAGAGGTATCTTTGGGCCTTCTTGGTAATACACATCACTTAAGCCTTGCAAGCATTGCAACTAATGAGTTAGTTGCGGGATGATGCATTACGGAACGAGTAAAGAGACTTGCCGGTAACGAGATTGAACTAGGTATTGAGATAACGACGATCGAATCTTGGGCAAGTAACATATCGATGACAAAGGGAACAACGTATGTTGTTATGCGGTCTGACGCCGATCGAATCTGTAGCGGTGCTTAGGCAAAGCCCTGCATCGGTAGAACATCAACATCGTCACCACGCCGTCGTGCTGACGAAACTCTCCCTCAACACTCGGCTAGATCGGAGTTCGAGGGACGTCATCGGGCTGAACGTGTGCTGAACTCGGAGGTGTCGTACGTTCGGTACTTGATCGGTCGGATCGTGAAGACGCATTTACTACATCAACCATGTTGTGCTAACGCTTCCGCTTTCGGTCTACGAGGGTACGTGGACAACACTCTCCCCTCTCGTTGATATGCATCACCATGATCTTGCGTGTGCGTAGGAATTTTTTTGAAATTGCCACGTTCCCCAACAAGTTACTTGATAGTGGAGTGATAACCCACAAGTGTAGGGGATCGCAACAGCTTTCGAGGGTAGAGTATTCAACCCAAATTTATTGATTCGACACAAGGGAAGCCAAAGAATGTTCATTACCAGATTGTGTTTCAGCATCAGACATAGATATATCATTTGGATTCTCAGGTGGTTCAGCAATAGGTTCACTAGAAGTTTGCAAAGTCCTATCATTTTTCTTTGTCTTCCTTTTAGAAGAACTAGGTACATCAATATTATTTCTCTGAGAATCTTGCTCAATTCTCTTAGGGTGGCCTTCAGGATACAAAGGTTCTGAGTCATTCTACCAGTTCTAGTAGCCACTCTAACAACATAATCATTTTTCTTACTATTAATTTCATTGAGCAAATCATTTTGAGCTTTAAGTACTTGTTCTACTTGAGTGGTAACCATAGAAGCATGTTTGCTGACAAGTTTAAGTTCACCTCTAATATTAGCCATATAATCACCCAAGTGTTTAATCATATAAGCATTTTGTTTTAATTATCTACCAAAATAAGCATTGAAGTCTTCTTGCTTAAACATAAAGTTATCAAACTCATCCAAGCACTGACTAGCAATTTTAGTAGGAGGGACTTTAGCTTTATCATATCTATAGAGAGTATTTACCTTTACTACCTGTGTCGGGTTATCAAGACCTGGAGGTTCTTCAATAGGTAATGGATCAAGATCATATGTTTCTTCAACAAAGTGATGAAATTAAGACCATGTATTTCTTCAATAGGAGGTAAATTCTTAACATCTTCGGCTTTAATACCTTTTTCTTTCATAGATTTCTTTGCCTCTTGCATATCTTCGGGACTGAGAAATAGAACACCTCTCTTCCTCGGAGTTGGTTTAGGAATAGGCTCAGTAATTGGAGCAGGAGCTGGCTCAGGAGGTGCCCAATTATTTTCATCTGTCAACATATTATTCAATAAAATTTCAGCTTCGTCCGGTGTTCTTTCCCTGAAAAGAGAACCAACACAACTATCCAGGTAATCTCTGGAAGCATCGGTTAGTCCATTATAAAAGATATCAAGTATTTCATTTTTCTTAAGAGGATGATCATGCAAAGCATTAAGTAACTTGAGAAGCCTCACCCAAGCTTGTGGGAGACTCTCTTCTTCAATTTGCACGAAGTTGTATATTTCCTTTAAAGCAGCTTGTTTCTTATGAGCAGGAAATATTTAGCGAGAAGTAATAAATCATATCCTGAGGACTACGCACACAACCAGGATCAAGAGAATTAAACCATATCTTAGCATCACCCTTTAATGAGAACGGAAATATTTTAAGGATATAAAAGTAGCGAGATCTCTCATCATTAGTGAACAGGGTGGCTATATCATTTAATTTAGTAAGATGTGCCACAAGAGTTTCAGATTCATAGCCATGAAAAGGATCAGATTCTACCAAACTAATTATATCAGGATGAACAGAGAATTCATAATCCTTATCGGGAACACAAATAGGTGAAGTAGCAAAAGCAGGGTCAGGCCTCATTCTATCTCTAAGAGATTCCTTGTTCCATTTAATTAATAGCCTCTTAAGTTCACGACTATCTTTGCAAGCTAAAATAGCTGCAGAAGCTTCTTTATCAAAAATATAACCCTCAGGAATAACATGCCTATCTTCATCATCACTTTCATCATTATATTCAGTATCAATAATTTATTTCTCTCTAGCCCTAGCAATTTGTTCATCAAGAAATTCACTAAGGGGCACAGTAGTATCAAGCATAGAAGTAGTTTCATCATAAGTATCATGCATAGCAAAAGTGGCATCATCAATAACATGCGACATATCAGAACGAATAGCAGAAGCAGGCTTAGGTGTCGCAAGCTTACTCAAAACAGAAGGTGAATCAAGTGCAGAGCTAGATGGCGGTTCCTTACCTCCCTCGTAGTTGAGGGATAAATTGTTGTCTTAGCATCTTTCAAGTTCTTCATAGTGTCCAGCAGATATAAATCCCAAGTGACTCAAACAATAGAGCTATGCTCTGACAGCAGCGCCATAAATTAGTCTTGATAACACACAAGCTGTAGGGGATCGCAACAGCTTTTCGAGGGTAGAGTATTCAACCCAAATTTATTGATTCGACACAAGGGAGCCAAAGAATATTCTCAAGTATTAGCAGCTGAGTTGTCAATTCAACCACACCTGGATAACTTAGTATCTGCAGCAAAGTATTTAGTAGCAAAGTAATATGATAGTAGTGGTAATGGTAACAAAAGAGTAATGAAAGCAAAAGTAATATTTTTGGTATTTTGTAGTGATTGTAACAGTAGCAACGGGAAAGTAAATAAGCGTAAACCAGTATATGGAAAACTCGTAGGCATTGGATCGGTGATGGATAATTATGCCGGATGCGGTTCATCATGTAACAGTCATAACCTAGGGTGACAAAGAACTAGCTCCAATTCATCAATGTAATGTAGGCATGTATTCCGAATATAGTCATACGTGCTTATGGAAAAGAACTTGCATGACATCTTTTGTCCTACCCTCCCGTGGCAGTGGGGTCCTATTGGAAACTAAGGGATATTAAGGCCTCCTTTTAATAGAGAACCGGAACAAAGCATTAGCACATAGTGAATACATGAACTCCTCAAACTATGGTCATCACCGAGAGTGGTCCCGATTATTGTCACTTGAGTTGCGGATCATAACACATCGTAGGTGACTATAGACTTGCAAGATAGGATCAAGAACACACATATATTCATGAAAACATAATAGGTTCAGATCTGAAATCATGGCACTCGGGCCTTAGTGACAAGCATTAAGCATAGCAAAGTCATAGCAACATCAATCTCAGAACATAGTGGATACTAGGGATGAAGCCCTAACAAAACTAACTCGATTACATGATAGATCTCATCAAACCCATCACCGTCCAGCAAGCCTATGATGGAATTACTCACGCACGGCGGTGAGCATCATGAAATTGGTAATGGAGGATGGTTGATGATGACGATGGCGACGAATCCCCTCTCGGGAGCCCCGGACGGACTCCAGATCAGCCCTCCCGAGAGGTTTTAGGGCTTGGCGGTGGCTCCGTATCGTAAAACGCGATGATTTCTTCTCCTTGATTTTGTTCTCCCCGAAAGCAAATATATAGAGTCAGAGTTGGTGTCGGAGGAGCTCCAGGGGGCTCACAAGGTAGGGGGGCGCGCCCTAGGGGGGCGCCCCCCACCCTCGTGGACAGGGTGTGGGCCCCCTGGTCTTCGTCTTTGGAAAGGATTTTTTATTATTTTTAACTAGATGTTCCGTGGAGTTTCAGGTCATTCCGATAACTTTTGTTTTCTGCACATAAAACAACATCATGGCAAATCTGCTGAAAACAGCGTTAGTCCGGGTTAGTTCCATTCAAATCATGCAAGTTAGAGTCCAAAACAAGGGCAAAAGTGTTTGGAAAAGTAGATACGACGGAGACGTATCAAATCCCCCAAGCTTAAACCTTTGCTTGTCCTCAAGAAATTCAGTTGACAAACTAAAAGTGATAAAGAAAAACTTTTACAAACTCTGTTTGCTCTTGTTGTTGTAAATATGTAAAGCCAACAGTCAAGTTTTCAAAGAAAGATTATAACTAACCACATTTGCAATAATTCTCAGGTCTCATGATTACTCATATCAATAGCATAATCAACTAGCGAGCGATAATAATAAATCTCGGATGACAAAACTTTCTCAAAACAATCATAATATGATATAACAGGATGGTATCTTGCTAGCCCTTTCTGAGACCGCAAAACATAAATGCAGAGCACCTTTAAAGATCAAGGACTGACTAGACATTGTAATTCATGGTAAAAGAGATCCAATCATAGTCATACCCAATATAAATTAATAGTAATGAATGCAAATGACAGTTGTGCTCTCCAGCTAGGGCTTTTAATAAGAGGGTGATGACTCAACATAAAAGTAAATAGATTGGCCCTTCGCAGAGGGAAGCAGGGATTTCTAGAGGTGCCAGAGCTCGGTTTTGAAATAGAGATAAATAATATTTTGAGCGGTATACTTTCATTGTCAACATAACAACTAAGAGATGGCGATATCTTCCATGCCACACACATTATATGCGGTTCCCAAACAGAATGGTAAAGTTTATACTCCCCCTCCACCAACAAGCATCAATCCATGGCTTGCTCGAAACAACGAAAGTGCCTCCAACTAACATCAGTCCTGTGGGAGTTTTGTTTGCAATTAATTTTGATTTAGTTTGCATAAAGCATGGGACTGGGCATCCCGGTGACCAGCCATTTTCTCGTGAGTGAGGAGCGGAGTCCACTCCTCTTGAGAATAACCCGCCTAACATGGAAGATAAGGGCAGCCCTAGTTGATACATGAGCTATTCGAGCATACAAAATGTAATGTTTGTCTCAAGGTTTAGAGTTTGGCACATACAAATTTACTTGGAACGGCAGGTAAATACCGCATATAGGAAGGTATGGTGGACTCATATGGAATAACTTTGGGGTTTAAGGTATTGGATGCACAAGCAGTATTCCCGCTTAGTACAAGTGAAGGCTAGCAAAAGACTTGGAAGCGACCAACTAGAGAGCGACAACAGTCATGAACATGCATTAAAATTAATAAACATTGGATGCAAGCATGAGTAGGATATAATCCACCATGAACATAAATATCGTGAAGGCTATGTTGATTTATTTCAACTACATGTGTGAACATGTGCCAAGTCAAGTCACATAAATCATTCAAAGGAGGATACCACCCCACTATACCACATCATAACCATTTTAATAGCATGTTGGCACGCAAGGTAAACCATTATAACTCATAGCTAATCAAGCATGGCATAAGCAACAAGGATCTCTAATTGTCATTGCAAACATGTTTATTCATAATAAGCTGAATCAAGAACGATGAACTCATCATATTTACAAAAACAAAAGAGGTTGAGTTCATACCAGCTTTTCTCATCTCAGTCAGTCCATCGTATATCATCATAATTGCCTTTCACTTGCACGACCGAACGATGTGAATAATAATAAGAGTGCACGTGCAGTGGACTAAGCTGGAATATGCGAGCATTCAATAAACAGGAGAAGACAAGGCAATATGGGCTCTTGGTTAAATCAACAATAATGCATATAAGAGCCACTTCAACAATTTAATCATGGTCTTCTCCTATCGACCCCAAAGAAAAGAAAAGAAATAAAACTATTTACACGGGAAAGCTCCCAACAAGCAAAAGAAGAACAGGAAATATTTTTGGGTTTTATTTTTAATTATTACTACTACAGCAAGAAAAATAAACTACTACTAATTTTTTTGGGTTTTCTTAAAGTTTAACAAACACACAAGAAGAAAGCAGGAAAAAGAAAATAAACTAGCATGGATAATACAGTGAAAAATGATGAGCACCGACATCTAGCAATGAGTGTGTGTAAACATAAATGTAATGTCGGTAAGAGATACGTACTCCCCCAAGCTTAGGCTTTTTGGCCTAAGTTGGTTCATGGCCAGGGATGGCCTGGCAGATACCCGTAGGTGTAGCTGGGGTCGTACTGCGATGCAGCGACTATCGCCGCCTGAGCTGCAGTGTGGCGTCGGGCTGCCTCTGCTCCCCTCTCGTACTCATCTGCCTCCTCTCTGGTAATGATATATCTTCCTTTTGTCTGAGAATCAAAGAAGGCAGGAGCAGGGAGAGTAATACGGAAAACACGCCGTTTGTCAAAGATTAGTTTATATAAGAGAGGTGATTCATTCCTCTCGACAAACTGGTGGGAGGCCATAGAATTAAAATCTAAATAAGCAGGAGGCAACTCCATGTCACCCTCACGAACATCCACCTCAAGAAAATTAGCTAAGCGGGTTGCATAAATTCCTCCAAAGAAATCTCCATTATATCTATTATGATGCAACCTACGTGCTATAATGGCTCCCATATGATAAGATTGGTCGCCCAACACAGCACTCCTAAGGATATTGAGATCAGGCACACACATATGACATGCTTCATCCTTACCAGTTATGCACCTACCTATGAAGAGAGCAAAATAACGTATAGCAGGAAAGTGAATGCTCCCTATGGTAGCTTGTGTTACATCTCTAGATTCTCCCACGGTTATACTAGCAAGAAAGTTTCTAAATTCAGATTTGCAGGGATCATTTGTACTACCCCATTGTGGAAGTTTGCAGGCAAAAGTAAAATCCTCTAGATCCATGGTATAAGATTTGTCATAAAGATCAAACATGACTGAAGGAGAATTACGCGAAGATGAAAATTCAAACCTCCTCACAAATGAGCTAGTGAGATCATGGTACTGTGGGCATTTGTCTGCCTCGAAGCTCTCAAGATCGACGTTACGCAAATATGCGTTAAATTCTTCTTTGATTCCCGCTCGATCCATAAAATTTTCCGAAGGCCACTCGCAAGGCCGCACTAGAGCGTCCCTTGGTGGTTCCTCGTCAGCATCACGCATAGCAAGCCTGGGGCCTTGCTTCCTTGAAGAACCACCTTGTAACATCTTCCTAAGCATATTGTTTTCTCTGAAAAATTTCTGAAATTTTTAGTAACTTCAAACAAAAGGGAACCAACTTCAATAAAATTAATAGCAACTACTCCTACAAGTGCCTAGAGCCTATATCAAGCATTAGAACTACTTGGAACCATATAAATTTAACATGCAAGCTCAAGAACATGGTCACCTATGCAGCACAAATTTGCAATGAATAAAGCACTAGAACAAAAACTAATTGGACCAATGGAGGAGTCACATACAAAGGAACAATCTCCCCAAGCAATTTTGTGAGAGGTGCTTTGAGCAAGGAGATCAAAAATCGCAGCAAAAGTGAGCTAGAACTCGTGCTTGAGCTGGTTATTCGTGTTTGTGAGAGGAAGAAGAAGAGGATGGGTGCAGGAATAAGTGGAGGAGGGCCACCATGGGCCCACGAGGCAGGGGGCGCGCCCTGGGGGGTAGGGCGCGCCCTCCACCCTCGTGGCCAGGTGGCAGCTCCCCCCGCAGTGCTTTTAGTACCATAAATCCTCAAATATTCCCGAAAAAATCATATTAAATTGGCATGGCATTTGGAGGACTTTTATTTTCGGGATATTTTTATATTGCACAGAAAAATCAGAAAACAGACAGAAAAATACTATTTTTACTTTATTTCAACTAAATAACAGAAAGTATAAAGAGGGTATAGAAGGTTGTGCCTTCTAGTTTCATCCATCTCATGCTTATCAAAAGGAATCCACTAACAAGGTTGATCAGGTCTTGTTAATAAACTCATTTCAAATAACATGAAACCGGAGAAATTTCGAATAACACTATGTTACCTCAATGGGGATATGCACATCCCCAATAATAAGAATATCATATTTCTTATTGACAGTAGGAAGAGGAAATTCAAAGTCTCCAAATATAATCGATGGAATTTTTCCAATGGAATTGATACTATGAACTTGAGGTTGTTTCCTCAGAAAGTGTACCGTATGCTCATTACCGTTAACATGGAAAGTGACATTGCATTTGTTGCAATCAATAACAGCCCCTGCAATATTCAAGAAAGGTCTTCCAAGAATAATAGACATACTATCGTCCTCGGGAATATCAAGAATGACAAAGTCCGTTAAAATAGTAACGTTTGCAACCACAACAGGCACATCCTCACAAATACCGATAGGTATAGCAGTTGATTTATCAGCCATTTGCAAAGATATTTCAATAGGTGTCAACTTATTCAAATCAAGTCTACGATATAAAGAGAGAGGCATAACACTAACACCGGCTCCAAGATCACATAAAGCAGTTTTAACATAATTTCTTTTAATGGAGCATGGTATAGTAGGTACTCCTGGATCTACAAGTTTCTTTGGTATTCCACCTTTAAAAGTATAATTAGCAAGCATGACGGAAATTTCAGCTTCCGGTATCTTTCTTTTATTTGTAACAATATCTTTCATATATTTAGCATAAGGATTCATTTTGAGTATATCAGTCAATTGCATACGCAAAAAGATAGGTCTAATCATTTCAGCAAAGAGCTCAAAATCCTCATCATCCTTTTTCTTGGATGGTTTGGGAGGAAGCGACATGGGTTTCTGAACCCATGGTTCTCTTTCTTTACCATGTTTCCTAGCAACAAAGTCTCTCTTATCATAACGTTGATTCTTTGATTGTGGGTTATCAAGATCAATAGCAGGTTCAATTTCTACATTATTATCATTACTAGGTTGAGCATCATCATGAACATCATCATTAGCATTTTCACTAGATTCATGTTCATTACCAGATTGCGATTCACCATCACACATAGATATATCATTTGGATTCTCAGGTGGTTCAGCAATAGGTTCACTAGAAGTTTGCAAAGTCCTATCATTTTTCTTTTTCTTCCTTTTAGAAGAACTAGGTACATCAATATTATTTCTCTGAGAATCTTGCTCAATTCTCTTAGGGTGGCTGATAACCCACAAGTATAGGGGATCGCAATAGTTTTCGAGGGTAGAGTATTCAACCCAAATTTATTGATTCGACACAAGGGGAGCCAAAGAATATTCTCAAGTATTAGCAGCTGAGTTGTCAATTCAACCACACCGAAACTTAGTATCTGCAGCAAAGTGTTTAGTAGCACAGTAATATGATAGTGGTGGTAACGGTAACAAAAGTAAAGACGGCAAAAGTAATGTTTTTGGTATTTTGTAGTGATTGTAACAGTAGCAGCGGGAAAGTAAATAAGTGTAAACAAGTATATGGCAAGCTCGTAGGCACCGGATTAGTGATGGATAATTATGCCGGATGCGGTTCATCATGTAACATTCATAACATAGGGTGACACAGAACTAGCTCCAATTCATCAATGTAATGTAGGCATGTATTCCGAATATAGTCATGCGTTCTTATGGAAAAGAACTTGCATGACATCTTTTGTCCTACCCTCCCGTGGCAGCGGGGTCCTAATGGAAACTAAGGGATATTAAGGCCTCCTTTTAATAGAGAACCGGAACAAAGCATTAGCACATAGTGAATACATGAACTCCTCAAACTATGGTCATCACCGGAGTGGTCCCGATTATTGTCACTTGGGTTGCCGGATAATAACACATAGTAGGTGACTATAGACTTGCAAGATAGGATCAAGAACACACATATATTCATGAGAACATAATAGGTTCAGATCTGAAATCATGGCACTCGGGCCCTAGTGACAAGCATTAAGCATAGCGAAGTCATAGCAACATCAATCTCAGAACATAGTGGATACTAGGGATCAAACCCTAACAAAACTAACTCGATTACATGATAGATCTCATCCAACCCATCACCATCCAGCAAGCCTATGATGGAATTACTCACGCACGGCGGTGAGCATCATGAAATTGGTGATGGAGGATGGTTGATGATGACGACGACGACGAATCCCCCTCTCTGGAGCCCCGAACGGACTCCAGATCAGCCCTCCCGAGGGGTTTTAGGGCTTGGCGGCGGCTCCGTATCGTAAAACGCGATGATTTCTTCTCTCTGATTTTTTTCTCCCCGAAAGCCAATATATAGAGTTGGAGTTGGCGTCGGAGGGTCTCGAGGGCCCACGAGGTGAGGAGCGCCCCCACCCTCGTGGGCGGTGTGGGCCCCTGGTCTTCATCTTTGGCGAGGATTTTTATAATTTTTATATCGACATCCCGTGAAGTTTCAGGTCATTCCGAGAAATTTTGTTTTACGCACATAAAACAACATCATGGCAATTCTCTTTGAAAACAGCGTCGATCAGGTTAGTTCCATTCAAATCATACAAGTTAGAGTCCAAAACAAGGGCATAAGTGTTTGGAAAAGTAGATACGACGGAGACGTATCAGTGGCCTTTAGGATACAAAGGTTCCCGAGTCATTCTACAAGTTCTAGTAGCCACTCTAACAACATAATCATTTTTCTTACTATTCATTTCATTGAGCAAATCATTTTGAGCTTTAAGTACTTGTTCTACTTGAGTGGTAACCATAGAAGCATGTTTGCTAACAAGTTTAAGTTCACCTCTAATATTAGCCATATAATCACCCAAGTGTTTAATCATATAAGCATTTTGTTTTAATTGTCTACCAAAATAAGCATTGAAGTCTTCTTGCTTAAACATAAAGTTATCAAACTCATCCAAGCACTGACTAGCAATTTTAGTAGTAGGGACTTTAGCTTTATCATATCTATAGAGAGAATTTACCTTTACTACCTGTGTCGGGTTATCAAGACCTGGAGGTTCTTCAATAGGTAACGGATCAAGATCATATGTTTCTTCAATAGGCGGTAAATTAAGACCATGTATTTCTTTAATAGGAGGTAAATTCTTAACATCTTCAACTTTAATACCTTTTTCTTTCATAGATTTCTTTGCCTCTTGCATATCTTCGGGACTGAGAAATAGATCACCTCTCTTCCTCGGAGTTGGTTTAGGAATAGGCTCAGTAATTGGAGCAGGAGCTGGCTCAGGAGCTGGCTCAGGAGGTGCCCAATTATTTTCATTTGTCAACATATTATTCAATAAAATTTCAGCTTCATCCGTGTTCTTTCCCTAAAAGAGAACCAGCACAACTATCCGTAATCTCTGGAAGCATCGGTTAGTCCATTATAAAAGATATCAAGTATTTCATTTTTCTTAAGAGGATGATCAGCAAAGCATTAAGTAACTTGAGAAACCTCCCCAAGCTTGTGGGAGATTCTCTTCTTCAATTTGCACGAAGTTGTATATTTCCTTTAAAGCAGCTTGTTTCTTATGAGCAGGGAAATATTTAGCGTAGAAGTAATAAATCATATCCACAGGACTACGCACACAACCAGGATCAAGAGAATTAAACCATATCTTAGCATCACCCTTTAATGAGAAAGGAAATATTTTAAGGATATAAAAGTAGCGAGATCTCTCATCATTAGTGAACAGGGTGGCTATATCATTTAATTTAGTAAGATGTGCCACAACAGTTTCAGATTCATAGCCATGAAAAGGATCAGATTCAACCAAAGTAATTATATCAGGATCAACAGATAATTCATAATCCTTATCGGGAACACAAATAGGTGAAGTAGCAAAAGCAGGGTCAGGCCTCATTCTATCTCTAAGAGATTCCTTGTTCCATTTAATTAATAGCCTCTTAAGTTCAGACTATCTTTGCAAGCTAAAATAGCTGCAGAAGCTTCTTTATGAAAAATATAACCCTCAGGAATAACAGGCCTATCTTCTTCATCACTTTCATCATTATATTCAGTATCAATAATTTCTTACTCTCTAGCCCTAGCAATTTGTTCATCAAGAAATTCACTAAGGGGCACAGTAGTATCAAGCATAGAAGTAGTTTCATCATAAGTATCATGCATAGCAAAAGTGGCATCATCAATAACATGCGACATATCGTAATCTAATAGCGTAAGCGAGGTTTAGGTGTCGCAAGCTTACTCAAAACAGAAGGTGAATCAAGTGCAGAGCTAGATGGTAGTTCCTTACCTCCCCTCGTAGTTGAGGGATAAATTGTTGTCTTAGCATCTTTCAAGTTCTTCATAGTGTCCAGCAGATATAAATCCCAAGTGACTCAAAGAATAGAGCTATGCTCCCCGGCAACGGCGCCAGAAATTAGTCTTGATAACCCACAAGTGTAGGGGATCGCAACAACTTTCGAGGGTAGAGTATTCAACCCAAATTTATTGATTCGACACAAGGGGAGCCAAAGAATATTTTCAAGTATTAGCAGCTGAGTTGTCAATTCAACCACACCTGGATAACTTAGTATCTGCAGCAAAGTATTTAGTAGCAAAGTAATATGATAGTAGTGGTAACGGTAACAAAAGAGTAATGAAAGCAAAAGTAATATTTTTGGTATTTTGTAGTGATTGTAACAAAGAGTAACGGAAAGTAAATAAGCGTAAACCAAAGATATGGAAAACTCGTAGGCATTGGATCGGTAATGGATAATTATGCGGATGCGGTTCATCATCATGTAATCATAACCTAGGGTGACAAAGAACTAGCTCCAATTCATCAATGTAATGTAGGCATGTATTCGAATATAGTCATACGTGCTTATGGAAAAGAACTTGCATGGCATCTTTTGTCCTACCCTCCCGTGGCAGCAGGTCCTATTGGAAACTAAGGGATATTAAGGCCTCCTTTTAATAGAGAACTGGAACAAAGCATTAGCACATAGTGAATACATGAACTCCTCAAACTATGGTCATCACCGAGTGGTCCCGATTATTGTCACTTGAGGTTGCGGATCATAACACATAGTAGGTGACTATTGACTTGCAAGACAGGATCAAGAACACACATTTATTCATGAAAACATAATAGGTTCAGATCTGAAATCATGGCAGTCGGGCCCTAGTGACAAGCATTAAGCATAGCAAAGTCATAGCAACATCAATCTCAGAACATAGTGGATACTAGGGATCAAACCCTAACAAAACTAACTCGATTACATGATAGGTCTCATCCAACCCATCACCGTCCAAGCAAGCCCTACGATGGAATTACTCACGCACGGCGGTGAGCATCATGAAATTGGTGATGGAGGATGGTTGATGATGACGACAGCGACGAATCCCCCTCTCGGGAGCCCCGAACGGACTCTAGATCAGCCCTCCTGAGAGGTTTTAGGGCTTGGCGGCGGCTCCGTATCGTAAAACGCGATGATTTCTTCTCCTTGATTTTTTTCTCCACGAAAGCAAATATATAGAGTTGGAGTTGGCGTCGGAGGAGCTCCAGGGGGCCCACGAGGTAGGGGGCGCGCCCCCACCCTCGTGGACATGGTGTGGGGCCCCTGGTCTTCGTCTTTGGAAAGGATTTTTTATTATTTTTAACTAGATGTTCCGTGGAGTTTCAGGTCATTCCGAGAACTTTTGTTTTCTGCACATAAAACAATATCATGGCAATTCTGCTGAAAACAGCGTCGGCTGGGTTAGTTCCATTCAAATCATGCAAGTTAGAGTCCAAAACAAGGGAAAAAGTGTTTGGAAAAGTATATACGATGGAGACGTATCATGGAGCTACAAATCATATGACCAGAAGCAAGGACTTGGTGGTGGACGTGCACAAGATTCCATCTATGCCCACCAATGTCGAGTGGGGTGATGCCTCGTCTTCTAAGGTATTGCGACTCGGCAAGGTTGTCATTTCTCATGATCTCACGATCGAGAAGGTCATGCGTGTTGAGTCCCTTGCATACAATTTACTTTCCGTTCGTCAACTTGCACTCATGGTTTTTGCCACCTTCTTTGATATTGATACCGTGGCCCTCTTGTGGAGCAAGACTCTTAAAGTAGCCTTTGTTGGGCATGTCGAGAATGGTCTCTATGTGATTAACTTTTCGGAGCGACCGACTAAGACCGCGACATGCCTAATGGCTAAAGTTGACGTGGGATGGCTTTGGCATCGCCGTTTAGCCCATGTCAATATGAGATCTTTGCAAAGTCTTCTCAAGGGGGACCATGTCCATGGACTAACAAGTGTTAGTTTTGCTAAAGGTCGTGCTTGCAGTGCTTGTATCAAAGGAAAGCTTCATGAAAAGGGTCACCCTCCCACGACTATCATCTACTCGAAGAGGCCTTTGGAGCTCCTTCACTTGGATCTCTTTGGGCCTCCATCCTTTGATAGTCTTGGGGGTAGAAAGTATTGCTTGGTGATTGTGAATGACTATTCAAGATACACTTGGGTATATTTCTTCAAGAGGAAGAGCGAGACCCAACAAACCGTCATTGACTTTGCAAATGAAGACCAACCTCAACACAATGCAAAGATATTGACAATAAGGAGTGACAACGGCACCGAGTTCAAGAACTACACCTTGGATGAGTTTCTTAGTGATGAGGGAATCAAGCATCAATATTCCGCACCATACACCCCTCAACAAAATGGTGTAGCGGAGAGGAAGAACCGGACGTTGATGGATGCGGCAAGGAGCATGATGGCGGAGTTCAAGTCTCCATACAACTTTTGGGCCGAAGCCATCAACACCGCTTGTCATGCATCCAATCGGCTCTACCTCCTCAAGGGCTTGAACAAGACTCCTTATGAGATACTCACCGGTAACAAGCCCAACCTCAAGTACTTTCGGGTGTTCGGGTGTAAGTGTTTCATTCTCAAGAAAGGTGTTCGTTTGTCTAAATTTGAGGCTAGAGCTTCCGAGGACATTTTTGTTGGTTATGCTACAAACTCTCATGCTTACCGTGTCCTCAGTAAGTCCACGGGACTTATTGAGGAGACGTGTAACGTGGAGTTTGATGAGAATAACAGCTCCCAAGTGGCACTTGTGATGTAGGTGATGTAATTCCTCCCCAAGCCATAAGAAGAATGCGAGTTGGTTTTATCCTACCCATTGAGGAACCCCTTGTGGCCGAAGGAGAAGGACAATGCTCCACTCAAGTGGATCCATCACCAACCCAAGGCCCACACGCTCAAGAACAAAGTGAAGGCCCTCAACCTCATGAACAAGACCAAGGGCAAGATCAAGCTCAAGACGGTGTTGAAACATCAAGTGATGCCCAAGGTCAAGTTCTCTCCTCCGAGCAAGTTCAAAATCAAGAACAAGCTCAAGACGGTGCTCAAGATGATCAAGTGACCGCTCCTCGACTCACCCCCGAGGAGGAATTGGAGCGTCGTGCCGCCAAGATTGCTTCCAAGCTCTCCACCAAGGGTCATCTCATGAAGAATGTGCTTGGAAGCATCCAAAAGGGGGTAAGCACTCGTAGACAATTCGAAAACTATTGTGAACATCACGCGTTTGTCTCTTGTGTTGAACCCCAAAAGGTTTATGAGGCGCTCGAAGATCTGGATTGGCTTAATGCCATGCATGAAGAACTCAACAACTTTGAGTACAACAAGGTGTGGAGATTGGTGCCAAGGCCAACGGGGAACCACAATGTCATTGGAACCAAGTGGATATTCAAGAACAAGCAAGATGCTCATGGGACCATCGTTCGCAACAAGGCAAGATTGATGGCACAAGGCTACTCCCAAGTCGAGGGTATCGACTATGGTGAAACCTTTGCTCCCGTTGCTCGCCTTGAATCCATTTGTTTGTTGATTGCTTATGCTTCTCATCACAACTTTAAGTTGCAACAAATGGATGTGAAAAGTGCTTTTCTTAACGGTCCCATTAATGAGTTGGTACATGTCAAGCAACCCCCCGGGTTCGAGGATCCCTACATTCTCGATCATGTGTATCAACTCGATAAGGCACTCTATGGCCTTAAACAAGCCCCATGTGTGTGGTATGACCACCTTACCGAGTTGTTACAAGACTGTGGATTTGAAGTTGGGCTAATCGACCCCACTCTTTTTACTAAGAAGGTCAAAGGGGAGTTGTTTGTGTGCCAACTATATGTTGATGATATTATCTTTGGTTCCCCTAACAAAGCTTTCAATGAGGAATTTGCCGCTCTCATGACTTCAAAGTTCAAGATGTCTTCCATGGGAGAGTTGAAGTTCTTTCTCGGGTTCGAAGTGAAGCAAAGAAGAGAACGAACCTTCCTCAACCAAGCCAAATACACTCAAGACATGCTCAAGAGATTCAAGCTAAGTGATGTCAAGCCGGCTTCCACTCCAATGCCCACTAGGTGCCAACTTGACATTGATCCCAATGGTAAAGCGGTGGATCAAAAGGTATATCGCTCCATGATTGGCTCCTTGCTTTACCTTTGTGCATCTAGACCAGATATCATGTTGAGTGTGGGAATTTGTGCACGGTTTCAAGTCAAGACCTAAGGAAAGCCACTTTGTGGCGGCCGTTTAATCTTTCGATATTTGGTGCATACCCCAAACTTTGGCCTATGGTACCCAAGAGGAGCAAACTTCAAGCTTGTAGGTTATTCGGACTCGGATTGGGCGGGAGACAAAGTGGATAGGAAGTCCACTTCCGGAGGGTGCCAATTCCTTGGTTGCTCTTTGGTAAGTTGGTCTTCTAAGAAGCAAAGTTGTGTGTCTCTCTCATCCACCGAAGCGGAGTATGTGGCGGACGGTAGTTTTTGTGCACAACTCCTATGGATGAGGAAACTTTAAAGGATTACGGTATCATTTGTGACAAAGTGCCTCTTTGGTGTGACAATGAAAGTGCCATCAAGATTTCTCTCAACCCGGTGCAACACTTCAAGACGAAGCATATTGAGATTCGGTATCACTTCATCCGGATCACATTAGGCGAGGGGAGATCAAGCTCAACTACGTCAACACTCATGATAACCTTGTAGATATTTTCACAAAGCCCTTGGATGAAGCAAGATTTCGCGAGTTAAGGCATGAGCTAAATATCATTAATTCGAGCAATGTTGCTTGAACCCTTGCACATCCTACCATACTCATCTTGTTATCTTGTTTAGGTGTAGGCATGGACATAGGGGTAGTGTTGTTCTCTCAATGAACTCTCCCACCCCCATTATGCATAAATTGATCAACTCTTTCACATTAGCCATTTTTTGATGGTATTTGTGCCTCAAAGATGAGTTTTGGTCATGGGACCAAGGATAATTCTTTGCGGTGCCATACCAATTGAATCAAACATAGGTGGCTCCGGCCACCGCCCTCTCTTTAGACAGGGTGAGTTGAGTGTTTTAGTCCTTGTTGTCTCTCGTCTTTCTTTCGTCCTGTGGTTCTTGTTTGAGCTGTTTCGTGTGTCTGCTTTTTGGTGTGTCCGTTCGCGTGAAGATTGCCTTGCAAAGACTTCGTTTTTCCCCTTCTTGAAACCTGCATCTTCTTGATCTCACGGTACTACCGCGGCCTGCCACGATACTACCGCATGAGGAGAGCATGGTACTTCCACACCCAGCGCGGCAGTAATTTTTTACTGCTGCCTGGGGGAGCGGTAGTACCACCCCGGCACGGGACTTCCGCCCGGGCGGTAGTACCACCCCGGCACGGGACTTCCGCCCGGGCGGTACTACCGCGATGACATGCGGTACTACCGTGTGGCCGAGGGCGCGTGGGGTTAAGAGCGGGCATGGGGAGTTCCAACTCCCCCATACCCATTCGTCCTCTTCTCTCCCTGCGGTCTCTCTCTCTCTCTCTCTCTCTCTCTCTCTCTCTCTCTCTCTCTCTCTCTCTCTCTCTCTCTCTCGCTCGCTCGCTCGCTCAAGAACGGCGCCGGAGACCCTCGCCGGATCTCCATCTCCAGCCGCTCTCCTCAAATTCCGACCGGTGGGATCTTTCCCCACCACTTCCTCTTGCCATGGAACAAGGTTTCTCCCCCCAAATCCTTTTCTCTCTTGTTCGTTCTTTCGCTTCTAGGTTTTGGGGAGATGCATGTTGTTCTTGAGATTTTAGGCCAAATCTTTGCAAGAGTAGGATGTAGGAGAGTAGTAATGCGTAGAAATTGTACTTGGTATGCTGTCCCGTGGTAGATTTGATCAACCGTAGTACCGCTTTGTTGTCACGGTTGTTCTCAGATTCAAATTGGTTCGAATCTCGCCGCGGCGGTAATCGCCGCCTCAAAAGCGGTACTACCGTCAGACGGTACTACCGCCCACAAGAGCGGTACTATCACAAGAAGCCGAGGTACTAAAATCCTACTATCAGCTTCGAAGTCCTGCAGATTACTGTCAGCCGCACGGGTACTATCATGACTAGGAGTGGTACTAAAATTTTAGTACCGCGCGAACAGGCCGTACTACCGTAGCTATCAAATCTTCTTCATGGAAACTACCAAGTGCCCGTTCTACTTGTTTCATCTGCTTTTGCTGTGGTCTTTGCATTGATCCGTCTCGCTTCTCTTGCGTTTTTTGTGTGTTTGGTGTCTTAGGTGGTGGCTCCGGGGCTCCTGCTCGCCGTTCCAATCCCAGCCGTGACCACGGGCTCCAAGCGTCTCAAGAATCAAGATGAAGCACCGAGGGCTCCAATGCCCCCCAACGCAGGACCAAGACTACCGCCACCAAGCAGAAGGAGCCCTCCATGGGCATGGATGAGATTCCACAGGCAGAGTTTCTCGCTCGAAGGAGAATCAACCCCTATGTGAATCCTCGTGCCAACTTTAGAGGCAATGATCTGTTCTGGAACAAGTAGCAGAATCTCATTTATTTGGATGTGATCAAGGGCAAGCGTAACACATATGTGGGCGTGCAATCGGATTGATATGAATAACATGAGGGAGGAGAAGCACCGTGCCTACTTTGGCGAGGCCTTGGATCTAGTGGAGCAGATTGCCATAGAGGATGTGATCTCTTTTCACCTGGACTATGATCCCGAGCTTGTGGCCCAGTTCTTTGCTTCGGTTCACTTTCACACTGAGGAGGATCGGAGGTTGACCTGGATGACCAATGGACGTCAGCTGACTGCTACATGGCATGAATTCATGGCTTTGCTCACTGTTCCTGATGAGGGGCTCAACACGCCCGTTGGTGTCCGCCCTCATGCCAACCCCGAGTCTTCCAACAAGAACAAGCTTATGCCATATTATGTTGAGAAGCTCCTTCCAAGCGGCAAGAAGGCATGGGTTCTGAACCCTTCTCTTAACATCATGCACCGGATCTTCCGCAACTCTCTCTTCCCACTCTTTGGGCACAAGGACAAGGTGCATGCTTATCTTGTGGACATGTTGCTTCTCTGTGAGGAGGCGCGGATCTCTCAGACTCAATCCTTGGATGTCTCCCACATCATGTGGTGCGAGCTTCGCTTCGCGGTGTTCAACTGTAAGGTTCCCATCTATGGACCTTACCTGTTTCTGCTGATCTCAAAGACTTGGGAACATCGATTCCCTCAGGATGAGTTTCTGGCCCCTGACTGGATCCATCATGACCCCATCAGACTTCGCATCAAGCCCCAATGGGCTAACACTACTACTCGTGCTGAGGCAGCGGCTGCCAAGATGGCTGTTGATGGGGAGGAAAGTGAGGAGGAGAATGCAGATGAGGACCGCCCCACTGGTCATGCCCCTTCCTCCTCTGAGCCCTCCTGGGCTAAGAAGCTAAAGGCCAAGATGAAGGCCTTGTTCTGCATGCAGGCTAAGGGGCAGTACCGGACTCACGTCGCCTCCAAGGAGAGTCCCTGTCGCGACAAGAAGATCATGAAGGTGTTCGGAGAGGAAGTTTCTGGCGGTTCTGAGGAGATCATCACTCCAGAGGCTGAGTGGATGGCAAAACAAGGCTTCAAGTGGACTGATTCTGAGGAGGACCATGAGGAGACCGTCCCCGCTGCTGAGTCTGACGAGGAGCGTGCGAGTGATTACTCCGCTTGAGCCACCACTTGTGTCGTAGGTGTCCTCTCTGCCTTTTTGGCGTCTTGATGCCAAAGGGGGAGAGAGTGTAGGGATTTGTGAGTCTTGCGTTGTGCTTTGCTTGCATTTGTTTCGTTGAACCTTGCTTGCTTTGGTTTGGTTTGTGCTCGTAAGACTTATCTATCATATGGTGTAAGACATATGCACTCTATCACATCTTATTGAGCTTATGATATCTTGTGCTATTTATATTATGCTCATACTTACTCTCTTGCTTAGTGTTGTTAGCCTTATTGTTGCAAGATATGCATTGTCTACAAAATATAGGGGGAGTTTTGATCCTAGTATGTGTCTCGTGCAGTCCAAAGCACCTATCTAGGTTGCACACATCTAGGGGGAGCCCATCTATATTTTAGAGATGTGGGGTTTGCTTATGGTCTATGTCTTTCCCTTTGTGCAAATCCCGTATTGTCATCAATCCACCAAAAAGGGGGAGATTGTAAGGGCATATTTATCCCTAAGATGTTTTGGTGATTGATGACAATGCTTTTGCGGACTAATCGTGTGCCTTGAGTATTTCAGATGTTTCGTCACTAGGCACAAGACGGTTTGGTGCCCTCGAAGAATATTGAAGACGACATTTTTCTACGTTTCTTTTCAGTGGATTTGAGTCGTAGGAAATCCATACTATTAAGAGGGGGTCCGTTTTGGAAAGGTTTGGGTGGAATCATCACGTACACATCTACTCCTTTGCACCGCCTTTCCTTTGGCACTTTGGAGCATCCTCCGTTTTATCCCGTATGCATTTTGTCTTGGTTGCTGAACTTGGGCTTGTGTTAGTACTGCTCCCTCGAGCGGTAGTACCACAGACACTTGCGGTAGTACCGGACCTTGTGGTGGTAGTACCACAGGAGCCCACGGTAGTACCGCTCCTCAGAGTCAGAGTACCATGGCCCCCAGTTAAGTCTTCTTGCTTAGCGGTAGTAGGGCGGATGCAATTTTTTACATCCGCGCCCTCACGCTGTAGTACTGCCGTGCCACAATGCGGTAGTACCACGCCGTCCCGGCTCGGCTCAGCTGGCCACGCGGTAGTACCGCTCCTCATGTTGTACTACCGTGTCAGATTTTTGCATCGTCCCCAACTCAACGGAAGTTGCCACGGATATAATTTTTTATGTCTGTGCCTTCCCGATTTCTGGATCTTCCCTGCCTTGCGGTAGTACCGCTAGGTGGTGCGGTAGTACCACTCAAGCGGTTCTACCGCCCTCCGCTTCAGTGCAGTTGGGGTGGCCAGGTCTGTGCTGCTCGGGTGGTAGTACCGCAAGGCCCTGCGCTAGTATCGCATGTGCTTGCGGTAGTACCGCGGCCCTGGCGCAGAATGGGTTGGTGGATAACGGTTGGATTTGTCCCTCCACTATATAAGGGGTGTCTTCTTCCCTGAGTTGACCACCTCTTCTAACCCTAAGCTCCATTGTTGCTCCAAGCTCCATTTTCGCCCGATCTCTCTCCCTAGCCAATCAAACTTGTTGACTTTCTAGGGATTGGTTGAGAAGGCCCCGATCCACACTTCCACCAAGAGAAATTTGTTTCCCCCCACTAATCCCTTGCAGATCTTGTTACTCCTGGGTGTTTGAGCACCCTAGACGGTTGAGGTCACCGCGGAGCCATAGTCCATTGTGGTGAAGCTTCGTGGTGTCGTTGGGAGCCTCCAATTAAGTTGTGGAGATTGCCCCAACCTTGTTTGTAAAGGGTCGGTCGCCGCCTCCAAGGGCACCAATAGTGGAATCACGGCATCTCGCATTGTGTGAGGGCATGTGGAGAATACGGTGGCCCTAGTGGCTTCTTGGGGAGCATTGTGCCTCCACGCCGCTCCAACGGAGACATACTTCCCCTCAAAAGGAAGGAACTTCGATAACACATCCTCGTCTTCACCGGCTCCACTCTTGGTTATCTCATGCCTTTACTTGTGCAAGCTTATTTGTGTTATTTCCCTTGCTTTCTTGTGTGCTTGTTGTTGTTGCATCATATAGGTTGATCACCTAGTTCCATATCTAGACAACCTACTTTGATGTAAAGTTTAAATTGGTAAAGAAAAGCTAAAAATTGTTAGTTGCCTATTCACCCCACTCTAGTCAACTATATCGATCCTTTCACCATTCTATTCCACATATAGTGCTATGTCCATGGCTTACGCTCATGTATTGTGTGAAGATTGAAAAAGTTTGAGAATGTCAAAAGTATGAAACAATTGCTTGGCTTTGTCATCAGGGTTGTGCATGATTTAAATATTTTGTGTGATGAAGATAGAGCATAGTCAGACTATATGATTTTGTAGGGATAACTTCCTTTGACCATGTTATTTTGAGAAGACATAATTACTTTATTAGTATGCTTGAAGTATTATTATTTTTATGTCAATAATAAACTTTTGTATTGAATCTTTCGGATCTGAACATTCATGCCACAATAAAGAAAATTACATTGAAAATTATGCTAGGTATTATTCCACATCAAATTTTTTGTTTTTGTCATCTACCTACCGAGGACGAGCAGGAATTAAGCTTGGGGATGTTTGATACGTCTCCAACGTATCTATAATTTTCTATTGTTTCATGCTATTATATTATCTGTTTTGGATGTTTAATGGGCTTTATTATGCACTTTTATATTATTTTTGGGACTAACCTATTAACCGAAGGTCCAGTGCAAATTGCTATTTTTTTTGCCTATTTCAGTGTTTCGCATAAAAGAAATATCAAACGGAAACCAAATGGAATGAAACCTTCGCGAGGATCGTTTTTGGAACAAACACAATCCAGGAGACTTGGAGTGGACGTCAAGGAAGCAACGAGGCGGCCACGAGGCAGGGAGGCGCGCCCAAGGGGGTAGGCGTGCCCCCAACCTCGTGGGCCCCTCATAACTCCACTGACCTACTTCCTTCGCCTATATATACTCTTGTACCCTCAAAACATCCACGAGAGCCACGAAACACTTTTTCCACCGCTGCAACCTTCTGTACCCATGAGATCCATCTTGGGGCCTTTTCCGGCGCTCCACCGGAGGGGGAATCGATCATGGAGGGCCTCTACATCAACACCATGGCCTCTCCGATGATGTGTGAGTAGTTTACCACAGACATTCGGGTCCATAGTTATTAGCTAGATGACTTCTTCTCTCTCTTTGGATCTCAATACAAAGTCTCCTCGATTATCTTGGAGATCTATTCGATGTAATACTTTTTGTGGTGTGTTTGTAGAGATCCGATGAATTGTGGGTTTATGATCAAGATTATCTATCAACAATATTTGTTTCTTCTCTGAATTCTTATATGCATGATTTGATATCTTTGTAAGTCTCTTAGAATTATCAGTTTGGTTTGGCCTACTAGATTGATCTTTCTTGCAATGGGAGAAGTGCTTAGCTTTGGGTTCAATCTTGCGGTGTCCTTTCCCAAAGGATGTTAGGACAAGAAGGCACGTATTGTATTGTTGCCATAGAGGATAAAAAGATGGGGTTTATATCATATTGCTTGAGTTTATCCCTCTACATCATGTCATCTTGCCTAATGCGTTACTCTGTTCTTATGAACTTAATACTCTACATACATGCTGGATAGCGGTCGATGTGTGGAGTAATAGTAGTATATGTAGAATCGTTTCGGTCTACTTGTCACGGACGTGATGCCTATATACATGATCATGCCTAGATATTCTCATAACTATGCGCTTTTCTATCAATTGCTCGACAACAATTTGTTCACCCACTGTAGAATATGCTATGTTGAGAGAAGTCACTAGTGAAACTTGTTGGAAATATGCCCTAGAGGCAATAATAAATTAGTTATTATTATATTTCCGTGTTCATGATAATCGTTTATTATCCATGCTATAATTGTATTGATAGGAAACTCAGATACATGTGTGGGTACATAGACAAAACCATGTCCCTAGTTGACTAGCTCGTTGATCAATAGATGGTTACAGTTTCCTGACCATGGACATTGGATGTCGTTGATAACGGGATCACATCATTAGCAGAATGATGTGATGGACAAGACCCAATCCTAAGCCTAGCACAAAGATCGTAGTTCGTATGCTAAAGCTTTTCTTATGTCAAGTATCTTTTCCTTAGACCATGAGATTGTGCAACTCCGGATACCGTGAGGAATGCTTTGGGTGTACCAAACGTCCACAACGAATCGGGTGGCTATAAAGGTGCACTACGGTATCTCGAAAGTGTCATTGGGTTGGCACGAATCGAGATCGATTTGTCACTCCGTGTAACAGAGAGGTATCTCTGGGCCCGCTCGGTAGGACATCATCATAATGTGCACAATGTGACCAAGGGGTTGATCACGGGATGATGTGTTACGGAACGAGTAAAGAGACTTGCCGGTAACGAGATTGAGCAAGGTATCGGGATACCGACGATCAAATCTCGGGCAAGTACAATACCGTAAGACAAAGGGAATTGTATACGGGATCGATTGAGTCCTTGACATCGTGGTTCATCCGATGAGATCATCGTGGAACATGCGGGAGCCAACATGGGTATCCAGATCCCGTTGTTGGTTATTGGCCGGAGAACGTCTCGGTCATGTCTGCATGGTTCCCGAACCCATAGGGTCTACACACTTAAGGTTCGATGACGCTAGGGTTATAAAGGAAGTTTGTATGTGGTTACCGAATGTTGTTCGGAGTCCCGGATGAGATCCCGGACGTCACGAGGAGTTCCTAAATGGTACGGAGGTAAAGATTTATATATGGGAAGTCCTGTTTTGGTCACCGGAAAAGTTTCGGGTTTTATCGGTAACGTACCGGGACCACCGGGAGGGTCCCGGGGGTCCACCAAGTGGGGCCACCGGCCCCGGAGGGCTGCATGGGCCAAGTGTGGGAGGGGACCAGCCCCAGGTGGGCTGGTGCGCCCCCTCACAAGGGCCCAAGGCGCCTAGGGTTTGGGGAGGGGGCGCACCCACCTAACTTGGAGGGCAAGTTTCCCCTCTCCCTCCCCCCCTTGGCCGCACCCTAGATGGGTTTTGGGCTGCAGCCACCCCTAGGGAGGGAACCCTAGAGGGGGCGCACCCCCCTCCCTCTCCCCTATATATACTCGAGGACTTGGGGGCTGCCAACACATGAGTTTTGACCTCTCCCTGGCGCAGCCCTACCTCTCTCCCTCCTCCTCTCCCGCGGTGCTTGGCGAAGCCCTGCAGGATTGCCACGCTCCTCCACCACCACCAAGCCGTTGTCTTTGCTTCTGGATGGAGTCTTCCTCAACCTCTCCTCTCTCCTTGCTGGATCAAGGCATGGGAGACGCCACCGGCTGTCACGTGTGTTGAACGCGGAGGTGCCGTCTGCTCGCACTAGGATCTCTGGTGATTTGGATCACGGCGAGTACGACTCCTTCAACCCCGTTCTCTTGAACGCTTCCGCTTAGCGATCTACAAGGGTATGTAGATGCACTCTCCTTCCCTCGTTGCTGGTTTCTCCTTAGATAGATCTTGGTGACACGTGGGAAAAATTAGAATTTCGCTCGTTCCCCAACAAAGGGCATCATGAGCTAGGTCTATTGCGTAGATTCTTTGCACGAGTAGAACACAAAGTAGTTGTGGGTGTTGATTTTGTTCAATATGCTTACCGTTACTAGTCCAATCTTGTTTCAACGGTATTGTGGGATGAAGCGGCCCGGACCGACCTTACACGTACTCTTACGTGAGACAGGTTCCACTGACTGACATGCACTTGGTGCATAAGGTGGCTAGCGGGTGCCAGTCTCTCCCACTTTAGTCAGAACGGATTCGATGAAAAGGGTCCTTATGAAGGGTAAATAGCAGTTGGTGAAGGAAATATGCCCTAGAGGCAATAATAAAGTTATTATTTATTTCCTTATATCATGATAAATGTTTATTATTCATGCTAGAATTGTATTAACCGGAAACATAATACATGTGTGAATACATAGACAAACAGAGTGTCACTAGTATGCCTCTACTTGACTAGCTCGTTAATCAAAGATGGTTATGTTTCCTAACCATAGACATGAGTTGTCATTTGATTAACGGGATCACATCATTAGGAGAATGATCTGATTGACATGACCCATTCCGTTAGCCTAGCACTTGATCGCTTAGTATGTTGCTACCGCTTTCTTCATGACTTATACATGTTCCTATAACTATGAGATTATGCAACTCCCGTTTACGGAGGAACACTTTGGTACTACCAAACGTCACAACGAATCGGGTGATTATAAAGGAGTATTACAGTGTCTCCAAAGGTACTTGTTGGGTTGGCGATTTCGAGATTAGTTTTTGTCACTCCGATTGTCGGAGAGGTATCTCTGGGCCTTCTCGGTAATACACATCACATAAGCCTTGCAAGCATTGCAACTAATGAGTTAGTTGTGAGATGATGTATTACGGAACGAGTAAAGAGACTTGCCGGTAACGAGATTGAACTAGGTATTGGATACCGACGATCGAATCTCGGCAAGTAACATACCGATGACAAAGGGAACAACGTATGTTGTTATGCGGTCCGACCGATATAGATCTTCGTAGAATATGTAGGAACCAATATGGGCATCCAGGTCCCGCTATTGTTTATTGACCGGAGATGTGTCTCGGTCATGTCTACATTGTTCTCGAACCGTAGGGTCCGCACGCTTAAGGTTTCGATGACGGTTATATTATGAGTTTGTGTATTTTGATGTACCGAAGGTTGTTCGGAGTCCCGGATATGATCACGGACATGACGAGGAGTCTCAAAATGGTCGAGACATAAAGATTAATATATTGGACGGATATATTTGGACACCGGAAAGGTTCCGGAGAAGTTTGGTGCTCCGGGAGGTTACCGGAACCCCCCGGGAGGTATATGGGCCTTATTGGGCCCATGTAGGAGGAAGAGAGAAGGAGCAAGGGAGGGCGCCCAAGCCCAATCCGACTGGGGAGGGGGCCGCCCCTTTCCTTTCTCCTTCCCCTCTTCCTATTTCTACTACTAGTACTATTTCCTAAATACTAGTACTCCTTCCTTCCCTCCAAGTAAGATAAGGAAAGAGAGGAAACCTACTTGGAGTAGGTTTCCTCCCTTGGTGCGCCTCCCCTTGGGCCGCCACCTCCTCCCTCCCTCCTTTATATACGGGAGGGGGCACCCTAGGACACACAAGTTGATCCTTGAGATCGCTCTCAGCCGCAGTGCGGTGCCCCCTCCACCATATTCCACCTCGGTCATATCGTGGCGGTGCTTAGGCGAAGCCTGCGCCGGTGAAACATCAAGATCGTCACCACGCCGTCAGGTCGACGGAACTCCTTCTCCCGGAGCTTTGCCGGATCGGAGCCCGTGGAGCGCCATCGAGCTGAACGTGCCAAGAACTCGGAGGCGCCGGAGTAACGGCGCCGATCGGCCGGATCGTGAGGAGAACGTCGACTACTTCCTCTACGTCATCATCGACTCGGAGGTACCGGAGTAACGGCGCCGATCGGCAGGATCGCGAGGAGAACGTCGACTACTTCCTCTACGCCAGATCGCTTCCGCTTACGGTCTCACGAGGGTACGAGACAACACTCTCCCCTCTCGTTGCTATGACCATCACCATGGTCCCGTGTGCGAGGAAAAATTTTGAAATTACTGCGTTCCCCAACAAAGGGCATCCGAGCCAGTTTTATGCGCGTTGATGTCATATGCACGAGTAGAACACAAGTGAGTTGTGGGCGATACAAGTCATACTACCTACCAAAGATGTCATACTTTGGTTCAGCGGTATTGTGAGATGAAGCGCCCGGACCGACATTACGCCAGACGCTTACGCCGAGACTGGTTTCACCGCTACGAGCATTCGTGCTTAAAGGTGGTCTGGCGGGTGTCTGTCTCTCTCACTTTAGTTCAACTGAAAAGTGGCTACGCCCGTCCTTGAGAAGGTTAAAACGGAGTCTATTTGACGAAGTATCGTTGTGGTTTTGATGCGTAGGTAAGAACGGTTCTTGCTCAGCCCGTAGCAGCCACGTAAAACTTGCAACAACAAAGTAGAGGACGCCTAACTTGTTTTTGCAGGGCATGTTGTGATGTGATATGGTCAAGACGTGATGCTATATTTTATTGTATGAGATGATCATGTTTTGTAACCGAAGTTATCGGCAATGGCGTGAGCCATATGGTTGTCGCTTTATTGTATGAAATGCAAAGCATACAGTAATTGCTTTTACTTTATCACTAAGCGGTAGCGATAGTCGAGAAGCAATAGATGGCGCCAACGACAACGATGCTACGATGGAGATCAAGGTGTCGCTACGGTGACGATGGTGATCATGACGGTGCTTCGGAGATGGAGATCACAAGCGCAAGATGATGATGGCCATATCATATCACTTATATTGATTGCATGTGATGTTTATCCTTTATGCATCTTATTTTGCTTTGATTGACGGTAGCATTTTAAGATGATCTCTCACTAAAATTATCAAGTAGTGTTCTCCCCGAGTATGCACCGCTGCCAAAGTTCGTCGTGTCGAGACACCACGTGATGATCGGGTGTGATAAGCTCTCGTCCATCTACAACGGTGCAAGCCAGTTTTGCACACGCAGAATACTCAAAGTTATACTTGACGAGCCTAGCATATGCGAGATATGGCCTCGGAACACGGAGACCGAAAGGTCGAGCGTGAATCATATAGTAGATATGATCAACATAAGATGTTCACCATTGAAAACTACTCCATCTCACGTGATGATCGGTTATGGTTTAGTTGATTTGGATCACGTGATCACTTAGATGACTAGAGAGATGTCTGCCTAAGTGGGAGTTCTTAAGTAATATGATTAATTGAACTTAAATTTATCATGAACTTAGTACCGATAGTATCTTGCTTGTCTATGTCTGCTTGTAGATAGATGGCTCGTCTTTGTTGTTCCGTTGAATTTTAATGCGTTCCTTGAGAAAGCAAAGTTGAAAGATGATGGTAGCAATTACACGGATCGGGTCCGTAATCCGAGGATTATCCTCATTGCTGCATGTAAGAGTTACGTCCCGGATGCACCGCTAGGTGCCAGTTCGCCGCCGATGTAACCGACGACGTTAAGAACGTCTGGCGAGCAAAGTCGATGACTACTCTATAGTTCAGTGTGCCATGCTTTACGGCTTAGAACCGGGTCTACAACGACGCTTTTGAAAGTCGTGGAGCATATGAGATGTTCCAAGAGTTGAAGTTGATATTTCAATGTAATGCCCGGATTGAGAGATATGAAGTCTCCAATAAGTTCTATAGCTGCAAAATGGAGGAGAATGGGTGCATCGGTGAGCACATACTCGTAATGTCCGGTATTACAATCACTTGACTCAACCGGGAGTTGATCTTCCTGGATGATTGTGTCATTGATGTAATTCTTCAATCAACGCCACCAAGCTACAAAGGCTTCGTGATGAACTATAATATGCAAGGGTTAGTAAAGACTATGCTCGAGCTCTTCGCAATGCCGAAAGCTGCGGAGGTAGAAATCAAGAAGGAGCATCAAGTGTTGATGGTCAATAAGACCACTAGTTTCAAGAAGAAAGGCAAAGGGAAGAAGAAGGGAACTTCAAGAAGAACAGCAAACAAGTTGTCGCTCAAGTGAAGAAACCCAAGTCTGGACCTAAACCTGAAATCGAAAGTGCTTCTATCGCAAGCGACCGTCCTTTGGAAGCGGAACTGCCCCAAGTATTTGGCGGATAAGAAGGATGGCAAGGTGAACAAAGGTATATGTGATATACATGTTATTGATGTGTACCTTACTAGAGCTCGCAGTAGCACTGGTATTTGATCTTGGTTACATTGCTAATATTTGCAACTCAAACAGGACTACAGATTGCTTAACAACGCAAAGGACGAGGTGACGATGCGCGTGGGAAATGGTTCCAAAGTCGATGTGATCGCGGTCGCACGCTACCTCTACATCTACCTTCGGGATTAGTTTTAGACCTAAATAATTGTTATTTGGTGCCAGCGTTAAGCATGAACATTATATCTGGATCTTGTTTGATGCGAGACGGTTATTCATTTAAATCAGAGAATAAAGGTTGTTCTATTTATATGAATAATATCTTTTATGGTCATGCACAGAGTTGATAATGATAGTGCGACTTATTTGTGGCATTGCCGTTTAGGTCATATCGGTATAAAGCGCATGAAGAAACTCCATACTGATGGACTTTTGGAGTCACTTGATTATGAATCACTTGGCACTTATGTAACCGTGCCTCATGGGCAAGATGACTAAAACCCCGTTCTCCGGTGCTATGGAGAGAGCAACAGATTTGTTGGAAATCATACATACAGATGTATGTGGTCCAATGAATGTTGAAGCTCGTGGCGGATATCGTTATTTTCTCACCTTCACAGATGATTTAAGCGTATATGGGTATATCTTCTTAATGAAACATAAGTCTGAAACATTTGAAAAGTTCAAAGAATTTCAGAGTGAAGTTGAAAATCATCGTAATAAGAAAATAAAGTTTCTTCGATCTGATCGTGGAGGCGAATATTTGAGTTACGAAGTTTGGTCTACATTTGAAACAATGCGGAATAGTTTTCAAGAACTCACGCCACCCGGAACACCACAAATAAGAATGGTGTGTCCGAACGTCAGAATCGCACTTTACTAGATATGGTGCGATCTATGATGTCTCTTACAGATTTACCGCTATCGCTTTGGGGTTATGCTCTTGAGACGGCCGCATTCACGCTAATAGAACACCGTCAAAATCCGTTGAGACGACACCTTATGAATCGTGGGTTTAGCAAGAAACCAAAGTTGTCGCTTTCTTAAAGTTTGGGGATGCGATGCTTATGTGAAAAGCTTCAACCTGATAAGCTCGAACCTAAATCGGAGAAATGTGTCTTCATAGGATACCCAAAGGAGACAGTTGGGTACACCTTCTATCACAGATCCGAAGGCAAGACATTTGTTGCTAAGAATGGATCCTTTCTAGAGAAGGAGTTTTCTCTCGAAAGAAGTGAGTGGGAGGAAAGTAGAACTTGATGAGGTAATCAGACCTTCTCCCTTATTTGAAAGTAGTTTATCACGAAACCAGTTTCTGCGACATCTACACCAAATAATGAGGAAGTTGATGATGTTGATCATGAAACTTCAGATCAAGTTACTACGAACTTCGTAGATCAACCAGAATAAAATCCGCACTGCAGTGGTACGGCAATCCTGCTCGAAGTCATGCTACTAGATCATGATGAACCTACGAACTATGAAGAAGCGATGGTGAGCCCAGATTCCATAAAATGGCTTGAGGCCATGAAATCCGAGATGGGATCCATGTATGAAAACAAAGTGTGGATTTTGGTTGACTTGCCCGAGGGTCGGCAAGCAATAGAAAACAAGTGGATCTTCAAGAAGAAGACCGACGCCGACGGTAATATTATCGTTTACAAAGCTTGACTTGTCGCAAAGGGTTTTCGACAAGTTCAAGGGGTTGACTACGATGAGACCTTCTCACCAGAAGCGATGCTTAAGTCTGTCCGAATCATGTTAGCAATTGCCGCATTTTATGATTATGAAATTTGGCAAATGGATGTAAAGACCGCATTCCTGAATGGATTTACGGAAGAAGAGTTGTATATGATGCAACCAGAAGGTTTTATCGATCCAAAGGGAGCTAACAAAGTGTGCAAGCTCCAATGATCCATTTATGGACTGGTGCAAGCATCTCGAGTTGGAATAAACGCTTTGATAGTGTGATCAAAGCATTTGGGTTTATATGAGACTTATGGAGAAGCCTCGTATTTACAAGAAAGTGAGTGGGAGCTCAGAAAGCATTTCTGATATTATATGTAGATGACATATTACTAATCGGAAATGATATAGAATTTCTGGATAGCATAAAGGGATACTTGAACAAGAGTTTTCGATGAAAGACCTTGGTGAAGCTGCTTACATATTGGGCATCAAGATCTATAGAGATAGATCAAGACGCTTAATTGACTTTCACAAAGCACATACCTTGATAAAGTTTTGAAGAAGTTCAAAATGGATCGTGCAAAGAAAGGTTTTTACCAGACATAAGGTGTGAAATTGAGTCGACTCAATGCCCGACCACAAAGCAGAAGATAGAGAGAAAATGAAAGATGTTCCCTATGCTTCAGCCATAGGCTCTATCATGTATGCAATGTTGTGTACCAGACCGACGTATGCTTAGTCAGTAAGCTTGGCAGAAGGTACCAAAGTAATCCAGAATGGATCATCGGACAGCGGTCAAGAACATCCTGAAATACCTAAAAAGGACTAAGGATATGTTTCTCGTATATGGAGGTGACAAAGAGCTAGTCGTAAATGGTTACGCCGATGTAAGCTTTGACACCGATCCGGACGATTCTAAATCGCAAACCGGATACGTGTTTTTGTTAAACGGTGGAGCCGCCGGTTGGTGCAGTTCTAAACAAAGCGTCAGAAGCGGGATCTACATGTGAAGCGGAGTACATAGCTGCTTCGAAGCGGCAAATGAAGGAGTCTGGATGAAAGAGTTCATTTCCGATCTAGGTGTTATACCTAGTGCATCGGAACCTATGAAGATCTTCTCGTGACAATCTTGGTGCAATTGCCTTGGCAAAGGAATCCAGATTTCACAAGAGGACCAAGCATATCAAGAGACGCTTCAATTCCATTCGGGACCAAGTCCAAGTGGGAGACATAGAGATTTGCAAAGTACATACGGATCTCGAACATTGCGGCACCCGTTGACTAAGCCTCTTCCACGAGCAAAACATGATCAGCACCAAGACTCCATGGGTGTTAGAATCATTCTTGAGTGAACTAGATTATTGACTCTAGTGCAAGTGGGAGATCAAGGAAATATGCCCTAGAGGCAATAATAAAGTTATTATTTATTTCCTTATATCATGATAAATGTTTATTATTCATGCTAGAATTGTATTAACCGAAACATAATACATGTGTGAATACATAGACAAACAGAGTGTCACTAGTATGCCTCTACTTGACTAGCTCGTTAATCAAAGATGGTTATGTTTCCTAACCATAGACATGAGTTGTCATTTGATTAACGGGATCACATCATTAGGAGAATGATCGATTGACATGACCCATTCCGTTAGCCTAGCACTTGATCGCTTAGTATGTTGCTACCGCTTTCTTCATGACTTATACATGTTCCTATAACTATGAGATTATGCAACTCCTGCTTACGGAGGAACACTTTGGTACTACCAAACGTCACAACGAATCGGGTGATTATAAAGGAGTATTACAGGTGTCTCCAAAGGTACTTGTTGGGTTGGCGTATTTCGAGATTAGTTTTTGTCACTCCGATTGTCGGAGAGGTATCTCTGGGCCTTCTCGGTAATACACATCACATAAGCCTTGCAAGCATTGCAACTAATGAGTTAGTTGTGAGATGATGTATTACGGAACGAGTAAAGAGACTTGCCGGTAACGAGATTGAACTAGGTATTGGATACCGACGATCGAATCTCGGGCAAGTAACATACCGATGACAAAGGGAACAACGTATGTTGTTATGCGGTCTCGACCGATAAAGATCTTCAGAGAATATGTAGGAACCAATATGGGCATCCAGGTCCCGCTTATTGGTTATTGACCGGAGATGTGTCTCGGTCATGTCTACATTGTTCTCGAACCGTAGGGTCCGCACGCTTAAGGTTTCGATGACGGTTATATTATGAGTTTGTGTATTTTGATGTACTGAAGGTTGTTCGGAGTCCCGGATATGATCACGGACATGACGAGGAGTCTCAAAATGGTCGAGACATAAAGATTAATATATTGGACGGATATATTTGGACACCGGAAAGGTTCCGGAGAAGTTTGGAGCTCCGGGAGGTTACCGGAACCCCCCGGGAGGTATATGGGCCTTATTGGGCCCATGTAGGAGGAAGAGAGAAGGAGCAAGGGAGGGGGCGCGCCCCCCCAAGCCCAATCCGACTGGGGAGGGGCCGGCCCCTTTCCTTTCTCCTTCCCCTCTTCCTATTTCTACTACTAGTACTATTTCCTAAATACTAGTACTCCTTCCTTCCCTCCAAGTAAGATAAGGAAGAGAGGGAAACCTACTTGGAGTAGGTTTCCCCCCTCCTGGTGCGCCTCCCCTTGGGCCGGCCACCTCCTCCTCCCTCCTTTATATACGGGAGGGGGCACCTAGGACACACAAGTTGATCCTTGAGATCGCTCCTTAGCCGTGTGGTGCCCCTCCACCATATTCCACCTCGGTCATATCAGAAGCGGTGCTTAGGCGAAGCCTGCGTCGGTGAAACATCAAGATCGCTACCACGCCGTCAGGCCGACGGAACTCCTTCTCCCGGAGCTTTGCCGGATCGGAGCCCGTGGAGCGCCATCGAGCTGAACGTGTGCCAAGAACTCGGAGGCGCCGGAGTAACGGCGCTGGGATCACCGATCGTGAGGAGAACGTGACTACTTCCTCTACGTCATCATCGACTGGAGGTACCGGAGTAACGGCGCTGGGATCGGCAGGATCGCGAGGAGAACGTCGACTACTTCCTCTACGTTGTGATCGCTTCCGCCACGGTCTCTGAGGGTACGTAGACAACACTCTCCCCTCTCGTTGCTATGACCATCACCATGGTCCTGTGTGTGCGTAGGAAATTTTTTGAAATTACTGCGTTCCCCAACAGTTGGCATATCACGTTGTGGTTTTTCGTAGGTAAGAAACGTTTTTGCTAGAAACCCATAGCAGCCACGTAAAACATGCAAACAACAATTAGAGGACGTCTAACTTGTTTTTGCAGGGTATGCTATGTGATGTGATATGGCCAAGAAGAATGTGATGAATGATATGTGATGTATGAGATTGATCATGTTCTTGTAATAGGAATCACGACTTGCATGTCGATGAGTATGACAACCGGCAGGAGCTATAGGAGTTGTCTTAATTTATTGTATGACCTGCGTGTCATTGAGCAAACGCCATGTAAGTACTTTACTTTATTGCTAACCGGTAGCCATAGTAGTAGAAGTAATAAGTTGGCGGGACAACTTCATGGAGACACGATGATGGAGATCATGATGATGGAGATCATGGTGTCATGCCGGTGACGATGATGATCATGGAGCCCTCAAGATGGAGATCAAAAGGAGCAAAATGATATTGGCCATATCATGTCACTATTTGATTGCATGTGATGTTTATCATGTTTATGCATCTTATTTGCTTAGAATGACGGTAGTAAATAAGATGATCCCTCATTAAAATTTCAAGAAAGTGTTCCCCTAATCGTGCACCGTTGCGAAGTTAAATGCTTCGAAGCACCACGTGATGATCGGGTGTAATAGATTCTAACGTTCACATACAACGGGTGTAAGCCAGATTTACACACGCAAAACACTTAGGTTAACTTGACGAGCCTAGCATGTACAGACATGTCCTCGGAACACAAGAGACCGAAAGGTCGAGCATGAGTCGTATGGCAGATACGATCAACATGAAGGTGTTCACCGATGATGACTAGTCCGTCTCACGTGATGATCAGACACGGCCTAGTTGACTCGGATCATGTAATCACTTAGATGACTAGGGGGATGTCTATCTGAGTGGGAGTTCATTAGATGAACTTAATTATCCTGAACATAGTCAAAAGCCCTTTGCAAATTATGTCATAGCTCGTGCTTTAGTTCTACCGTTTTAGATATGTTCCTAGAGAAAATATAGTTGAAAGTTGACAGTAGCAATTATGCGGATAGCAGAAGGCTTATGTCCTTAATGCACCGCTCGATGTGTTGGACCTCGAACGTGGTCTGTGAATGCTACGAACATCTGACATACACGTTTTGATGACTACATGATAGTTTGGTAATGTTAAATGGTTTAGAATTGAGGCACCGAAGACATTTTGAAATGTCGCAGAACATATGAGATGTTCCAAGAGCTGAAATTGGGATTTCATGCTCGTGCCCACGTCAAGAGGTATGAGACCTCCTCAAGCGAGTTTTCTAGCCTCGCAAACTAAGGGAGAAAAGCTCAATCGTTGAGCTTGTGCTCGATTGTCTCGAAAGTACAACAATCACTTGAATCGAGTGGGAGTTAATCTTCCGGATAAGATAGTGATGTTTCTCCAAAGACATTGCCACCAAGCTACTAGAGCTTCGTGATGAACTATAACATCAAGGATAGATATGATGATCCTTGAGCTATTCGCAATGTTCGACACCGCGAATGTAGAAATCAAGAAGGAGCATCAATTGTTGATGGTTAGTGAAACCACTAGTTTCAAGAAGGGCAAGGGCAAGAAGGGTACTTCATGAAGCGGCAAATCGATTCTTTGCTCCAAAGGAAGAAACCCGTGGTTGAACCCAAAACCGAGACTAAGTGCTTCAGAATGAGAGGAACGGACCTTTGAAGCGAAGTACCCTAGATACTTGGTAGATGAGAAGGCTGGCAAGGTCGATAGAAGTATATTGGATATACATTAAGTTATTGTGTACTTTACTAGTACTCCTAGTAGCACTAGGGTATTAGATACCGGATCGGTTGCTAAGTGTTGGTAACTCGAAATAACAGCTACGGAATAAACAGAGACTAGCTAAAGGTGAGCTGACGATATGTGTTGGAAGTGTTTCCAACTTTGATGTGATCAAACATCGCACGCTCCCTCTACCATCAAGATTAGTATTAAACCAGAATAATTGTCATTTGGTGTTTGCGTTGAGCATAGACATGATTGGATTATGTCTATCGCAATACGGTTATTCATTTAAGGAGAATAATGGTTACTCTATTTTTTGAATAATACCTTCAATGGTCTTGCACCTAAAGGAATGGTTTATTGAATCTCGATCATAGTAATACACATTTTCATGCCAAAAGATATAAGATAGTAATGATAGTACCACTTACTTGTGGCACTGCCATGTAAGTCATATTGGTGTAAAACGCATGAAGAAGCTCCATGTTGATGGATCTTTGGACTCACTCGTTTTGAAAAGTTTGAGACATGCAAACCATGTCTATTGGTGTATACGCATGAAGAAACTCCATGCAGATGGATCGTTTGGACTCACTTGATTTTGAATCACTTGAGATATGCAAATCATACCACATGGACAAGATGACTGAAAAGCCTCGGTTTCAAAGAAGATGGAACAAGATAGCAACTTGTTGGAAGTAACACATTTTGATGTGTGCAGTCCAATGAGTGCCGAGGCATGCAAAGGAATATCGTTATGTTCTTACTTCACGTATGATTTAAGTAGATACTGAGTGTATTTACTTAATGAAACACAAGTCTGAATTATTGAATGGTTCAAGTAATTTCAGAGTGAAGTTGAAGATCATCGTGACAAGAGGATAAAATGTCTATGATATGATCATAGAGATGAGTATCTGAGTTACGAGCTTTGTACGCAATTAAGACATTGTGGAAATTGTTTCACAATAAATACCGCTGGAACACCATAGTGTGATGGTGTGTCCAAACATCATAGTTGCACCCTATTGGATATGATGCGTACCATGATGTCTCTTATCGAATTACCACTATCGTTCATGGGTTAGGCATTAGAGACAACCGCACTCACTTTAATAGGGCACCACGTAATTCCGTTGAGATGACACCGTGAGAAACTATGGTTTAGAGAAACCTAAGCTGTCGTTTCTTGAAAGTTTGGGGCTGCGACGCTTATGTGAAAAAGTTTCATCGCGATAAGCTCGAACCCAAAACGGATAAATGCATCTTCATAGGATACCCAAAATGGTTGGGTATACCTCCTAATTCAGATCCGGAAGCAAAAGTGATTGTTTCTAGAACGGGTCCTTTCTCGAGGAAAAGTTTCTCTCGAAAAGAATTGAGTGGGAGGATGGTGGAGACTTGATGAGGTTATTGAACCGTCACTTCAACAAGTGTGTAGCGAGGGCACGTGAAGTTGTTCCTGTATGCCTACACCAATTGAAGTAGAAGCTTATGATAGTGATCATGAAGTTTTGGATCAAGTCACTACCATACCTCGTAGGGTGACAAGGATGCGTACTACTTCAAAGTGGTACAGTAATCCTGTCTTGAAGGTCATGTTGCTAGACAACAATGAACCTACGAGCTATGGGGAAGCAATGGTGGGCTCATATTTCGACAAATGGTTAGAAGCCATGAAATCCGAGATAGGATCCATGTATCAGAACAAAGCATGGACTTTGGTGGACTTGCCCGATGATCGGCAAGCCATTGAGATAAATGGATCTTTAAGAAGAAGACGGACATGGACGGTAATGTCACCGTTTATGAAGCTCGACCTTGTGGCGAAGAGTTTTTCACAAGTTCAAGGAGTTGACTACGATGAGATTTTCTCATCCGTAGCGATGCTTAAGTCCGTCGGAATCATGTTAACATTAGCTGCATTTATGAAATCTGGCAGATGGATGTCAAAACGAGTTTCCTTACCAGTCTTCGTAAGGAAAGGTTGTATGTGATACAATCAGAAAGTTTTTGTCGATCCTAAGGATGCTAAAAGGTATGCCGGCTCCAGCGATCCTTCTAAGGACTGGGGTAAGCATCTCGGAGTTGGAATGTGCACTTTGATGAGATGATCAAAGATTTTGGGTTTATACTAAGTTTATGAGAAACTTGTATTTCCAAAGAAGTGAGTGGGAGCACTATAGAATTTCTAATGAGTATATGTTGTTGACATATTGTTGATCAGAAATGATGTAGAATTTCTGGAAAGCATATAGGGTTGTTTGAGAAGTGTTTTTCAATGGAAAAACTGGATTAGACTACTTGAACAATAAGCATCAAGATCTATAAGATAGATCAAAATGTTTAATAATACTTTCAAATGAGCACATACCTTGACATAATCTTGAAGGTGTTCAAGATGGATCGATCAAAGAAGGAGTTCTTGCCTCGAGTTGTAAGGTATGAAGTTAAGAGTTAAAGCTCGACCACGGCAGAAAAGAGAGAAAGGACGAAGGTCGCCCCTATGCCTCGTATATAGGCTCTATAGTATGCTATGTCAGGTACCTTTTGATGTGTGCCTTGCTACATATCTGGCAAGAGGGTACAAAGGTGATCAAGGAGTGGATCACCAGATAGCGGTCAAAACTATCCTTAGAGGATTAAGGATATGTTTCTCGATTATGGAGGTGATAAAGAGTTCGAAGTAAAGGGTTACGTCGATGCAAGCATTAACACCTATCCGAATGACTCTGAGTAGCAAACCGGATACGTATAGTGGAGCAACCATTTGGAATAGCTCCAAGTGGAGCGCGGAAGCAGCATTTACAATATGACCTAGAGATTTGCGAAGTACATACGGATCTGAATGTTGCGCACCGTTGACTACAACCTCTCTCACAAGCATAAACATGATCAAACCCGTAACTCATTGAGTGTTAATCACATAGTGATGTGAACTAGATTATTGATTCTAGTAAACTCTTTGGATGTTGGTCACATGGCGATGTGACCTGTGAGTGTTAATCACATGGCGATGTGAACTAGATTATTGACTCTAGTGCAAGTGGGAGACTGTTGGAAATATGCCCTAGAGGCAATAATAAATTAGTTATTATTATATTTCCTTGTTCATGATAATTGTTTATTATCCATGATATAATTGTATTGATAGGAAACTCAGATACATGTGTGGGTACATAGAGAAAACCATGTCCCTAGTAAGCCTCTAGTTGACTAGCTCGTTGATCAATAGATGGTTACAGCTTTCACGACCATGGACATTGGATGTCGTTGATAACGGGATCACATCATTAGCAGAATGATGTGATGGACAAGACCCAATCCTAAGCCTAGCACAAAGATCGTAGTTCGTATGCTAAAGCTTTTCTTATGTCAAGTATCTTTTCCTTAGACCATGAGATTGTGCAACTCCCGGATACTGTAGGAATGCTTTGGGTGTACCAAACGTCACAACGTAACTGGGTGGCTATAAAGGTGCACTACAGGTATCTCCGAAAGTGTCTGTTGGGTTGGCACGAATCGAGATCGGATTTGTCACTCCGTGTAAATGGAGAGGTATCTCTGGGCCCACTCGGTAGGACATCATCATAATGTGCACAATGTGACCAAGGGGTTGATCACGGGATGATGTGTTACGAACGAGTAAAGAGACTTCTGCCGTAACGAGATTGAGCAAGGTATCGGGATACCGACGATCGAATCTCGAGCAAGTACAATACCGTTAGACAAAGGGAATTGTATACGGATCGATTAAGTCCTTGACATCGTGGTTCATCCGATGAGATCATCGTGGAACATGTGGGAGCCAACATGGGTATCCAGATCCCGCTGTTGGTTATTGGCCGAGAACGTCTCGGTCATGTCTCGCATGGTTCCCGAACCCGTAGGGTCTACACACTTAAGGTTAGATGACGCTAGGGTTATAAAGGAAGTTTGTATGTTGTTACCGAATGTTGTTCAGAGTCCGGATGAGATCCTGGACGTCACGAGGAGTTCCGGAATGGTCCGGAGGTAAAGATTTATATATGGGAAGTCCTGTTTTGGTCACCGGAAAAGTTTGGGTTTTATTTGCATCGCACGGGACCACCGGGAGGGTCCCGGGGGTCCACCAAGTGGGGCCACCGGCCCCGGAGGGCTGCATGGGCCAAGTGTGGGAGGGGACCAGCCTCAGATGGGCTGGTGCGCCCCCCCACAAGGGCCCAAGTCACCTAGGGTTTGGGGAGGGGGCGCACCCACCTAACTTGGAGGGCAAGTTTCCCCTCTCCCCCCCCTTGGCCGCACCCTAGATGGGTTTTGGGCTGCCGCCACCCCTAGGGAGGGAACCCTAGAGGGGGCGCACCCCCTCCCTCTCCCCTATATATACTTGAGGACTTGGGGGCTGCCAACACATGAGTTTTGACCTCTCCCTGGCGCAGCCCTACCTCTCTCCTCCTCCTCTCTCCGGTGCTTGGCGAAGCCTGCAGATTGCCACGCTCCTCCACCACCACCAAGCCGTTGTCTTCTGCTGGATGGAGCCTTCCTCAACCTCTCCTCTCTCCTTGCTGGATCAAGGCATGGGAGACGCCACCGGGCTGTACGTGTGTTGAACGCGGAGGTGCCGTCTGCTCGCACTAGGATCTCCGGTGATTTGGATCACGACGAGTACGACTCCTTCAACCCCGTTCTCTTGAACGCTTCCGCTTAGCAATCTACAAGGGTATGTAGATGCACTCTCCTTCCCCTCGTTGCTGGTTTCTCCTTAGATAGATCTTGGTGACACGTAGGAAATTTAGAATTTCTGCTACGTTCCCCAACAAAACCTATGCCCGCGGGTCTATTTTCCATCATATTAATATCTCGTCAACTAGATATTTCTGTTGCCGTTTATTTTTGCAATCTTTACTTTTCAATCTATACAACAAAAATACCAAAAATATTTATGTTATTATCTCTATCAGATCTCACTTTTGCAAGTGGCCGTGAAGGGATTGACAAGCCCTTTATCGCGTTGGTTGCAAGGTTCTTGATTGTTTGTGCAGGTACTAGGAATTTGTGTGTAGTCTCCTACTAGATTGATACATTTGGTTCTCAAAAACTGAGGGAAATACTTACGTTACTTTGCTGCATCACCCTTTCCTCTTCAAGGGAAAACCAACGCATGCTCAGGAGGTAGTAGTTGTCCCCACCTAGTGGCCCCGCAGACCCTGAAACCGACGCCATAAAATCATGTATTTCTAGAAAAAAATCAGGGAGAAAGAATTACCATGTTCCACGAGACGGAGCCACCGTCACCTCCTGCTCTTCATCGGGAGGCCAGAACTGGAGTCCGCTTGGGGCTCCGGAGAGGGGGATCTTCGATCTTCGTCATCACCAACCCTTCTCCATCGCCAATTCATGATGCTCCCCACCGGGAGTGAGTAATTCCTTCGTAGGCTCGCTGGTCGGTGAGGAGTTGGATGTGATTCATCATGTAATCTAGTTAGTTTTGTTAGGGCTTGATCCCTAGTATCCACTATGTTCTGAGATTGATGTTGCTATGACTTTGCCATGCTTAATGCTTGTCACTTTGGGCCCGGGTGCCATGATTTCAGATCTGAACCGTTTATGTTATCACCATTATATCCATGTTCTAGATCCGATCTTGCAAGTTATAGTCACCTACTACGTGTTATGATCCGCAAGAACCCCGGAGTGACAATTGTCGGGACCACTCCCGGTGATGACCGTAGTTTGAGGAGTTCATGTATTCACCGTGTGTTAATGCTTTGTTCCGGTTCTCTATTAAAAGGAGGCCTTAATATCCCTTAGTTTCCATTAGGACCCCGTTGTCACGGGAGCGTAGGACAAAAGATGTCATGCAAGTTCATTCCATAAGCACGTATGACTATTTACGGAATACATGCCTACATTATATTTATGAACTGGAGCTAGTGCCGTATCGCCCTAGGTTATGACTGTCACATGATGAATATCATCCAACAAATTGCCGATCCAATGCCTACGAATTTCTTTAATATTGTTCTTGCTAAGTTACCACTGCAATCGTTACTGTTGCACTTGTCACAAAATTACTACTATCACTGTTACCGTTACTACTGCCGCTATTATCAAAACTATCATACTACTTTGCTGCAGATAATTAATCTCCAGGTGTGGTTGAATTGACAACTCAACTGCTAATACTTACAAATATTCTTTGGCTCCCCTTGTGTCGAATCTATAAATTGGGTTGAATACTCTACCCTCGAAAACTGTTGCGATCCCCTATACTTGTGGGTTATCAGGCTCCAAAACTTGTGTGTTGAAACGATGCAAAACCTCTAGTATATATAGGTTGGAGGGGAGGGAGAGGGTAGCCACCAAGGAGGGAAAGTCCCTCCTTGGGGTGCCGGCCAAGGGAGGGGAGGAAGAGTCCTCCCCATTCTCCAATGAGGCCTCCTTCCATGGCAAAGGGGGCGCTTCCCCCACTTGGGCCCTTGTGGCCCAAGTTGCCTTTCACCCCTTGGCCTTTTAAGGCCTGTTGATATCAAATAAAATATAAAATTATTCTAAATATTTTTTGACCATTATATATATAATTTAACATCCCCGAAAACATTTTCCACCTATATATTATTATCGGTAATACCCGGTATTACCCAATATTCACTGAAACCCTTCGGGTGACCCCGAAACGCTTCCGGATCCTCTCGAAACTATTCCGAATATGAATGAAACAATTTTACAAATATATTATCATCACTCCCATCCTACTAATACTAAACAGATCGTGATTGCCTGAAGCTTGTGACCCCGTAGGTTCGGTAACTCATAGACATTAACGAAACCCCTTCGTTCAATGATCGATAACGGAACCGTGGATGTCCATATCGATCCCTATGAGCACACGAATTATATTCGAGTGAACCTTTGGTTATCATTTGATGTTCCGTTTGCTTTGTGATACTTTAGAAAACTCGGGATGCATCGATATCCTCCTGAGTGAACACATGCTCACTATACCATAATCCTTCTTACCAGTTTTGTTCATTTTTTCCTCGTTATCGTATTCCAGCATCCCCGTGACGTAGTCACCTATGTCTGGACAGAAAATGATGGATGCCGTTACACCGAGGGGGGCCTAAGAATATCTCTCCATCCTCGGAGGAGCAAATCCCACTCTCGAGCTATCTAGTCCCTTTGTCAAACTTTCCGATGAACCCGTAAGTTGTCGTTATGATCACCGTGCTACAGGTGACGTTTGAGCAACCCCAAAGCTCACCATATGGTACGAAAGTGACTAGGATGCTCTTATGGTCTAAGGAGAAAAATCACACGTTAAACACTCAGTGTTATTACAATTGATTATAGACGATATTACTCAATCCATAACAGACAAATTTGGGTCGATTCAATATGATCGTTCTTCCAACGTCATAATCTCAATGTTGTTTTAGGACCATCGTTTCACACTTAAATGATATCCTAAGATCCGGAAAACATGATCACCAACAACACTTGATCTAGTCCTAGAGGCAAGACTAGGAGTCTTACATATAACCATTTATCATTCCACATGTGTATACGAGTTTCCACTGAATCGCATGTTCCAGGATCATAGCAGTTATAACATAGAATATAAACTCTTTAATTATGAATATGGAAATATAATTATACAAATATTGTTGCCTCTAGGGCATAATTCCAACACTTAGACCCTTCATGAGTCAAAGACCCCATCAACGTGGATGTAAGATAGCTCACTATCTGAACCATGGGAAATATCTTCACTAAGCCAACTCATGTTTGCGTATCTCCAAGTCTACTTGTTTTACCTTCACTTGCATGTGCTTGATAGATTGCTATAAAAGGCTAAAAGTGGCATGGAAATTAAAATTTAGAAAAGGAGTGCATCTTTTGGCTTAGTTGTCTATTCACCCCTCCCCTCTGAACATACTTCTTGATCATACAAGTGGAATCAAAGATTTGGTCTCCTTAGCAAGGTTCTCCATTGGTGAATCCTTGGTAAGTTGACTCTTTCCTTTGTCTTAACCACCTCGGATAATATGGCTTCTAGCGAGGGAAGTTATCATTGTAGAGGTCCTTACTTTGATGGTTCAAATTTTTCTAGTTGGAAACATCAGATGAGAATGCATATTCTTGCTCATAATCCCACCGTTTGGGCTATTGTTCACATTGGTTTGCAAGGTGAATTCTTCCAAGGTGGACAAGTTCCGGATCCTGAAGCAACCGCATGATCCAACATAATTCTCAAACATTTGACATCCTCTTCAGTGCTTTGTGCCCGTAAGAATTCAACAAGATTATTCGTCTTGAAAGTGCAAATGAATTTGGAAATGCATGAAGGTGCCAAGTCTGTGAAGGAGTCCAAGGTTGATGTCCTACAAGGTCGACTATACAAGTTCAAGATGAAGGATGGTGAAGGCATTGCCGAGATGTACTCTAGGCTAGAAATCATTACAAATTAGATTGTCGGCTTAGGAAGCGAAGCAATGATGGAAAAAATCATCATTAAGAAGATTCTCAGAGCTTTGGATAGCAAATATGACACCATGTGCATATTAATCCAAATGATGCCAAAATAAAAAGATCTCAAACCTACATAATAAATTAGAAGAATTGTGACACTGTAATAATCATTTCTTTATAATTAGTTTAAAAATGTAGAATGATTTGTTGCCATGGAGAAGACAATAGAGAATTTTAACTTCATGATTTTTGGGAAGCCATGTATTTTTTTAACAAAATGTTCGCCTTTCATATTACATTGGGCGAGTGCAAAGCTTAGGGACAATGTTTGCACTAATCAAGCCATAATTAAGGTAACAATGGATATGACATTGTGATGGTCGGAAGAATGAGGGTGTGATTAGTTTATCACCCCAACTGACTAACCCGACAAATTAGGCCACTTTCTTTTTCATTGTTGAACTCAGTGCCTGTAATATTCTTAAGGATGCAACTACTTAGGGTTCTTAATTTTGAATTCAATTGCTATTGAAATATTTGAATTACCAAATCAATATTTTTGGTTCTTAGCATGGACAAATAACTAGCACCAATTTCTCACAAAAGAAAACAAATAACTAGCACCAATATCGGGCAAGATTTTCGAAGTGTGTTTGAATTCGAGTCGGATTAGTGTATTTCGGAACCAACCAAAAACAATGAAATGTATGAAACTTCGGCACATTTCATTGAAAAAAGAGAACTGTGGTCCTATTACTATTTGGACAGTTTTTAGTTTTCATTATGACAACATTCCCACGGTTTTGTTTTGTCTTTTTTGTCAGACATTCAGTTTCTTCAGAAACACACGGTGTCTCCTGTGATAGTTCGAGCACCAAGGGTGAACCAGTGGACCCTCCGGAGGAAAACTATGTGAAAGTCAATCTGGATGCAACAGTATCAAGGCATGGAGCTTACAGTTCGGTTGGTGCAATCTGTAGAGATCAGAGAGGGAATTTCATGGGCGCATCTAGTCCATTTTTCCCACATGTGGTTGACCCTCCAACACTAGAGGCTCTAGCCATCAGAGAGTGTCGAGCTCTGGCCCAAGATCTTTATGCTCACCATATCATCATCGCCTTGGAATGTACTGCGGTCGTAGAGGAAATCAAGTCAGGAAGTTCAGCTAGTCATGATGTTGTCATCACATAAATTAGAGCTAGTTCTTTAGATTTTACTTCTAGCTTTTTTAAAACATAAATTTAAAACCTCGAATGGGGAGGCTCACAATCTCACAAAACATGGTCCTTCGTTAGGGGTTGGGCGTCATATATGGATATGCCAACCCAGAGATCTTCTCTTCGTCTATGTAAACATTGTGATGGATTAATAAAGTTTCGCGAGTCTGTCTTAAAAAAACTTTTTTTTGAAGCTGTCTTAAAAAAACTTGAATTGAGAGTTTTCCCCAAACAATAAAACAAAGGTGTAAACCAGAGTCCTGTGCACAATTCATGGCAAATGTTGTCTGACAACACCAGCTTCATCTCCGTTTAAACGAGTAGCAAATCATTTGAGGAGTTTCCCAGCAGACCGAGGATGGATGCCTGCCCATATAAACGGAAAGGAATCGGGAAAATGAGAATAAATTTGTTGACGCCAATGCTTTCTCCTTGCCTGCAATTCTCCAACCAAAGTCGCCTCTCGCGCCATCCATCGTTCCCCCCCCCGCCCCAACCCACCAACGCCAAGGCCCGGCCGGCTCACCTCTAAAACCCTCCCCCTCCCTCTTCATGTTCCTCCTCGAGCCACCACCACCTCGCTCCACTCCCTGCTGCGATGCCAGTTCCGCCCGCTCCCCTCGCCTAAAACCCTAGCCATTACTCTCGCCCCGCCGCCCCTGCTCCTCCGCCCCCGCCTCTGCTCCTCCTCCTCCTCCCGCCGCGCCCCCCCTGCCGCCGTCAAATCCGGCGAGAAGAGGCCGCCCGCGAGGCTGAAGAGGGCAGAGGCGGTGACGCCGCTAGCTGCGGGAGGAGCGGCCATGTCGTCCTCGGGAGGCGCCGGGGGGAAGCGCTCCGTGGCGGATGTGCTCATGGGGAACGCGCGGGACGCCGCCAGGAAGGCCAAGAAGGGGGCCCCGGCCGCCTCCGGGGTCCCGTCTCCCAAGAAGCCCAGGACGAAGACGGCCGCCGAGGCCGACGGCGCGACGGCTGAGCCGACGGTGGACGAGAAGCCGCCTTCGCCGGCCAAGTCGCCCGTCAAGTCGAAGCGCCCATCGTCGCCACCCAAGTCCAAGTCGAAGGCCGACGACGCTCCTGAGGCCAAGAAGAGGTCCCCGTCGCCCACGAGGTCCAAAATGCTAGCCGCGGCCGCGAAATTGGAGGCCGCGGAGAAGCCCCTGTCGCCGAAGAGGGCCAAAACCCTAGCGGCCAAATCTGACGCCAAGCCCTCTGACCACCAAGCCCTTGTCTCTCAATCTAAAGACCAGGCGTCTCAATCCGAGGATAAGAAGACCAAAATCTCAAATGCCACCAAGTCAGAGGAGGTGAATACCACTCTCGAGCTCAAGAAGAAAGGCAGTGAGTTTGATCCCATGGCTGCTGCCTACTGGAAGCCCGGCGAGCCTGTGCCATTCCTCTTCTTGGCTCGGGCACTCGACCTCATCTCCAACGAGTCTGGCCGGATTGTCATTACAGAGATCCTGTCAAACTTGTTCCGTACGATTATTGCCACAACTCCAGAGGATCTCCTTGCGACAGTATACCTATCGGCTAACCGGATTGCGCCACCTCACGAAGGGATTGAGCTTGGTATTGGGGATGCATCAATCATCCGTGCACTTTCCGAGGCATATGGCCGCAAAGAGGAGCATGTCAAAAAGAACCTCAAGGTTGTTAGTTGTGAAATTTAGGTTCTGTAGTGAGCAACAGCAATGGGGTTTGAGCATAAATTGATTGCTTTGTGTCTTCGTCACTGTAGGAATTGGGTGATTTGGGGCTTGTGGCGAAAGCAAGCAGGTCATCACAGAAGATGATGTACAAGCCAAAACCACTGACAATATCACGTGTGCTTGATACCTTTCGGACAATCGCAAAGGTAATATGCTTTCTCATTTTTCTCAAGCTAAAGAGTCATTTTAACCCTTACTGTGGCTTGATATTCTCAAAATGAAATGTTTTTTTCTATTGGGTTGATTTTGAAATGCTTAATTATTGGAAATAAATCCACTCTGCTTAGTAATCAATTATATTGGAGAGATGATTAGCTGGTTTCAGAATGCACTGCCACTTCAGAAATCACTTAGCAAGCATAATGTTTTCAGGAATCTGGCAAAGACAGTCAAGATAAAAAAAGAAGTCATATCAAAGGACTTCTTGTTGCTGCAACAGACTGTGAACCTCAATACATTATACGACTTCTTCAGGTAAATATTGCAATGTTCAGTTAAATGCACTTGAGTATCCATATATTCTTTGCAAGAAACCCCTGAACTGGCACTTGTTGCAGTCGAAAATGCGTATTGGGTTGGCAGAGAAAACTGTCCAAATGGCTCTTGGGCAAGCTGCTGTATATTCTGAAAAAGGGTCCCCGCCAAAAAAAGTCCAATCACCTTTTGAAGAGGTTGATGCACTTATTTCTTCTATTTACAATTTTACATTAATTTTATATTTGTGCGGATAGGTGTTGAACTCTTATTGTCTGCATGCTGTTGCAGCTTTTACTAATTTAGTCTACCCCTTAAGGCTTGTATCCTGCGACGACTTCAAGAGTTTCTATGATTTTTTGGCAACATGCTGAATTCCTTTTTTGTATCCCTGTTGTTTCTCTCAGAATATCTTGCTACCTTGGTAATGGTAAGGATTCATGAAAAATCATTTCTGTCACTTGAAGCCATTGAGGCTTGTACGGTACTCCCTCCTTTCACAAATATAAGATGTTTTGGATATTTCAATATGGACTACATACGGACTGAAATGAGTGAACAAACACACTAAAACGTGTCTATATACATCTGATTCAAGTTGGAACATCTTATATTTGTGAACGGAAGGAGTATGTTTTGTTGGTAACAATGTTACCAATTAATTGGTATGCCTCTTTGCCCACTCTGTTTGTCTTGTCAACATGGCCAAAACATGCGGTGGCAAAACCTTGACCAAAAGATTCACTAGTCAATTTTTTGGTGGGGTGAACTTGTGCTCAAACAAACACACCCATAATCCTTCTGTAGTGGCTCCTCTTATCACTACTTAATCTTGTTGAACTATTGAAATTGGAACATATAATAATTATATATCTTTGAGTCGCTGTTTTTGTAGTTTGTAGTATTGATCGTAGCATTGTGTTGTGTGCATGCGCAATATGTTCTCATGTTTTCAGTTTTCTTTCTCATATTGCCTGAAATCTGTGCTTGGATACTGACTGGTATGATCATTCTGATATTTCTATACCCTCTGTTCTGTGTAGGCTGCAAAAATAATTAAAGAAGCATATTCAGTTCTTCCGATCTATGATAAAATTGTCCCGACTCTTCTTGATGCTGGTGTTTGGAAACTTCCAGAAACATGCAATTTCTCCATAGGTGTCCCTGTTGGTCCTATGTTGGCAAAAGCAACGAAATCTGTCTCAGAGATTATTGACAAGTTTCAAGGTCGTGAGTACACTTGTGAGTACAAGTATGATGGTGAACGGGCCCAGGTACAAGCAAGCCTCATGGGTATTAGCTATTTTCATATTTTGCCCATGCTAATCTCAAATAACACTATAATTTGCAAGATTCATTGCATGGAGGATGGAACAGTAGAAATTTATAGTCGGAACGCTGAAAGGAATACTGGGAAGTACCCTGATGTTGTTGAAGCAATTTCTAGGTATACTTACCTTCTCATTTCACCTACCAATTTATTGAAGCTCCATGCCTATATGTGCTAGCCTTGATAAGCTAGATTCTGAGAATTAACATTTTTTACTTGTCTCGATGCAGAATCCGAAAGCCTACAGTTAAGTCATTTGTCTTAGATTGTGAAATTGTTGCTTATGACCGCGAAAAGAAGAGAATTTTACCCTTTCAGGTTTGTATTCTTTCTCTATTAAGATGAGTATAAGCTCACTTCCATTGACCACCATACTTATAACTGAGTTTATAACCTATAGCTGATGTACAATTAAAACTGTTGTATGTAGTAGATGAACTAATGCCTCTGGTTATCATACTAACCTTAATTTTTGCCTAGTTTTTATGTACCTGTCACTGCTAGTTGTAAGGATGCTGAGATCTTTTTCCTTACTTCCAGATACTCAGCACAAGGGCCCGCAAGGGTGTTACTATAAATGACATCAAAGTATCAGTCTGTACTTTTGGCTTTGATATTCTTTACATCAATGGGAAACCTCTTCTCCAGGAACAACTTAAAGTTCGCCGAGAGGTATTGTACGAGTCATGTAGACTCCTAATAATATATAATTTCATTCTGCTGTGTAGGGGGGTTATTTATCCTATTCTCTAGGTATGTCCTCAGAAAGTTGTGATTGCAGATTTCTTTTGTTACACCATATTTGTTAGTCGTAGTGTTTTACTTGAGCCATTATAGCAGAGCTTGCCATTAATTTCCTAATCATGCATGTCGTACATGTATATCCACAGAAACTGGTATAGTGTACAATCTGATTATTGATAAACAAGAAAGTGATGTGGTTGCACCCTAAAAAAGACTAATTCATTCGGCTGTCTTGACTCTCGAAAGATATAGTTATTTATTGGCTTTGAATACTTTGCAGCATCTTTACAACTCTTTTGAGGAAGTGCCAGGTGTTTTTCAACTGGCAACTGCAATTACATCAAATGACCTCGAGGAGATACAAAAATTTCTTGACTTATCTGTCAACTCCAGGTAATTGGATTCTATTGAGCTTTCACTTTACCATTAGCCAGCTTATATTTCTGCTACTGATGAGCTGTGTTTCCTTGTTCACTTTATACAAAGCAAATAACAGTCAAGTTTTCCATAAAAATTACTTATAACACATTCAATTGTTTGCTTCACTTCGCATTGGCCTTCATTGTTAGATCTATTTGATTGCTGTGACTGTGAGAGGACATCCTACAAAATCTTAGCCACCTTAGATACATACATATCTGTGAAAATAAGTGGCCAAATAAGCAAGTGCTAACTGTAGCATCTATATATCAGGACTCCAGTAAAGGAAAAAATGGGTTGGGGAGTTTACATGGAACTGTGTTGTGAAGGGTTTATTATCAATGCTAACTGCCACCGTTTTCTTTTGCCAAAATATTTCCTCACTAACATTTAAGTGATTTTGAAGTTGTGAAGGGTTGATTATCAAGACATTGGATACGGATGCTACATATGAGCCAGCGAAGCGGTCAAACAATTGGTTGAAATTGAAGAAAGATTACATGGACAGGTTAGCATATTTCATGCCATCCTGAATTCATTCCTCATTTTTGCCTGCACAACATGGAAATCTAGAATAATAGTTTGGGGCACACGATATAGATTGCATATTTATCCCTCATGTTATTGTCTCATCATGTATGCTGTGACATGACACCTTACTATGAAGTTTGGGGTTGCCAACAAGTTTTTACAGTAGAGACTTATTTGATGTCAGTAAAATAAATACTAACATTTTGTTCTGCCAATGGTGTATTGCTCTTTTGGCCAGTGTTGGAGACTCTTTAGACTTGGTGCCAATTGCTGCTTTTCATGGAAGAGGAAAACGAACAGGTAATTGAACATGCATACTGAAGATTAAAATAAATGGATTATTATAGTTCTGTTTGCATTTATCTGATCGTCTTTTGCCTTTTTTCTTAATATAAGGTGTATATGGATCGTTCCTCCTGGCATGCTATGATGAGCATAATGAGGAATATCAAACAATCTGCAATATAGGTATATTTTGTAACCCTAAATTACTTGAATGGTGAATCGATTCTGTATATTCTTCATATTTATATAATTGTAGGTACTGGATTTTCTGAGCAACAACTTGAAGAACGTTCTACGAGCCTTCGAAGTAAAGTAATAAAGAACCCAAAGGTGATACATTCATTGACCAGCTTGTCAGCATAATGGTTCTTCTTTTATTAATATCCTGCCCTGTTGTTATGGTATATAGTAATGCTTTCTTTTTTGCAGGCATATTATAGGTTCGCTGACACAACTGACCCAGATGTGTGGTTTGAGCCGTCAGAGGTAATATGCACATTGAAACTTAAGTACTCCCTCCGTCCCGAAATTCTCGTCTTAGATTTGTCTAGATACGGATGTATCTAACACTAAAACATAACTAGATACACCCGTATTTAGATAAATTTAAGACAAGAATTTTGGGACGGAGGGAGTAGCTACTATTACTTCGTCATATTTTTTTGTTCACTTACTTTTGTCATTGCTAGTCTTTTTATTTGATTGATCTTAGCTTGTTCTACTATTTTTGATCTGTCATGAAATAGTGATGATTAACCCATGATCATTAATAATCTAGCAACTTCAGAATGAACATATTCGTCTATGTTCTCAAGGCAATGTGCTGGTTAGTTTTTGAGTAACTAATAAGAAAAAAAAAACTTATTCCTGCTGTATCTTGTCTCCCATTTATTTTGTAGTAACGGGATCAGTTTTCTTGCTGTGTCAGTTCATGTATTGCAATGGAAACAGTGAGTTTAAGGTGAAAACTAGCATCTACTTGCATTTTATCTGCATCTGGTGTTGACTCTTAAAAATTGTTGGCTATATATACACTGATAGCTTAAGGGGGTTATGATGATTTTAATTTCAGACTTGCTGGGGTTTGCAAATCTAATCATTTTTCACTGGTCATCAGGTGTGGGAGGTCAAAGCTGCTGATTTGAGCATAAGTCCAGTTCATCGTGCTGCTAATGGGATAGTTGATCCAAATAAGGTCGGTAATGTTATTTGATCTCCTCATCCCCCCATTTCTAAAATATGCAGAGTATGGCGAGACTAAAGCTTGAATTGAAATCAGGGTATCTCTCTAAGATTTCCTCGTTTGTTGCGGGTGCGTGATGATAAAAACCCAGAACATGCAACCACAGCTGAGCAAGTAAGTTGTCTGTTGCTTTTTTCTTGATGATATGTATGTAGTTTAGAGTTTTCATGCGGATTTGTATTTAAATTCCCAGGTTGCTGACATGTATCGTGCTCAAAAAATAAACCACTCGCACAACCAAGAAGATGAGGATGATGACTGAGATTGACCCCATTTTTATGTGCATTTGTATGCACGACTTGTTGAGGTAAACACCAGACACCTTTTCTCCTTGTTTAACTTGGACAGTTTATATGCATGTTCACCGCTTGTTGGATAATTGTTTGCTTCCTGTCTCTACAATTAGCAGGACATAGTCAAGAATGCATGTCCTGTGATTTGCTTCGTCGTTGTTCAAACCGACTTCGACATCTTGAGATCTGTTCGTTTCTTGTAATGCTGTGCAACCTGTTTTTGTTTGTTTTCTTGTTTTCGTGATGAAACTGTAATACATGCTATTCAGGTGGTGTTAATGGTAGGAAAATTGAATAGTTGTGAAATGCACTGACACAAGCCAAAGATGTGCATACGGCAGCTTTCATTTGGCGAGAGCTGTGGATGCTACGTTTTAAAAATCGATCCTCCAGATTAATTTAATCAGAGTTAAGTAGTTGTGCACAAACCTCTTGGTGAGTGATAACGTAGCGGATGTTTTTTTCTACGCTACCTTTTTGAAGGAATTTCAGTACATTAATAATTAACCGAAGCAATTGAATAACTTTGAAATCATAGAGTAAGGTGTACGATATCAAATACACTGCTTACCACCGCAGTATCGGTGCCAAAACTTTTCAAACCAAATCGCAGGATTAGGCCTCGCTTGGATTGTCGTATTTCTATCAGATACAAAAATACACGCCTCCGCAGGTCTGTATCGTTTCCGGCCGGAAATACTCTAATCACAATAAGATACACTTGTAAAATTAATACACCTGTATTAACTTACAGTCAATCCAAGCGTTCTTGCTTGGTGGCACGGCGTGACCTTACTACTGCCGGTGTCAGGCTCGGACTATTAGAGCATCTGCAGCCTGGCGCCCTAAACCCTCCTCAAATGCTTGGGCGGCATGCTGGTCATTGCCTGGTCATAATTTTTGGCTCAGATGAATGTCTCAAATGGGCCTTAAATGCCTGGTCAATTACCGACATCCCTCATATCTAGCCTAAATGTGGGGCACTTCGGACCTGGCCCATCCTGGCCCACTCAACTTCACATTTATTCATTCCCATCCGCTCGCCGGAGCAAACCCTAGCCACTCCCCTCCGCCACTCAAGCTCACCTCCAGCGATTTTCGGCCTTCTTCGGCATGGCATGCAATGGCAGTCCGCATTCTACTCCGCCGCTCTTGGGAGGATAGCACCCGGCTGACGGACGGATCTGTCCGCTGCGACTCCATAGCGTCGGCTCACCGGACGCTCGAGTCCTTTGGTGATGGATCCTCGTGGTCCCGGCAGCCGGAACACCTCTCCTTCCCCATAACCGGTCGGACATACTATGAGTCCCACCGGGAACGGACGGCCCGCCGTGGGAAGTAGAGGATGAGTGGTCTACCTTTTGCAACATATTCATTGGTCGAATCGACAATCTATGCTCAAGACCACAGGGCTTGCAACATTGCAACACTAGTGACTTGTTCTTGTTGGCGTTGTCACTTGGCCCACGTGTAATCAAAATCCCTTATGTTGGCTGAAAAGTTGATGGCGGCGTGGAAACATCTACACTTTTATAAACAGAACTAGGGTGGCAGTTTGGATTTATTTCAAATTAGAAGTATATATGAAATCCTACTCCTAAATCATTTTGCGTCAAATTTGGTGAATACTTGGTTGGATTGTACTAGTACTCTCTTTTACGCTCCCTTTGGCTGATACGGTTGTTAATATTATCGGTATCACAACTGAGACCTGGTCTTTCTCTCGTCAACTTAGACCTCTTTCAGGGTATGCCACATGTCCACACAATTTTATTTTACTTGCGTTAAGGTGATTGTATTACTTAGAATTCAAACTACAATCCGCATGACACAACTTCTCCAAAGTGGAGCTAACCAGCTGTGCAACATTCGACACGGGAAAACTTTGCCATATAATTGCTAACAATGTCTTGGCAACGCCTAATACGAGTAATACAAATCTCCCTACTAGACATCAAGTAATTGATCTCATGGACGAAAGAAGCAAAGGTTGAGCGATCCCTTCCATTACTCTTCACCATATTGATCCGGTAAGCCATATCTTCTGCCGTGTGTCTTCGGCCATCGAGCGTACCCTGAGCTGATGCAAGTATGGTGCTCACCAGCTGCCTTTCCCGATCTTCTCCGTAGTGCCAAGGACGCGTGCTGCTTCTTCAACACGAGCCCTGAAGGCACCGACGACCAACGTCTGCTGTTTTGGCTTCAATTCCAGGATCCGCCGCACGGCATCGTCCTTGAAGACAAGCCGAGGCAGCTTGAAGAGCTGCATAAGATGGCGCGACCGGCAATAAAGGATATGCCAAGTCTCGTGGCGCAATGAGCATGTGCCAACCAGCTATTTCAAGCTGGTGCGCCGCCTTCAAGAGGGACGCGCCCAAATCAGGAGGTGGCAGCAATCGGCACGCCGCGAGGGAGCTCGGCAGGCCTGGGCTACCATGCAAGCCCATTATCCCACGTATCGCGAATCGTGCGGCACATACTCTAACTAGGGATGGCCGCCTGAATAAATTGGGTAAGACCTGGTTTTCTATCTCCCCGCTTTGTATTTGTGACATTGGTTAATGAAAGGCAGCGTTTTCCTCTAAAAAAAAGGTGATTTGCTGTTGGCAGGTGTGAACCATGGACAATTCCTCGAAGTTGGCATGCATAAAATCAGATGTTTGGAAAGCCAGGAAGATGCATGGTTAAGAGGTGGTCTATAGACCTGGATGTAATTTTTATTATTTCTGGTGTTCGTTGTACTGCCATGATTAAAGATGAATAGATCGAAAGTTTTTGGCAAAAAAAGAAAGGAATATAATAGTTTCGCAAGCTTGTAAAAGATTTCGTATAGGAAAAGGAAAAGATGGATCCCAAGGCGGCTCTAACAAAGGTGCCGTTCCGTTACTTTGAGCATCTGATCAGAAAAGGTAGCGAACTAACAGATGGATTACTCGCTGTTTGGAATTGGGGGTAGTAGAAAACTGATGACTGAATTGTACAATAACATTTAGATTCTTCTGTTCCATTTTGGTCTGAACGAAGTCTGTCTACTAACACCCTCACTTCCTCAGCTACGACTGAACAAGACTGCACAAGGAAGGACTGACTACAGAGATTCAGAACAGACATGACCAACACGCTCAGGCTCAAGCTTATGTAATTCCAGCTTTCCACTCAACATGTACTGTAATTACTGGCACAAACTGTGCCAATTCGTAACAATAACACTTTTTTTTCGCATGGTAATACGCAGTGGCGGAGACAGGCCCCAGGCAGCCCGGGCTGCTGCCTGGGGCGTGAGTTGCATTTCCTTTGTACAGTGCTACAGTGTCCTAAAGGCTGCCTGGGTCTTGGGTTATTTCTGCCGCCGCTACTGGTAATACGTGTCTTATTCATATCATAAAGAACAAAGCACAAGTTATGTAAAGATTGACAAGACAAAACTGAAAAGATAGTAGAACATCTCTGAGCTTGACACCAACACCCGTCACCTGCCTCCGGCACCACCACAACAGCCACCAAAGAAAAGAATGACGAATCATCACCTCACCCGAGTTCGACGCGGCTCCATCGCTGATATGCAACTTTACAGACCTCTAAGGTGGCTCATCAAAAGTGAAGCCCTTGCCGTTGAACGAATCAGACCGGGGCAACACCCTGGACACGCCATCGAACTCCAGATCTGGCACCCCACCACGACTAAGACGCCGAAGGAGGAAACCATACCTGCCATCCACGAACCACGAACCCAGCAGATGTTCCGTCTTCCAGATGCCGTTGATGCAGACCACAATCTTCATCCGCTCATGGACTACCTCCCACACTCCGCGCCGACGGTGGAGCAAACGCCGTCGCAACGTCGGAGCCCGAGGACACAGGTCCACCACGAGGATGCTGCTGCCGCCACGCCATTCTTGCTTGAACAAATTGGTTTTCAAATCCATCCCCTACCATAGGACCGATGGCCTCGTCAGAAAAGGATCCGAATAATATTTATTCAGCGTCGTCATCGTCGCCACTGAAGCAAAGACAATGAAAAACTTGAAAACCTAAACTACGAGGAAGTAAAATTAATCCACACGCGTGGATCCGGCGGCCCCCTCACCACCAACTACCGAGGTCGCCGGCGGAGGTAAGCCGCCGGAAAACGGCGGTGGAAGATCAGCCTCTTCTGACGGCGGCTAGGATTCCAGCCGGCAGGGAGAGGAAAACGTATCGCTGGTTTCCCCGAGGTACTCAGGCCTGCTTCTTTTCGTTTTTACCCAGGCCAGATGAGCACAGGCAGCATATAACTTGCAGTCGATACACAAATACATCGATGGCATACATAATAAGTTATGTTATAGTCGTCGTTGCAGCTGGAAAAAGTAAAATACTACTAGCAGAAATACTACAACCAAAGTCCAATACATCACCCTGCTTGAAACCTCCTAGCTTCTGAAATTATTATACACCAAATCGTCCATGTCCGTAGGAACAACGGACCAAGCAACAGTCACTGTTACCTGAAGCTGACCGAAAATACATTGCTGCTGGCTCAGGGCATCTCCAGCCAGCCGCGTCCCCAGGAAGGCCTCCCCAGGCATTTTTTTTGCGCCGGCGCCGAAAAATCGTCCCAGTCGCGTTCCCAGGAGCCCGATTTTCGTCGGTCTGGGCCGAAAACAGCGCCGGCGGACCCAGGCCGAACCCGGCACGCTGGGGGGCGCCCGGGGGCGCCGGGGCGAACTGTTTTGGCGCGACACAGCCGCGGGCCCGCCGCGTCGGCGACATGTCTTCTCGCCTTCGTCGTCCTCATCGCCTCGTTTCGCGGCGAATCAATGCCAAAGCTGCCGCGCCGGTCAGCCTGCGCCATTGATGCCTCACGTTGCGGCGCAGTGAAGACCGGATGATGCGCGTCCCTCACCCGCCACGCGTACACACGGCGGCACGCGCACGGGCGGCGCCTCGGCCTATATAAGACGCGCCACAGCGCACTCGGCGATCTCACACTTTCTCGTCGTCGTCGTTACTCCCTCTCCTCTCTCTCGCCGTCTCCAGTTCATCACACCCATGGCCGAGCGCTTCCCAGGCGACGGCGCGGCGGCGAACGGCTTCGGCCGCCGCCATCTTCACGAGGACGAGGCCCGCCTCCTTTTCGAGGCCGAGTACCCGGTCCCGCCGGACATGCGGGTGCCGGGGCGCGGAGGATCAGCGCCGGCGGCGTGCCGGTGCCCCCGGTACCCACCGGCGCGGCGCGGCGTGCGGAGATCGCACGCATCCGCTCGTCCCTGCCGCGTGCGGCGAGGGAGGGGCCACGGTACGTCCCCGACAGCCCGCTCTGGGAGCCTTATTTCCGCCGCCGTCACGCCGAGCAGCTCGAGGCCACCAACGGCGTCGTGCCCTCTGGCAGGCTTAACGCCGCCGGCCGGCGTCGATGGTGGGGCGTGCCCGGGCGCACGTTGAAGGCCGTCCTCGAGTACATCGAGGGCGGCAACACGCCGCGCCTCGAGTACCCCGCTCCCCCGTCCTTCTCACGCCGCCGGGGAAGCTCCTGGACCCCGAGGCGCATGGAGACCGAGGGGTCCTCCTCCTCGTCCGGCGGCTCTCCCTGCCTCCACCTCCGCCCCATCAAGCTGGAGCCCCAGGGCACGCCTGTCAGCGCGCGCACCCGCAGCTCCTCGTCCGCATCGGCGACAACGCCTCCTCCACCGGCCGCTTCGTCCTCGTCGAGCCCAAGCCGGAGCCCGGCCTCCCCGTGGAGTACGAGGAGATAGCCCGGCGTGGCTTCTCCGACGAGGACGCCTGCGTTGGCGCGGGGCGACTACCTCCCGCGACGAGATGGTCCGGCAGCGCCGCCTCGAGGAGATCGCCGCCGCATAGCGTGGGCGCGAGGACGAGCATGGCATCGTGGTCCTCGACAATGACGATGACGACGACGCCCCGGACCGTCCAACCCGCCCAAGGCCAACCGGGGAGGATGCAGGACGGCGGAGGCATAAGCCGGGAGGCGCATTTACGACGACGACGGGCGGGCGGCGGCGGCGGCGGGCGGTGACTACATCGCAGTTCTACAACCTCCTCGGCATGTAGAACTGCGTGTATGGCGGCGAGGGAGACGGCGGGGATAGCCCGCGGTAGTTTTTCTTTTTTTGTAAAATATGTTTAAATTTGAACGAACTCGAACGTGTTTGCGTTGTGTTTGCGCCGAATTTGAAAACTTTAAAAACCCGTGGGGGGCCGCGACTGGGGTGCATCACGTCACCAGTGCGCGGTTTAGCGCCGGTGCGCCCCATGAAGCGATTTTTTGTTCCTTATGGGAGGCCAACGGCTGGAGATACCCTCATGTGGCAGTTTTGGGCCTTGAAATGGACGCGACCTTCTGCACCGACGGCACCGGATTTCTTGTAGGCCTGTATGACAACGTCCAGCCCTCCTCCACGTTCTACACAGACAACTTGCCTCGTCAGAGGTACATACCCACAGTTACCTTGCGGCATTTCTCTACCTTTCGACTCAACCAGCACAATATTCTGGTTTCCACCACTCTCAGTACCGGTGGCCGTCGTCCTTGGTAGTGGGGTGCAAGCAACCCGGCCGCCATACGTAAAATTTAAAGGCCATAAATCTTTCTTCTTGAGAATCTGGACAGCCAAGATAGTGGCCTGGACCGCCGGCTCAACTGTCTGCAAGCACATCTCTAGCGCACACAAGGCGTTGTCGAAGCGCAGGGCCGGACAGCTTCCTCCGGCGTAACCGCGCACACAGGTGATCAACGGTTTGTCTTCAGAGCCTGCTGCACCTCTCGCTCTCAGACGGATCTCAAAGTAGACCTTGTCCGCGGACATGATCGCACGGGACGGACCAGTGAAGTGCAGAAAAGGATCCTGCAAGCAATCGCCGTTAACTAACGCGCAATCAATCAATAAAGATCTAAAAGAGAGTGCAAGATGGTACGTACATCCTCTGTCAGTTCTTGGGCCATGGTCTTATCGCAAGAGAAGAGAATGTTTCGTCTGGAATCCAGGGCGTCTCGGACGGCAACCATGCCGTACACAGACAATGGCAACTCAAAACCACCAGCATTGTCGTCTGGGAGCTTGAGTTTCGTGGAGAAGACCTGCAAGGTTTCCGCGAAGCTGTACGGGACCATTCCGGGTGTGTAGTGTGTAAACTGCATGGAACTCAACACGGCTGCATGCATGCACCCAAGCAAGAAAATTAACGCGTAAGCAGCAGCAAGTTTCAAGGAAATATATATAGATAAAACCACCAAGTACGAGGGCTCACGTACTTTTGTGCTCGAAGTGATCACAGTCTTTGCAACACTTATTTTCCCAGTGTTTGCGGAACTGATCGTAAGCCGCCTCCTCCTCCTCTGCCGTCTCCTTGGCCAATGCTGCCTTGGCCTCCTCGTCTGCCGTCTCCTTGGCCAACGCGGATTTGGCTCTGTCGACATGATCATCTTGTCTGGCCACTGAACTGGTATCTGCTGAACTGGTATCTGCTGCAGGTTTGATCGTCCTGTTGGAATCCTCCTCTACATCCAATATGTTCAATTTGTCTTTGAGCAGCTGCTCCATGGCCGATTTGCTGCTGCCCACCGTCGCTGATTCTGTCACAGGGGCTTCAGCTTTCCGAGATTGCTCATCCTTGGTTGGCAAATTGTGTGGCCCGCCCCCCCCGGCTGCGCTCCATCGTCGTTGCTCCACCGCCACCACCACCGCAGGACGCTCCGGCGCCATATCTGGGGGCGGGGCCATGGCAGCAGGTCCGGGGCCGGCGGGATCGGTGAGCGGATGCCCCCCGTGCCCGGCCCTTGGGTCTGCTCGCCTCTCGCCCACCACGCTATGCTCTCCCCGCATCGCTCCATGGATGCTGCTATAACTGCGGCGAGGATGATGGGCACATCTCGTGGTTCTGCACCAACCCAACCAAGTGCGTCCGTTGTGGAGGCCGAAACCATACCTCCTAGGGCTGCACCCGTCCGAGGAGCCCCTCCGACTCGCGTCTACGTGCGCCGGCCGCGTCGTCGACTCCCCTGCCTCCCCCCCCCCCCGGGCCGCCGTCGCCGGGCGCGGTCCGGTTGGCTTCCACTGACAAGCGCTCCCCGCCGCCTCCTCCAGGCCTCCCGCCTGCTGTGGCGTCCAGTCTCGACAGGGCTTGGTCCGCTGTGCTTCGTGGTGGATCGGTTGGGAGTGTGGCCGGTCCTCAGTTCTCGGCTCCGTTCGATGGCCCGACGGGGTCTGTGTAGTCGCCTGTGTTCGAGGAGCCCGTGGACTGCTGCTTCCTCGAGGCCGGCTATAACATCCCAAAATTCCAAATTTTTGAAATGTTATATTAAATAGATAGATTTGACTGATTGCTTGATTGACTGAAAGTGAGTGAAATTCAAAACTTTTTAAAAGTTAAATAAGAGGGAATAAAAGGATTTTTCCAAACTTTCATCTTGCTTACTGACCTCCGTGAATTCAAATACTTTTCATCACAAAACCCTGGAGAGAAGATAACATGACTTCTTCCATTTAAATAAATGAAAGGGTTGTTGAAAATATTTGAATTGCATTTGAGAATAATTCCAATTCTGAAACTTTATGCAACTCAATGATTTTCACGAGCGAAGATAAAATGACTTCTTCAAATTATGAAATATGAGTTGGGAGTTTCAAAGATCAAATTTAAAATTCTTTTGAATTTATTTTCAATTTGGAATTATTTGAGTTTTATTTAAATTATTTTTCTCCAAAAATAAAATATATGGAAATTAGGGTAACATGATTCCCTACAACAGAAAATTGGAAAGAAATAAATTTGAAATCATTTTGTTATTTAAAAAATGATTTTATTGGATTTTAATAGGGCATTAGCACTGTTTGAATTATTTGTATTTGTGTGGATTTTATTTAATGCTAGAAAAATGTTCATCTTGTAGAAAATCTTTTTCTGAAAATTTTGATATATAATATGCCTATATTATATTTTTAGTTTATTTTATTTTATTTTCTTTTCTTGTCTGCAAAAATGTTTATAAAAAAAAACTTCCTCCGCCGCCGAACTGGGCCGGCCCAATAGGCCACGGCCCAGCCCAGCCAGCGCGCCGCCGCCTTCCTCCTCGCGTGCCTCAGCAGGACTCGCCGGAGTCCGCCGCCTCCACGGCGCCCGTCGCCCCCTCCTCCAAGGCCGCCTCCTCCCCTCCTTAAATAGCGGCCTGCCCCGCCTCCTCTGCCCTGGCCGCCTCCCCTCAAGATCTCGCCTTCACAGCCACAGAATCGCCGCCACGCCATTGCCGAGATCCACACACAGATCACACAAGGCCATGTGCCACTCACACATCGCCATCGCCGCCTCCCGCCGGGCCGCCTCACTCACGGAGCTCGCCACAAACCTCGCCGGACTTCGCCCGCTTAACCGAAAACCATGGTAAAACCGCCGGTCCGATCCGTTTTTTTCCGGTTTTCATCTTAGGTCGGTTTTTCTTTTAGTTAGATCTAATTAGAAAACGTTCGCTGGTTAGGTCCTCCCAGCGAACAAATTCGTTATTTTTGCTTCTGTAGCGAAAGTTCGTTAGATAGATTTATTCTTTTTCTGTTTATTTAGTTTTCTGCCAGGGACCCGTTTGTGAATATTTTCTTCACAGATCAGTCCCTGATTTTCAAACGATCGCAACTTTTTGCTCGTTTGTCCAAATCCAACGAAACCAACGCCCACTTCTTCATTATGATCCCCTCTATCCAGTAAAACAACTTAAACATGTTTTTGAAAATTTAAAATATGATGTCAAACAGCTTTGAATTTGAATCTTCTTTTGATCGTAACTTGAGTTTCGTAGCTCCGTTTGAGTTGATTCTTTTTGCAAATTAAATCTCTTGACCTAAACTTTCTGATAAGGCCAAATTCACATAATTTTGGTACTGTTAGAAATTATTTTATGTTGCAAGAGTTATTTGCTTGGTTTTGATGTTTGCCGAATCATCTTCGTTCTTTTCGATCTTTTGAGTGATTGCTTATGTGTGGTTACTATTGCTTGCTTACGATAGATTGACCAGAGTGTGACGAGTAGTACTTTCAAGAGTTATGAGTGCGAATCATCTTCATCAACATTGCATGCAAGTTCACACTTTGATCATATCCCTTTTCATACCCAGTTTTTATGCATTAGTTTCAACCCTCAAACATTGCATGAGTAGGATTGATAACATGTGGGTATTGGGAAGTAGTTGATGAGGTAGGAACCTATTGCCCTGTTACTATCAAACCCTTGGGAGTTACTTTTACGTTATGCTTATATTGCTATGCTATGCTCGTAGACGTGGATTGGGTTTTGAGAGTATTCATGACAGATGTGAGATTGATAATTAATGGTTTACTTAAGGTGGCAACTTAAACACACATCTGGGTGGATTGAGGTACCTGGGTATTCCAGGATTGCCTGTCTAGGCACTTGGGTATTCCGAGATTGCCTGTTTTTTTTGGACCGCCACCCAGGCTCAAAGGGATCATGAGATTATTCATACTATAAACTTCCGTGTGCAGCCACAAGCCATTATGGGCTCTGGCGTAGTTGACTAAGTCGTGCGAACTCTTACAAAGTGGTAGACTAGCGTATGTAGGGGATGTAGGTTGGTACGGTCTATCACATCGTAAGGTGCTAGCGCTTCTGAAAGACTATGTCTCGGTCATCCGTTTCTCAAACACCATGTAGTGCGAGAAATCCAACGGAGGCGATCAAGTCTTGTGGGGAAAAGTGCGCAAACCTCTGCAGAGTGGACAAACTAATCATGATTAGCCGTGTCCCCGGTTATGGACATCTTGAGTATCTAGTTCTTGAATTATCCTGTTGATCTCATCATGTTACTTTAATTAACTTTGTTGGGTTTTAATGATGATGGTTAATTGGGATTGAGAATGTCATCAACCATTCTCAATGTTTAACAATCACCATGATAGTTAAATAAAATTTATTCCTTTGCAAGAGGGAAAAATTGGCTTTTCATAAAACATTATAACCATAGAGCTTTTCCACCAGCCATATATGCATGTAGTGATAGCCATTGTTCATCATTTTCTCTATGGTGTGAATTTGCCAGTACATTCAATGTACTGACCCGTTTCGGGCTGCAACATCTCATGTTGCAGGTTTCTTACGACGAGTAAGTGATACGTTAGGGTTACAATTTCTACACTCAACTTTGCCGTTGGTGTTGATGGGAATCCACAACCTTGTTGCTTCCGCTATATGGATTGAGGTAATAGTATTAACGTTACTTTATACATGTGATTTACCTCTGTTATAAATCCTTCGAGTACTGTGTGTGTCAGCATACCGATCCAGGGATGACACTTAAGCACAGAGACTTGATCCATTCGGGTCGGGTTGCTACAAGATGGTATCAGAGCACATGTTGACTGTAGGACGTGACCCTAGAAACTGGCAAGCCCATAGGAAGGATTTCTCTAAAACTTCCCTTTCAAAAAGACCTTTTACCTCTCTTCTCTTCTGAGCTTATTCAAATATTCCCTTTTAGTGAGACTATACTTTTTTTCCCTTTTGACCACTCGAAGATTCGACTGATGAGACCACTCCAAGAAGTACAAGATATCAGACAACCACGACCACTACGGAATGAAGAGGATTTTACCGTGCATCTGAATAATGGAAACTACAACGGTTGAAGACTCCGAAGACTAGGAGAATTTGAACTCTATGATGAATTTCCAGATTTAGTATGACCTAGGAAGGTTACCCTTATGGAACTTGGCAGACTATGGAAGCTGTCAATACCCGAGACCAAGGTGTATCGGAGAAAGACCGGAGCATGGAGAGTTAAAAACTCAAAGTTCTGCCAAGGAAAACCCTAAGGCAGGAGATATCAACTATGGAATGATAGCTCATGGAAATGACAAGAGCAGAAACACGGCTATCCATGAGGTTATCACCCGCTTATGATATTTTCACCGTGCTGGGTTAAGCATGCATATGCATGGAATGATGGGATGGTAGAAGGCTGATGGGGCACCAATTAGTAAGAGATGAAGTTTTAACCTTAGCTGGTTTATCACCAGGATGTGGAGCAGAAGTTAAGATGGACCTACCGTAGCGATATTTTGACAAGGAAGTATTTCATGAAGAACTCGGACCTCGAAGATGAGAGTAGCCAAGCCGGAGGAGCAAAACCTCGAGAATCTGAGGAGATTAAATGAGGCCCGAAGGACAGTAGGACATGGTTCATGCCAAGAATGTTGAAATCCAGAAGTTGGAACGTAACTCCAGAAATATTGAAGGACGCCACAAGAGACTTTGCGTCAATAGAGATGATCTGGCAAAAGAATTTGAGAAGGACAAGCACGATCGGAAGAAGCCATCAGAGGCATGAATAAGACCTGAAGAGTTTGGCAATGTTGAAGATTTATTGACCTTTAGAAGACCAAACCCCTGTTATATACCTACGTTAGATGCGACGATTGTGAGCTGTCATTTGTTTGATGTTTTTCCGACAGCCACAATTTTTTTTTGTCTTTTCAAAACCATTGTTTGTATTGTGTGCATCCCTCTTTATCTCTCCTATCCCACCCCAAACCCATGGACCCATTAGAGGATGAATGGAGATGAGCTTGTATTTTCTGGACTGATGAGTCAATTGGAGATGGACCGATGGATTCAGAACATGGAGGATCACATGGAGAATAACCCTATAGCCGGAAAGGATATGACCCAACATGCTCTGAAGTGTTTTGAAAGAGGTTCTGCTATTTGGTGGAGGATGTACCAAACCATGAATGGATGGCAAGGAGTAACCACTTGGAAAGAATTTAAGTTGACTCTGCAAAAATCTTGTTTTGTGTCCCAGAGATTGAAGCCTTATGGATAGGATATGAAGAAACCTTGTGCATACAAACTTTGTGGAGAAATAGGACACAACCATAAAGTACACCAGGATGAATACCCTCATAAGTGGGGGCTTACCAAAGGAGTTAACCGAGGATCTCAGGGAACTTCGGTTGGAGATTGTTCCCAAAGGTTTTGTTGCAGCAATGGAAGTTCAGTCTACATTGTTGGGAAAGATCCGTGAAGCTCAGAAGGATGACAAAGAGATTGCTGGAGGTAAAATAGAGGATGAGCAAAGGAAAGGCCAAAGGTTTTCGTAAGGATGAACATGACACCTTATGGTTCGAGGACCGTGTATATGTGCCCAACAATGCAAAGATCGTGAAGTTAATACTTCAGGAGGCTCATGACTCACCATACTCGATACACCCCGGAAACACCAAAATGTATTTGGATTTGAAGGAACGTTTCTGGTGGACGAGGATGAAGAAGGATATTGTGGAGTATGTAGTCGTAGGTGATGTATGCCAGGGAGTAAAGGCATAGCATCAGAAGCCAGCAGGATTACTACAGCCTATGCCGATACCCGAATGGAAGTGGGATAAGCTTGGCATGGATTTCATTACAGGATTTCCCAGAACCCGATTGGGATATGATTCTATCTGGGTAGTAGTTGATTCGCTTGACCAAAGTGGCTCACTTTATCCCAGTAAAAACCACCTATACAAGTGAGAAGTTGGCCAAGATATATTTGACCAGGATTGTATGTCTGCATGGAGTTCCGAGGACCATCGTATCAGATAGAGGAACACAGTTTACCTCAAAGTTGGAATCAACAGCACCAGACTTTGGGTACCAGGCTAGAGTTCAGTACATCCTTTCATCCGCAGACAGATGGATAAATCGAGAGAGTTAAACAGATTCTGGAGGACATGTTGAGAGCTTGTGCATTATATTATGGATCTAGTTGGGATAATAATTTTCCTTACGCGAAGTTCTCATAGAACAATAGTTACCAAGCCAGTTTGAAGATGTCCCCTTTTGAAGCTTTGTATGGGAGAAGGAGCCAGACACCGTTGATGTGGGATGAAGTTGGAGACCGTCAGTTGTTTGGACCAAATGTGATCAAGGAGTCAGAAGAGAATGTTAAGTTGATTCGAGATAGACTGAAGGTAGCTCAGTCCAGGCAGAAGAGTTATGCAGACAAAAAAAAGCAAGGAGGTAGTCTATGAAATTGGGGACAGAGCATTCCTTCGTGAGTCCCCTCTGCGAGGAAATAAACGATTTGGAGTTAAGGGAAAGTTAGCCCCGAGATTTGTAGGACCATACCGAGTTTTGGAGTGTATGGGAGAAGTGGCCAACAAGTTGGAGTCACCCGAAGGACTGTCAGGAGTTCATGATGTGTCTCACGTTTCCCAGTTGAAGAAGTGCTATGCAGGGGATTGTAGTAATTTGAGGACCAATAAAGTTAGTATCCTTAATACTAATTGGATCTTATGAGTTGTTACTCTGTGAAGGAAGATTTTGACCGTTTTCGAGGATATCAGAAATATGGTCTATGGATGAGTTTGTGTCATTTTAAGGGTGGTAGTACCCTGTGAGGACACTTGACCCATGGAAAGGAGAATGATATACCACGAAGTGGATTTTTGACAAAATAAGAATGAGTCTTGTCTCGGTATGTGGGATATTACACGAGGATGAAGAGATGAAGCGTTATTGGATATAAAGGAGGTGTGATGTTGGAAATATGGATCAATGGAAATTCCATGATGAGTTTGAGTAATCATGTCCTAGTTTGATACCAATGGAAAGAACGGAGATAGAAAAATTGGATGGATTTAAGAATGCTAGGAAGTTGGATGTTGGAATAATGATCCGTTGTCCTGATGATGAATTCAAGGTTTGCAAGTGATGAGATGGGCCATAACCCACAGGCCCCAGGACCTGCCAAGAAGCAAGCACAATCTTGCTGAAGGAAAAACCTTGGAAGCAGTTACAATTTTATTGACAGACGATCTTATAGGAGTTACGCAAAACCTGAGAGTTGTGAAGGAACGATAGATGTTTTGTTTGGCTTGCAGAATCAATGGATTTTTCCGAACCTAGTTCGTTGGCAAGAGAAATTCTGCAATGCTTGTGAGGATGACCGAGTGTTAGAATGCGAGATTCGCTAAACCGTATACAAGGTAATGATTTGGGTGCATGATGGATTGATCACCATACCGACTTACTCTTATTATTCGCCTTGCTATGTGGGATGGTAAATCTGAGTGACTTACCTATAGTAGAGAGACGACGATCAAAACCTTGTTTAAACCTTAGAATGGTATAAGTATTTTTTCCTTGTACAAGGCAGTTGTTGCCAACCGTAGGTTATACGGTGAGGTTCAACCAGACCCATTTCCTGCAGGAGAAACCATAAATTGTTGACCACCATGAGATATCGATAGTTGTTTAGTTTTGGCTCCGGACTGCCGCCTAAGAAGACCCGGGCCTCGGAAGAACCTTACCAAGATGAAAGGACCGAAGAGTTGAGGAAAAAGGTTATGCCGCTACCGGAAGAGCCCAGAGAAGGAATTTTCCCGAGAATTTGAGAAGACCGACACTGTCAAACAATAAGAATGGAGTATATGAGTTTTGATGGAACCGTAACCATGCTTCTAAGGGTGGTAGCACCCGAGACCCCGGAGACGATTGATGGATTTTTGAGGAGACCCCAATCCCAACCTATTTCTTTCTAGCCTCTTCGAATCTCGAGGACGAGATTCATTTTAAGGGTGGTAGGTTTGTAACATCCCAAAATTCTAAATTTTTGGAATGTTATATTAAATAGATAGATTTTATTGATTGTTTGCTTGATTGACTGAAAGTGAGTGAAATTCAAAACTTTTTGAAAGTTAAATGAGAGGGAATAAAAGGACTTTCCCAAACTTTCATCTTGCTTTCTGATCTCCGTGAATTCGAATACTTTTCATCACAAAACCCTGGAGAGAAGATGACATGACTTCTTCCATTTAAATAAATGAAAGGGTTGTTGAAAATATTTGAATTGCATCTGAGAATATTTCCAATTCTGAAACTTTATGCAACTCAATGATTTTCACGAGCGAAGATAAAATGACTTCTTCAAATTATGAAATATGAGTTGGGAGTTTCAAAGATCAAATTTAAAGTTCTTTTGAATTTATTTTCAATTTGGAGTTATTTGAGTTTTATTCAATTTATTTTTCTCCAAAAATAAAATATATGGAAATTAGGGTAACATGATTCCCTACAACAGAAAATTGGAGAGAAATAAATTTGAAATCATTTTGTTATTTTCAAAATGATTTCATTGGATTTTAATAGGGCATTAGCACTATTTGAATTATTTGTATTTGTGTGGATTTTATTTAATGCTAGGAAAATGTTCATCTTGTAGAAAATCTTTTTACGATAATTTTGATATATAATATGCCTATATTATATTTTTTAGTTTATTTTATTTTCTTTTCTTGTCTGCAAAAATGTTTATAAAAAACTTCCTCCGCTTGAACTGGCCGTCCCAATAGGCCACGGCCCAGCCAACAAGGCCGCCGCCTTCCTTCTCGCGTGCCTCAGCAGGACTCGCCGGAGTCCGCCGCCTCCACGGCGCCCGTCGCCCCCTCCTCCAAGGCCGCCTCCTCCCCTCCTTAAATAGCGGCCCCGGGCCCCGCCTCTCCCTCTCTGCCGCGCCGCGCCGCCCCTCCCGCATCTCGCTGCTGCCCGCGCCGCAAATCGCCCGCCCTTGTTGCCGAGATCCGCACCATGCGCCCGCCCTTGGTACATGTGCCGCGCCTTGTCGCCTTGTGCCACCGTCTAGCTCACTGCCATCGCCCGCGCCGCTCCCCGTCGCCGGAGCTGCCTCACTCGCCGGAGCCGCCGCCGCGCCGAACCTCGCCGGACTTCGCCCGCCGCTTAACCGCCGAAAACCATGGTAAAAACCGCCGGTCCGATCCGTTTTTTTTTCGGTTTTCATCTTAGGTCGGTTTTTCTTTTAGTTAGATCTAATTAGAAAACGTTCGCTGGTTAGGTCTTCCCAGCGAACAAATTCGTTATTTTTGCTTCTGTAGCGAACGTTCATTAGATAGATTTATTCTTTTTCTGTTTATTTAGTTTTCTGCCAGGGACCCGTTTGTGAATATTTTCTTCACAGACCAGTCCCTAATTTTCAAACGATCGCAACTTTTTGCTCGTTTGTCCAAATCCAACGAAACCAACGCCCACTTCTTCATTATGATCCCCTCTATCCAGTAAAACAACTTAAACATGTTTTTGAAAATTTAAAATATGATGTCAAACAGTTTTGAATTTGAATCTTCTTTTGATCGTAACTTGAGTTTCGTAGCTCTGTTTGAGTTGATTCTTTTTGCAAAGTAAAGCTCTTGACCTAAACTATCTGATAAGGCCAAATTCACATAATTTTTGTACTGTTAGAAATTGTTTTATGTTGCAAGAGTTATTTGCTTGGTTTTGATGTTTTCCGAATCGCCTTCTTCGTTCTTCTCGATCTTTTGAGTGATTGCTTATGTGTGGTTACTATTGCTTGCTTACGATAGATTGACCAGAGTGTGACGAGTAGTACTTTCAAGAGTTATGAGTGCATATCATCTTCATCAACATTGCAGGCAAGTTCACACTTTGATCATATCCCTTTTCATACCCAGTTTTTATGCATTAGTTTCAACCCTCAAACATTGCATGAGTAGGATTGATAACATGTGGGTATTGGGAAGTAGTTGATGAGGTAGGAACCTATTGCCCTGTTACTATCAAACCCTTGGGAGTTACTTTTACGTTATGCTTATATTGCCATGCTATGCTCGTAGACGTGGATTGGGTTTTGAGAGTATTCATGATAGATGTGAGATTGATAATTAATGGTTTACTTAAGGTGGCAACTTAAACACACATCTAGGTGGATTGAGGTACCTGGGTATTCCAGGATTGCCTGTCTAGGCACCTGGGTATTCCGGGATTGCCTGTTTTTTTTGGACCGCCACCCAGGCTCAAAGGGATCATGAGATTATTCATACTAGAAACTTCCGTGCAGCCACAAGCCATTATGGGCTCAAGCGTAGTTGACTAAGTCGTGCGAACTCTTACAGTGGTAGACTAGCGTATGTAGGGGATGTAGGTTGGTACGGTCTATCACATCATAAGGTGCTAGCGCTTCTGAAAGACTATGTCTCGGTCATCCGTTTCTCAAACACCATGTAATGCGAGAAATCCAACGGAGGTGATCGATTCTTGTGGGGAAAAGTGCGCAAACCTCTGCAGAGTGTACAAACTAATCATGATTAGCCGTGTCCTCGGTTATGGACATCTTGAGTATCTAGTTCTTGGATTATCCTGTTGATCTCATCATGTTACTTTAATTAACTTTGTTGGGTTTTAATGATGATGCTTAATTGGGATTGAGAATGATGTCAACCATTCTCAATGTTTAACAACCACCATGATAGTTAAATAAAATTTATTCCTTTGTAGTAGGGAAAAATTGGCTTTTTCGAAAAACATTATAACCATAGAGCTTTTCCACCAGCCATATATGCATGTAGTGATAGCCATTGTTCATCATTTTCTCTATGGTGTGAATTTGCCAGTACATTCAATGTAATCGACCGTTTCGGCTGCAACGTATCATGTTGCAGGTTTCTTCTGACGAGTAAGTGATACGTTAGGGTTACAATTTCTACACTCAACTTTGCCGTTGGTGTTGATGGGAATCCACAACCTTGTTAAGCTTCCGCTATATGGATTGAGGTAATAGTATTAACGTTACTTTATACATGTGATTTACCTCTGTTATAAATCCTTCGAGTACTGTGTGTGTCAGCATACCGATCCAGGGATGACACTTAAGCACACAGACTTGATCCATTCGGGTCGGGTCGCTACACCGGCGAGGACCTGTGCGCCATGGAGGTGGAGCTCGGGCGGGCGGTCGTGGTCTCGGTGGATGGTCCGCCGGGAAGCGTGGATCTTGCGGCCGCTGCGGCGTCGCTGCATTCAGAGTTCGACATTGGCCCCCTTGACATGTCCATACGCGCTTTCCATCCGGAGGAGTTCCTGGTCCTGTGCAGGACAGGTGGGATCCGGGATCGGATGGTGGATCGGGGCCAGGCTTCGGTGGGTGGTCTGCTGCTCAGGCTCAGACCCTGGCTCCGGCAGGCGCGGGCGACTGGCCTTGCCATGCCTTTCCTCGTCCAACTTGCTCTGGTCGGGGTCCCGACGAATGCATGGACACGGCGCGCGTCGCAGGAAGTTCTCCGCGGCATTGGCCTGGTGGTTAGGGTGGCGGATTGTACCGCACGCCGGAACGACATGTCGCGTTCTCGGGTGTGGCTGCGCACAGACGACCCAGCTAGAATCCCCCCTCGCCACATTTTGGTGGTAGAAGAACCACACCGCCGGCATGCTTCGGGGCGGGTGGAGGGAGTTGATGCTCTCTGGTACCCCGTGGACATCATCATTGAAGCCCCACCGTCTCAGCCATCATGGGGCTCCGCGCCAGCTCAAGCACCTCCTCCACCTCCTCCGCCAGCGGCCGATAACGAGGGTGACCAAGGTGGGATCTTGGACCTCGCCATGGCGTAGGCCGTGTCATCTTAGGTGGAAGGGACCCGTCCGGCGGTCCGAACACTTCCACACGCTCCTCGACGGCCTCTGTCGCCCCGGATGGGACTTGCGGCCGGGCCTCTCCGGTGGACGGCAGCCGTTCCGCTACTCCGGTCGATGCGTCCCTGGCGCCGGCAAGGCCGCCAGCAGCCAGCCTGGCCCGGTCAAACCAGGGTGGAGATCATGTTGAAAAAGCAAAAGATAAAGTGCCGGCTACGGTTTCGGAAAGTGTGGAGGGGCTTGTGTTGGGCGGACACGTGGAAAGGGAGATGGAATCTGGACAGGGTAGGTCCCAGCAAAGTGCTGTAGCCAGACAGGACTCACGGTCATCTCCATTGTCTTCTTGCGGCTCTAGAAGCGTCTCGCAGCCACCACTGATGGGCGCGACATCAACTGATCAATCGCCGTCTCGGTCAACAGACCCAACGGCAGGATAAGCCTGTCACAGCCTGGGTTGGCTTTGGCGCTGGGATCGATGTCGCATGACACAAGACCTGTGGATAGCAACTGCGCAGCGGTGGGACACTCCGTCACGATTGGCTCCTGGGAGCTGATCCTGTCGGCGGACCTGGCAGAAGACCCCACACGTCTGCCGCGGAATGAATTAACTCTGGAGGGTTTAAATCTCAGCACAGATGCCAGCGGAGGCACATGGCGACTCTTCGGAGGTTCTGCATGCACATGCATGCATGGTGGATGGGACTACGTTCCCGGTTAGCCTCTCAGGCGGTACAACTGCGGATGCCCAGCTCGGCTCGAGGAGGAAGTTCAAACGCCACCCAGACCCGCTGCTCCTGGCGCACAGGAGCAGGTGGACGCTTTCTGTACGCATGTTAGGCGGGCACTTGACCCCATTTTGTCTAGACCAAAGGATAGGGTGCCACCGGCGAACACGAGAAGGCCAAGGCAAAAGAGACCCCAAGTTTCCAGCCCAAGGACAAGTGTCAGGCTGGCCAAGGGGCCAGGCCGACGATCGATGGGCTCCAAACAGCAGCACGTTCTCATACACAAACTATGCCTGGCAAATGAGGCAAAGGTGATCACTGACGAAGCCCTACAGGTGTACGCGGACCTGTTCACAAAGCCGCTAACGGATGGACACATTGCGGCGATCTTGGCCTTGTTCGGCTGGGAGGCTTCGACCCTTCCCCTGCAGGAGGAGGCCCTGGAGGTGGATGGCAGGCTTTGAGCCTACTACAACTCGTGGATGGTAGGCTAGTTCCCATGGATATGCAGCCATATAAACTCCTTGTGTGGAATGTGCGCGGTCTGAACTCCCCAGCACGACGTAGCACGATCTTTCAGGTGGTCGAGGCGGCAAAACCTGCTATTGTTTGCCTCCAGGAAACAAAGGTCGAAAACTTGACAACTACTATCGTTAAGCAGTGCCTTGGAAATAAACTTGAAAATTTCTTTTACTTGCCGGCTGTGGGGACCCGTGGAGGCGTCCCATTTGCGTGGGACGAGACAGTGCTAGATCTTTCTAACCCGCACCGCACGAATAACACTTTAACGGCTCTAGTCAAGCCGAAGAATGGTGGGCACTGGTGGCTCACCGGTGTTTATGGCCCGCAAGCGGATGGTGACAAGATACAGTTCATGGACTGTTGGGGAACGTAGTAATTTCAAAAAAATTCCTACGCACACGCAAGATCATGGTGATGCATAGCAACGAGAGGGGAGAGTGTTGTCCACGTACCCTCGTAGACCGAAAGCGGAAGCGTTAGCACAACGCGGTTGATGTAGTCGTACGTCTTCACGATCCGACCGATCAAGTACCGAACGTATGACACCTCCGAGTTCAGCACACGTTCAGCCCGATGACGTCCCTCGAACTCCGATCCAGCCGAGTGTTGAGGGAGAGTTTCGTCAGCATGACGGCGTGGTGACGATGTTGATGTTCTACCGACTTAGGGCTTCGCTTAAGCACCGCTATAGTATTATCGAGGTGGACTATGGTGGAGGGGGGCACCGGACACGGCTAAAAGATCAAACAGATCAATTGTTGTGTCTCTGGGGTGCCCCCCTGCCCCCATATATAAAGGAGTAGAGGAGGGGGAGGGCCGACCCTCTCTATGGCGCGCCCTAGGAGAGTCCTACTCCCATCGGGAGTAGGATTCCCCCTTTCCTAGTAGAACTAGGAGCCCTTCCAAGTAGTAGGAGTAGGAGGGAAGGAAAGGGAAGGGAAAAGGAGAAGGAAGGAAGGGTGCGCCCCCCTCCCTAGTCCAATTCGGACCAGCCCATGGGGAGGGGTGCGGCCACCCTTTGAGGCCTTTCTCTCCTTTCCTGTATGGCCCATAAAGGCCCAATACGAATTCCCGTAACTCTCCGGTACTCCCGAAACTACCCGAATCACTCGGAACCTTTCCGATGTCCGAATATAGTCGTCCAATATATCGATCTTTACGTGTCGACCATTTCGAGACTCCTCGTCATGTCCCCGATCTCATCCGGGATTCCGAACTACCTTCGGTACATCAAAACACATAAACTCATAATATAACTGTCATCGAAACTTTAAGCGTGCGGACCCTACGGGTTCGAGAATTATGTAGACATGACCGAGACACGTCTCCGATCAATAACCAATATCGGAACCTGGATACTCATATTGGCTCCCACATATTCTACGAAGATCTATACCGGTCAAACTGCATAACAACATACGTTGTTCCCTTTGTCATCGGTATATTACTTGCCCGAGATTCGATCGTCGGTATCTCAATACCTAGTTCAATCTCGTTACCGGCAAGTCTCTTTACTCGTTCCGTAATACATCATCCCGCAACTAACTCATTAGTTGCAATGCTTGCAACGCTTAAGTAATGTGCATTACCGAGAGGGCCCAGAGATACCTCTCCGACAATCGGAGTGACAAATCCTAATATCGAAATACGCCAACCCAACAAGTACCTTTGGAGACACCTATAGAGCACCTTTATAATCACCCAGTTACGTTGTGACGTTTGGTAGCACACAAAGTGTTCCTTCGATAAACGGGAGTTGCATAATCTCATAGTCATAGGAACATGTATAAGTCATGAAGAAATCAATAGCAGCATACTAAACGATCGAGTGCTAAGCTAACGGAATGGGTCAAGTCAATCACATCATTCTCCTAATGATGTGATCCCGTTAATCAAATGACAACTCATGTCTATGGTTAGGAAACTTAACCATCTTTGATTAACGAGCTAGTCAAGTAGAGGCATACTAGTGACACTATGTTTGTCTATGTATTCACACATGTATTATGTTTCCGGTTAATACAATTCTAGCATGAATAATAAACATTTATCATGATGTAAGGAAATAAATAATAACTTTATTATTGCCTCTAGGGCATATTTCCTCCAGTCTCCCACTTGCACTAGAGTCAATAATCTAGTTCACATCGCCATGTGATTTAACACCAATAGTTCACATCACCATGTGATTAACACCCATAGTTCGCATCGTCATGTGACCAACACCCAAAGGGTTTACTAGAGTGAATAATCTAGTTCACATCCCTATGTGATTAACACCCAAAGAGTACTAAGGTGTGATCATGTTTTTCTTGTGAGATAATTTTAGTCAACGGGTCTGTCACATTCAGATCCGTGTGTGTTTTGCAAATTTCTATGTCAACAATGCTCTGCACGGAGCTAATCTAGCTAATTGCTTTCACTTTCAATATGTATCCAGATTGAGACTTAGAGTCATCTGGATCAGTGTCAAAATTTGCATCGACGTAACCCTTTATGACGAACCTTTTTGTCACCTCCATAATTGAGAAACATATCCTTATTCCAATAATGATAATTTTGACCGTTGTCCAGTGATCTACTTCTAGATCACTATTGTACTCCCTTGGCAAAATCAGTGTAGGGTATATAATAGATCTGGTACACATCATGGCATACTTTATAGAACCTATGGCCAAGGCATAGGGAATGACTTTCATTCTCTTTCTATCTTCTGTCGTGGTCGGGCTTTGAGTCTTACTCAATTTCACACCTTGTAACACATGCAAGAACTCTTTCTTTTGACTGTTCCATTTTGAACTACTTCAAAATCTTGTCAAGGTATGTACTCATTGAAAACTTATCAAGCATCTTGATCTATCTCTATAGATCTTGATGCTCAATATGTAAGCAGCTTCTCCGAGGTCTTTCTTTGAAAAACTCCTTTCAAACACTCCTTTATGCTTTGCAGAATAATTCTACATTATTTGCGATCAACAATATGTCATTCACATATACTTATCAGAAATGTTGTAGTGCTCCCACTCACTTTCTTGTAAATACAGGCTTCACCGCAAGTCTCATAAAACTATATGCTTTGATCAACTCATCAAAGCGTATATTCCAACTCCGAGATGCTTGCACCAAATCCATAGATGGATCATTTGGAGCTTGCATATTTTGTTAACACCTTTAGGATCGACAAAACCTTCTAGTTGCATCATATACAACTCTTCTTTAATAAATCCATTAAGGAATGCAGTTTTGTTTATCCATTTGCCAGATTTCATAAAATGCGGCAATTGCTAACATGATTCGGACAGACTTAAGCATAGATACGAGTGAGAAACTCTCATCGTAGTCAACACCTTGAACTTGTCGAAAACCTTTTGCGACAATTCTAGCTTTGTAGATAGTAACACTACTATCAGCATCCGTCTTCCTCTTGAAGATCCATTTAATCTCGATGGCTCGCCGATCATTGGGCAAGTCAATCAAAGTCCATACTTTGTTCTCATACATGGATCCCATCTCAGATTTCATGGCCTCCAGCCATTTTGCGGAATCTGGGCTCATCATCGCTTCCTCATAGTTCGTAGGTTCGTCATGGTCAAGTAACATGACCTCCAGAACAGGATTACCATACCACTCTGGTGCGGGTCTCACTCTGGTTGACCTACGAGGTTCGGTAGTAACTTGATCCGGGTTATATGATCATCATCATTAGCTTCCTCACTAATTGGTGTAGGAGTCACATGAACAGATTTCTGTGATGAACTACTTTCCAATAAGGGAGCAGGTATAGTTACCTCATCAAGTTCTACTTTCCTCCCATTCACTTCTTTCGAGAGAAACTCCTTCTCTAGAAAGGACCCATTCTTAGCAACGAATAACTTGCCTTCGGATTTGTGATAGAAGGTGTACCCAACAGTAACTTTTTGGGTATCCTATGAAGACGCACCTCTCCGATTTGGGTTTGAGCTTATCAGGTTGAAACTTTTTCACATAAGCATTGCAACCTCAAACTTTAAGAAACGACACCTTAGTTTTCTTGCCAAACCATAGTTCATACGGTGTCGTCTCAACGTATTTAGATGGTGCCCTATTTAACGTGAATGCAGCTGTCTCTAATGCATAACCCCAAAACAATAGTGGTAGATCGGTAAGAGACATCGTAGATCGCACCATATCTAAGAAAGTACGGTTATGACTTTCGGACACACCATTACACTATGGTGTTCCAGGTGGCGCGAGTAGTGAAACTATTTCACATTGTTTTAACTGAAGGCCAAACTCGTAACTAAAATATTTTACCTCTGCGATTATCGTAGAAACTTTTATTTTCTTGTTACGATGATTCTCCACTTCACTCTGAAATTCTTTGAACTTTTCAAATGTTTCAGACTTGTGTTTCATCAAGTAGATATACCCATATCTGCTCAAATCATCTGTGAAGGTCAGAAAATAACGATACTTGCCATGAGCCTTAACATTCATCGGACCGCATACATCGGTATGTATTATTTCCAATAAGTCAGTTGCTCGCTCCATTGTTCCGGAAAACGGAGTTTTAGTCATCTTGCCCATGAGGCATGGTTCGCAAGCATCAAGTGATTCATAATCAAGTGATTCCAAAAGTCCATCAGAATGGAGTTTCTTCATGCGCTTTACACCAATATGGCCTAAACGGCAAAGTGCCACAAATAAGTTGCACTATCATTATTAACTTTGCATCTTTTGGCTTCAATATTATGAAAATGTGTATCACCACGATCGAGATCCAACAAACCATTTTCATTGGGTGTATGACCATAGAAGGTTTTATTCATGTAAATGTAACAACAATTATTCTCTAATTTAAATGAATAACCGTATTGCAATAAACATGATCAAATCATATTCATGCTCAACGCAAACACCAAATAACACTTATTTAGGTTCAAAACTAATCCCGAAAGTATAGGGAGTGTGCGATGATGATCATATCAATCTTGGAACTACTTCCAACACACATCGTCACTTCACCCTTAACTAGTCTCTGTTTATTCTGCAACTCCTGTTTCGAGTTAGTAATCATAGCAACTGAACTAGTATCAAATACTTAGGGGTTGCTATAAACACTAGTAAAGTACACATCAATAACATGTATATCAAATATACCTTTGTTCATTTTGTCATCCTTCTTATCCGCCAAATACTTGGGGTAGTTCCGCTTCCAGTGACCAGTTCCTTTGCAAGAGAAGCACTCGGTCTCGTGCTTAGGTCCGGACTTGGGCTTCTTCACTTGAGCAACAACTCGCTTGCCGTTCTTCTTGAAGTTCCCTTCTTCCCTTTGCCCTTTTCTTGAAACTAGTGGTCTTGTCAACCATCAACACTAGATGTTTTTCTTGATTTCCACCTTCGTCGATTTCAAAGCATCACGTAAGAGCTTGGGAATCGTTTCCGTTATCCCTTGCATATTATAGTTCATCACGAAGTTCTAGTAACTTGGTGATAGTGACTAGAGAACTCTGTCAATCACTATCTTATCTGGAAGATTAACTCCCACTTGATTCAAGTGATTGTAGTACTCAGATATTCTGAGCACATGCTCACTAGCTGAGCAATTCTCCTCCATCTTGTAGGCAAAATATTGTCAGAGGTCAAATACCTCTCGACACGGGCATGAGTATGAAATACCAATTTCAACTCTTGGAACATCTTATATGTTCCATGGCGTTTCAAAACATTTTTGAAGTCCCGGTTCTAAGCCGTAAAGCATGGTGCACTAAACTATCAAGTAGTCATCATACCGAGCTTTTGTCAAACGCTCATAACGCCTCAGATTCTCCTCGCAATAGGTCTGTCACCTAGCGGTGCATCAAGGACATAATTCTTTTGTGCAGCAATGAGGATAATCCTCATATCACAGATCCAATCCGCATCATTGCTACTAACATCTTTCAACATAGTTTTCTCTAGGAACATATCAAAATAAAACAGGGGAGCTACAACGCGAGCTATTGATCTACAACATAGATATGCTAATACTACCAAGACTAAGTTCATGATAAATTAAAGTTCAATTAATCATATTACTTAAGAACTCCCACTTAGATAGACATCCCTCTAATCCTCTAAGTGATCACGTGATCCAAATCAACTAAACCATAACCGATCATCACGTGAAATGGAGTATTTTTCAATGGTGAACATCACTATGTTGATCATATCTACTATATGATTCACGTTCGACCTTTCGGTCTCAGTGTTCCGAGGCCATATCTGCATGTGCTAGGCTCGTCAAGTTTAACCTGAGTATTCTGCGTGTGCAAACTGGCTTGCACCCGTTGTAGATGGACGTAGAGCTTATCACACCCTATCATCACGTGGTGTCTGGGCACGACGAACTTTGGCAACGGTGCATACTGTGGAGAACACTTTTATCTTGAAATTTAGTGAGAGATCATCTTATAATGCTACCGCCGAACTAAGCAAAATAAGATGTATAAAAGATAAACATCACATGCAATCATAATATGTGACATGATATGGCCATCATCATCTTGTGCCTTTGATCTCCATCTCCAAAGCATCGTCATGATCTCCAAAGTCACCGGCATGACACCATGATCTCCATCATCTTGATCTATATCAATGTGTCGTCACATGGTCGTCTCGCCAACTATTGCTCTTGCAACTATTGCTATCGCACAAATGATAAAGTAAAGCAATTATTTGGTGCTTGCATCTTATGCAATAGAGAGACAACCATAAGGCTTCTGCCAGTTTCCGATAACTTCAATAAAACACGATCATCTTATACAACAACTTATATCTCATCACATCTTGACCATATCACATTACAACATGCCCTGCAAAAACAAGTTAGACGTCCTCTACTTTGTTGTTGCAAATTTTACATGGCTGCTACGGGCTTAGCAAGAACTGTTCTTACCTACGCATCAAAACCACAACGATAGTTTGTCAAGTTGGTGTTGTTTTAACCTTCGCAAGGACCGGGTGTAGCCACACTCGGTTCAACTAAAGTTGGAGAAACTGACACCCGCCACCAATTGTGCAAAGCACGTCGATAGAACCAGGTCTCGGCGTGGCGTCACGTGTAATGTCGGTCCGGGCCGCTTCATCCAACAATACCGCCGAACCAAAGTATGACATGCTGGTAAGCAGTATGACTTATATCACCCACAACTCACTTGTGTTCTACTCGTGCATATGACATCTACGCATAAAACCAGGCTCTGATACCACTGTTGGGGAACTTAGTAATTTCAAAAAAAATTCCTACGCACACGCAAGATCATGGTGATGCATAGCAACGAGAGGGGAGAGTGTTGTCCATGTACCCTCGTAGACCGAAAGAGGAAGCGTTATGACAACGCGGTTGATGTAGTCGTACGTCTTCACGATCCGACCGATCCAAGTACCGAACGTACGGCACCTCCGAGTTCAAAGACACGCTCAGCTCGATGACGATCCCGGACTCGATCCGGCAAAGTGTCGGGATGAGTTCCACAAGACGACGGCGTGGTGGCGATGATGATGCTCTACGGCGCAGGCTTCGCCTAAACTCCGCGACGATATGACCGAGGTGGAATATGGTGGAGGGCACCGCACACGGCTAAGGAACGATCCGTAGATCAACTTGTGTGTTATGGGGTGCCCCCCGCCTGCGTATATAAAGGAGGGAGGGGAGGTGCGGCCGGCCCCCAAGGCAGTGCGCTGGAGGAGTCCTACTCCCACCGAGTAGGACTCCCCCTCTGCCTTGTTGGAGAAGGAAAGGGGGGAGGGGAAAGAGGAAAGGGGGGCGCCCCCCCTTCCTTGTCCTATTCGGACTAGGGGGGAGGGGGCGCGCAGCCTGCCCTGGTCGGCCCTCCTCTTCTCCCTCATGGCCCACCCCGATGTTCCGGTAAAATCCCGATTTCACCCGGAACCATTCCGATATCCAAATATAGGCTTCCAATATATCAATCTTTATGTCTCGACCATTTCGAGACTCCTCGTTATGTCCGTGATCACATCTGGGACTCCGAACAAACTCCGGTACATCAAAACTTATAAACTCATAATAAAACTGTCATCGTAACGTTAAGCGTGCGGACCCTACGGGTTCGAGAACTATGTAGACATGACCTAGAACTATTCTCGGTCAATAACCAATAAGCGGAACCTGGATGCCCATATTGGTTCCTACATATTCTACGAAGATCTTTATCGGTCAAACCGCATAACGATATCGTTGTTCCCTTTGTCATCGGTATGTTACTTGTCCGAGATTCGATTGTCGGTATCCAATACCTAGTTCAATCTCGTTACCGGCAAGTCTCTTTACTCGTTCCGTAATACAACATCTCACAACTAACTTATTAGTTGCAATGCTTGCAAGGCTTATAGTGATGTGCATTACCTAGAGGTCCCAGAGATACCTCTCCGACAATCGGAGTGACAAAACCTAATCTCGAAATACGCCAACCCAACATGTACCTTTGGAGACACCTATAGTACTCCTTTATAATCACCCGATTCGTTGTGACGTTTGGTAGCACCCAAAGTGTTCCTCCGTAAACGGAGTTGCATAATCTCATAGTTACAGGAACATGTATAAGTCATGAAGAAACCAATAGCAATATACTAAACGATCAAGTGCTATGCTAACGGAATGGGTCATGTCAATCACATCATTCTCCTAATGATGTGATCCAATTAATCAAATAACAACACATGTCTATGGTTAGGAAACATAACCATCTTTGATTAATGAGCTAGTCAAGTAGAAGCATACTAGTGACTATATGTTTGTCTATGTATTCACACATGTATCATGTTTCCGGTTAATACAATTCTAGCATGAATAATAAACATTTATCATGATATGAGGAAATAAATAATAACTTTATTATTGCCTCTAGGGCATATTTCCTTCAGTCTCCCACTTGCACTAGAGTCAATAATCTAGATCACATCGCCATGTGATTTAACACCAATATTCATAATCAGATATGATTAACACCCATAGTTCACTTCGTCATGTGACCAACACCCAAAGGGTTTACTAGAGTCAATAATCTAGTTCACATCGCTATGTGATTAACACCCAAAGAGTACTAAGGTGTGATCATGTTTTGCTCGTGAGAGAAGCTTAGTCAACGGGTCTCATATTCGTGAGCCGTATGTATTTTGCAAATATTCTATGTCTACAATGCTCTGCATGGAGCTACTATAGCTAATTGCTCCCACTTTCAATATGTATCCAGATTGAGATTTATAGTCATCTGGATCGGTGTAAAAGCTTGCACTATTGTAACTCTTTACGGCGGGCTCTTTTATCACCTCCATAATCGAGAAATATTTCCTTAGTCCTCACTAAGGATATTCTTGACCGCTGTCCAGTGATCTACTATTTGATCAAAATTGTATTCCTTTGCCAAACTCAGAGCAAGGTATACAATAGGTCTGATTCACAGCATAGCATACTTTATAGAACCTATGACTGAGGCATAGGGAATGACTTTTCATTCTCTTTCTATTTTCTGCCGTGGTCAGGTTTTGAGTCTTACTCAATTTCACACCTTGTAACACAGGCAAGAAAACTCTTTCTTTGACTGTTCCATTTTGAACTACTTCAAAATCTTGTCAAGGTATGTACTCATTGAAAAACTTATCAAGCGTCTTGATCTATCTCTATAGATCTTGACGCTCAATATGTAAGTAGCTTTACTGAGGTCTTTCTTTTAAAGAACTCCTTTCAAATACTCCTTTATGCTTTCCAGAAAAATTCTACATCATTTATGATCAACAATATGTTACTCACATATATTTATCAGAAAGGCGGTAGTGCTCCCACTCACTTTATTGTAAATACAGGCTTCACCGCATGTCTCAGATAAAACTATATGCTTTGATCAACTTATCAAAGTGTATATTCCAACTCTGAGATGCTTGCACCAGTCCATAGATGGATCGCTGGAGCTTGCACATTTTGTTAGCATCTTTAGGATTGACAAGACCTTCTGGTTGCATCATATGCAACTCTTCTTTAATAAATCCATTAAGAAATGCAGTTTTGACATCCATTTGCCAGATTTCATAAAATGTGGCAATTGCTAACATGATTCGGATAGACTTAAGCATCGATACGAGTGAGAAAATCTCATCGTATTCAACAGCTTGAACTTGTCGAAAACCTTTCACAACAAGTCGAGCTTAGTAGATAGTAACACTACTATCAGTGTCCGTCTTCCTCTGGAAGATCCATTTATTTAAGATGGCTTGCTGATCATCGAGCAAGTCAATCAAAGTCCATACTTTGTTCTCATACATGGATCATATCTCAGATTTTATGGCCCCAAGCCATTTCATGAATCTGGGCTCATCATCGCTTCCTCATAGTTCGTAGGTTCATCATGGTCTAGTAACATGACTTCCGTAATATGATTACCGTACCACTCTGGTGCGGATCTTACTCTGGAAGACCTACGAGGTTTGGTAGCAACTTGATCTGAAGTTTCATGATCATCATCATTAACTTCCTCACTAATTGGTGTAGGAATCATGGAACTGATTTACGTGATGAACTACTTTCCAATAAGGGAGAAGGTACAATTACCTCATCAAGTTCTACTTTCCTCCCACTCACTTCTTTCGAGAGAAACTACTTCTCTAGAAAGGATCCATCTTAGCAACGAATAACTTGCCTTCGGATCTGTGATAGAAGGTGTACCCAATAGTTACCTTTGGGTATTCTATGAAGACGCACTTTTCCGATTTGGGTTTGAGCTTATCAGGTTGAAACCTTTTCATATAAGCATCGCAACACCAAGCTTTAAGAAGCGACATACTTAGGTTTACTGCTAAACCATAGTTCATACGGTGTCATCTCAACGGATTTGGATGGTGCCCTATTAAACGTGAATGCAGCTGTCTCTAATGCATAACCCCAAAACGATAGTGGTAAACCGATAAGAGACATCATAGATTGCACCATATCTAGTAAAGTACGATTACGATGTTCGGACACACCATTACATTGTGGTGTTCGGTGGCGTGAGTTGCGAAACTATTTCACATTGTTTCAAATGAAGACCAAACTCAGAACTCAAATATTCGTCTCCATGATCGGATCGTAGAAACTTTATTTTTCTTGTCACAATGATTTTCCACTTCACTCTGAAATTCTTTGAACTTTTCAAATGTTTCGGACTTATGTTTCATCAAGTAGATATACCCATATCTGCTCAAATCATCTGTGAAGGTCAGAAAATAATGATACTTGTCGCGAGCCTTAATATTCATCGGACCACATACATCAAGATGTATGATTTCCAACAAATCTGTTGCTCGCTCCATTGTTCCGAGAACGGAGTCTTAGTCATCTTGCCCATGAGGCATGGTTCATAAGCATCAAGTGATTCATAATCAAGTGATTCCAAAATCCCATCAGCATGGAGTTTCTTCAAGCGCTTTACACCAATATGACCTAAAAGGCAGAGCCACAAATAAGTTGCACTAGCATTATTAACTTTGCATCTTTTGGCTTCAATATTATGAATATGTGTATCACACGATCGAGATCCAACAAATCATTTTCATTGGGTGTATGACCATAGAAGGTTTTATTCATGTAAACAGAACAACAATTGTTCTCTAACTTAAATGAATAACCGTATTGCAATAAACACGATCAAATCATATTCATGCTCAACGCAAACGCTAAATAACATTTATTTGGCTTTTAATACTAATCTCGAAAATATAGGGAGTGTGTGATGATGATCTCAATCTTGGAACTACTTCCAACACTCATCGTCACTTCACCCTCAACTAGTCCCTGTTTATTCAGAACTCCTGTTTGAGTTACTAATATTAGCAACCAAGAAGTATCAAATACTCGGGGCTACTATAAACACTAGTAAGGCACACCTCAAACACCACATATCAAATATACCCTTGTTTACTTTGCCACGCTTCTTATCTACCAAATATTCAGGTCATTTCTGCTCCCAGTGCTAATTTCCTTTGCAGTAGAAGCACTTAGTTTCAGGCTTTGGTCCAGCTTTGGGCTTCTTCTCGGGAGCGACAACTTGCTTGTCATTCTACTTGAAGTTCCCTTTCTTTCCCTTTGCCCTTTTCTTGAAACTAGTGGTCTTGTCTATCATCAACACTTGATGCTCTTTTCTTGATTTCTACCTTCGTCGATTTTAGCATCACGAAGAGCTTGGGAATTACTTTTGTCATCCCTTGCATATTATAGTTCATCACGAAGTTCTACTAACTTGGTGATGGTGACTAGAGAATTCTGTCAATCACTATCTTATCTGGAAGATTAACTCCCACTTGATTCAAGCGATTGAAGTACCCGGACAATCGAGCACATGCTCACTAGTTGAGCGATTCTCCTCCATCTTTTAGCTATAGAACTTGTTGGAGACTTCATATCTCTCAACTCGGGTATTTTCTTGAAATATTAACTTCAATTCCTGGAACATCTCATATGGTCCGTGGACGTTCAAAACGTCTTTGAAGTCCCGATTCTAAGCCGTTAAGCATGGTGCACTAAACTATCAAATAGTCATCATATTGAGCTAGCCAAACGTTCATAACGTCTGCATCTGCTCCTGCAATAGGTCTGTTACCTAGCGGTGCATCAAGGACATAATTCTTCTTTGCATAAATGAGGATAAACCTCAGATCACGGATCCAATCCGCATCATTGCTACTAACATCTTTCAACACAATTTTCTCTAGGAACATATTAAAATAAACATATGAAAGCAACAAACATAGGGAAGCAACAACGCGAGCTATTGATCTACAACATAATTTGCAAAATACTACCAGGACTAAGTTCATGATAAATTAAAGTTCAATTAATCATATTTCTTAAGAACTCCCACTTAGATAGACATCCCTCTAATCTTCTAAGTGATTACGTGATCCATATCAACTACACCATGTCCGATCGTCACGTGAGATGGAGTAGTTTCAACGGTGAACATCAATATGTTGATCATATCTACTATATGATTCACGCTCGACCTTTCGGTCTCCGTGTTCCGAGGCCATATCTGGTATATGCTAGGCTCGTCAAGTTTAACCTGAGTATTCCGCGTGCGCAACTGTTTTGCACCCGTTGTATTTGAACGTAGAGCCTATCACACCCGATCATCATGTGGTGTCTCAAAGACGAAGAACTTTCATAGCGGTGCATACTTAGGAGAACACTTCTTGATATTTTTAGTGAGAGATCATCTTAAAATGCTACCGTCAATCAAAGCAAGATAAGATGCATAAAGGATAAACATCACATGCAATCAATATAAGTGATATGATATGGCCATCATCATCTTGTGCTTGTGATCTCCATCTCCGAAGCACCGTCGTGATCACCATCGCCCCTTTGGCGCGACACCTTGATCTCCATCGTAGCATCGTTGTCGTCTCACCAACTATTGCTTCTACGACTATCGCTACCGCTTAGTGATAAAGTAAAGCAATTACATGGCGTTTGCATTTCATACAATAAAGCGACAACGATATGGCTCCTGCCAGTTGCCGATAACTTCGGTTACAAAACATGATCATCTCATACAATAAAATATAGCATCACGTCTTGACCATATCACATCACAACATGCCCTGCAAAAACAAGTTAGACGTCCTCTACTTTGTTGTTGCAAATTTTACGTGGCTGCTACGGGCTGAGCAAGAACCGTTCTTACCTACGCATTAAAACCACAACGATAGTTCGTCAAGTTAGTGCTGTTTTAACCTTCGCAAGGACCGGCGTAGCCACACTCGGTTCAACTAAAGTGAGAGACAGACACCCGCCATCACCTTTAAGCACGAGTGCTGCATAGCAGTGGAACCAGTCTCGCGTAAGCGTCTGGCGTAATGTCGATCCGGCCGCTTCATCTCACAATACCGCCGAACCAAAGTATGACATGCTGGTAAGCAGTATGACTTGTATCGCCCACAACTTACTTGTGTTCTACTCGTGCATATGACATCTACGCATAAAACCAGGCTCGGATGCCACTGTTGGGAAACGTAGTAATTTCAAAAAATTTCCTACATAAAACCCGACCGATCCCAATGCTGCTCCGACCCACATTTCAACAACACTCGACTCCAAATAGGAAGAAGCGCTCATCCAGTTCCTCCGTGAGAACTGGGACATCTTTGCATGGAAACCTTCCGACATGCCGTGTGTTCCTGTGGGACCGGATGAGCATCGCTTAAGTAGTCGACCCAAAGGTAAAACCGGTCAAGGAACATCTTCGACGGTCCGCCGTACAGAAGAGAAAAGCAATCGGTGAAGAAGTGGCTCGACTCCTTGCAGCTGAGTTTATCAGAGAGATTTACCATTCCGAGTGGTTAGCAAATGTTGTCATGGTCCCTAAGAAGGACGACTCACTTTGCATGTGCATCGATTTCAAGCATATCAATCGGGCCTGCCAGAAGGATCACTTTCCTCTCCCCCGCATCGATGAAATAGTCAACTCGACTGCGGGGTGTGAGCGTTTGTCCTTTTTAGACGCCTATTCAGGGTATCATCAGATCCGTCTGTATGGACCCGACGAGATTAAAACAACTTTCATCACCCCATTCGGGTGCTTATGTTATGTCACCATGCCATTCGGTCTGAAGAACGCTGGAGCCACATTCATGCGGATGATTCAGAAGTGTTTACTCACTCAAATCAGTCGGAATGTGGAAGCGTACATGGATGACATTGTGGTCAAGTCACGAAAAGGTTCCGACCTGTTGGATGACCTTGCTGAAACCTTTGCCAACCTCAGAAGGTATGATATCAAGCTTAATCCATCAAAGTGCACATTCGGAGTTCCAGGAGGAAAGTTACTCGGTTTTCTCGTTTCCGAACGAGGGATCGACGCTAACCCCGAGAAAGTTGGTGCCATACTCCGAATGAAACGCCCCGTGCGCGTGCACGATGTCCAGAAGCTTACTGGTTGTTTGGCCGCCCTAAGTCGATTCATTTCCAGACTCGATGAGAAGGCACTGCTCTCTACCGACTGATGAAGAAGTCAGATAAGTTCGAGTGGACTCCTGAGGCTGATGCAGCATTTGCAGAGCTAAAAGCTCTGCTTTCCACTCAGCCGGTGCTTGCTGCCCCAATCAACAAAGAGCCTTTGTTGCTTTATATTGCAGCCACTGGACAAGTCGTCAGTACAGTACTTACGGTCGAACGGGAAGAAGAAGGAAAAGCCTATAAAGTTCAGCGCCCAGTTTATTATGTTTCTGAAGTCCTGACCCCGTCAAAACAGAGATATCCGCACTATCAGAAGCTTGTTTATGGGATTTACATGACCACGAATAAGGTTGCACACTATTGCTCTGACCACTCTATTACAGTCGTCAGCGACGCTCCATTGTTGGAGATTACGCACTGTGAGAGATGCAATCGGGTCGAGTGGAAAAATGGGCGATTGAACTCCTTCCCTTAGATATCAAGTTTGAGGCAAAGAAAGCTATCAAGTCCCAAGCAATAGCTGATTTCCTCGCCGAGTGGATCGAACAGCAACTGCCGACTCAAGTTCACTCGGAGCACTGGACCATGTTCTTCGACGGTTCCAAGATGCTGAATGGTTCTGGTGCCGGGGTGGTACTGGTATCCCCCCGAGGGGACAAGCTCAGATATGTACTCCAGATTCACTTTGATTCCTCCAATAACGAAGCAGAATATGAAGCACTCTTATATGAGTTGCGCATGGCCATTTCACTCGGCGTCCGTCGCCTCATGGTCTATGGCGACTCAGATATGGTGGTCAATCAAGTGATGAAAGAGTGGGACGTCAGAAGCCCAGCCATGACTGGCTATTGCAATGCGGTGAGGAAGTTGGAAAAGAAGTTTGAGGGGTTAGAACTCCATCATATACCCCGACTGAAAAATCAAGCAGCCGATGATTTGGCGAAGATAGGTTCCAAGAGAGAAGCCATTCCCAGCAATGTGTTTTTGGAACACATTCACACACCGTCAGTTAAAGAAGATCCTTTCACAGAAGAGCCCCCGTAGCCTAAGAGTGCCACAGATCCGACTGAAGTCGAGGTCCCAGCCGTGGTCGACCTAATCATGGAAGTTCTGGTCACCACTCCCGACTGGACAGTACCTTACATCGCGTACATCCTTAGGAAAGAACTCCCAGAGGATAAAGAAGAGGCTCGACAGATCGTCCGTCGATCCAAAGCCTTTACTGTGATAAGGGGACAATTGTTCAGGGAAAGTGTGACTGGAGTCAGTCAGAAATGCATAACGCCAGAAGAAGGTCGAATGATCCTCAACGACATCCACTCGGGGACCTGTGGTCACCATGCGTCCTCTCGGGCCATTGTGGCTAAAGCATACCGAGCCGGATTTTATTGGCCACGAGCAAATGAGATGGCAAAAGATATAGTCGACAGATGTGAAGGCTGCCAGTTTTACTCTGATATGTCTCACAAGCCAGCGTCAGCTTTGAAGACCATTCTGTTGGGAAACGTAGTAATTTCAAAAAATTTCCTACGCACACGCAAGATCATGGTGATGGCATAGCAACGAGAGGGGAGAGTATTGTCCACGCACTCGTGAGACCGTGGCGAAGCGTTATGACAACGCTGTTGATGTAGTAAATGCGTCTTCACGATCCGACCGATCCAAGTACCGAACGTCGGCACCTCCGAGTTCAGCACACGTTCAGCTCGATGGCGATCCCGGACTCGATCCAGCAAAGTGTCGGGATGAGTTCCGTCGCACGACGGCGTGGTGGCGATGATGATGCTCTACGGCGCAGGGCTTTGCCTAAACTCCGTGACGATATGACCGAGGTGGAATATGGTGGAGGGGCACCGCACGGCTAAGGAACGATCCGTAGATCAACTTGTGTGTTATGGGGTGCCCCCACCCTGTGATATAAAGGAGGGAGGGGAGTGCGGCCGGCCCCCAAAGGGGTGCGCTGGAGGAGTCCTACTCCCACCGGAGTAGGACTCCCCCTCTGCCTTGTTGGAGAAGGAAAGGGGAGGAAAGAGGAAGAGGCGCCCTTCCTTGTCCTATTCGGACTAGGGGGGGACGGGGCGCGTGGCCTGCCCTGGCCGGCCCTCCTCTTCTCCCTCATGGCCCGCTAAGGCCCATTATCCCCCGGGAGGGTTCCGGTAACCCCCCGGTGTTCCGGTAAAATCCCGATTTCACCCGGAACCATTCCGATATCCAAATATAGGCTTCCAATATATCAATCTTTATGTCTCGACCATTTCGAGACTCCTCGTTATGTCCGTGATCACATCCGGGACTCCGAACAAACTTCGGTACATCAAAACTTATAAACTCATAATAAAACTGTCATCGTAACGTTAAGCGTGCGGACCCTCTACGGGTTCGAGAACTATGTAGACATGACCTAGAACTATTCTCGGTCAATAACCAATAGCGGAACCTGGATGCCCATATTGGTTCCTACATATTCTACGAAGATCTTTATCGGTCAAACCGCATAACGATATCGTTGTTCCCTTTGTCATCGGTATGTTACTTGTCCGAGATTCGATCGTCGGTATCCAATACCTAGTTCAATCTCGTTACCGGCAAGTCTCTTTACTCGTTCCGTAATACAACATCTCCCAACTAACTTATTAGTTGCAATGCTTGCAAGGCTTATAGTGATGTGCATTACCGAGAGGGCCCAGAGATACTTCTCCGACAATCGGAGTGACAAAACCTAATCTCGAAATACGCCAACCCAACATGTACCTTTGGAGACACCTGTAGTACTCCTTTATAATCACCCGATTACGTTGTGACGTTTGGTAGCACCAAAGTGTTCCTCCGTAAACGGAGTTGCATAATCTCATAGTTACGGGAACATGTATAAGTCATGAAGAAAGCAATAGCAATATACTAAACGATCAAGTGCTATGCTAACGGAATGGGTCATGTCAATCACATCATTCTCCTAATGATATGATCCCATTAATCAAATAACAACACATGTCTATGGTTAGGAAACATAACCATCTTTGATTAATGAGCTAGTCAAGTAGAGGCATACTAGTGACTATATGTTTGTCTATGTATTCACACATGTATCATGTTTCCGGTTAATACAATTCTAGCATGAATAATAAACATTTATCATGATACGAGGAAATAAATAATAACTTTATTATTGCCTCTAGGGCATATTTACTTCACATTCCTCTTGTCTGGTCCTTTGCTGTTTGGGGGTTGGATATGGTTGGACCACTGAGAACTGGTAGAAGCGGATTCACTCATGTGCTTGTAGCAGTCGACAAGTTTACCAAATGGATTGAAGCTAAACCTCTCAAGAATCTCGAAGCCAACACTGCTGTCAGTTTCATCAGAGAATTGACATTCAGATATGGAGTTCCACACAACATCATCACTGACAACGGGTCAAAACTTCGATTCTGATGAGTTTAGAGCTTTCTGTGCTTCTCAAGGCACACGAGTCGACTATGCTTCAGTCGCTCACCCGCAGTCGAATGGACAAGCAGAAAGAGCAAATGGCCAAATTCTCAAGGGACTGAAACCCCGACTGATGTGTGATCTCAAACACGCAGCAGGTGCCTGGGTTGATGAACTTCCATCAATACTTTGGGGTTTGAGGACAACTCCCAATCGGTCGACTAGACGAACTCCTTTCTTTTTGGTCTATGGAGCCGAAGCTGTTCTGCCAAGTGACCTGCTCCACAATGCACCCCGAGTCGAGCTCTTCTCTGAAGAGGAAGCAGAACAGGCCCGGCAGGATTCAGTCGACCTCTTAGAGGAGGAAAGAGAGATGGCCTTGATCCGGTCGACCATTTACCAGCAAGACTTGCGTCGATTCCACGCCAGAAACGTGAAGGGTCGAGCCTTTCAAGAGGGAGACATGGTTCTTCGAGTGGATCAACAGAAGCCACACAAGCTCGCTCCTGCTTGGGAAGGCCCCTTCATTATCACCAGAGTTCTTCACAATGGAGTATACCATCTTTACAATGTCGAACATCAGAAAGACGAGCCACGAGCTTGGAACGCGGATCTGCTCCGCCCCTTTTATACTTAAGTACTCACTCAGATGAGATGTAATAAGAAATACCTCTGTAGTTTATTTATCAAAGACAAGAGTTTTATGATTTTCCCAACGATTGTTGTTACTTTTGTTTACGTTTGAAATCCCCCAGTGGGTGACTTTGCTGCGAATCCGTTTCGCCTAAGTTTAAAAAATCCTACCGAGTGGTGAGCAAGCCTCCCACTCGGGAGCTTAGTTGCGAATCTGTTTCGCCTAAGTTTAAAAAATCCTACCGAGTGGTGAGCAAGCCTCCCACTCGGGGGCTTAGCTGCGAATCTGTTTCGCCTAAGTTTAAAAAATCCTACCGAGTGGTGAGCAAGCCTCCCACTCGGGGGCTTAGCTGCGAATCCATTTTGCCTAAGTTTGAAAAATCCTACCGAGTGGTGAGCAAGCCTCTCACTCGGGGGCTTAGCTGCAGTCCAGTACTCGCCTAAGTTTGAAAAATCCTACCGAGTGGTGAGCAAGCCTCTCACTCGGGGGCTTAGCTGCAGTCCAGTACTCGCCTAAGTTTGAAAAATCCTACCGAGTGGTGAGCAAGCCTCTCACTCGGGGGCTTAGCTGCAGTCCAGTACTCGCCTAAGTTTGAAAAATCCCACCGAGTGGAGAGCAATCCTCCCACTCGGGGGCTTAGCTGATCCAAGTACTCGCCTAAGTTTGAAAAATCCCACCGAGTGGAGAGCAATCCTCCCACTCGGGGCTTAGCTGATCAAGACTACCTAAGTTTGAAAAATCCTACCGAGTGGAGAGCAATCCTCCCACTCGGGGGCTTAGCTGCAGTCCAAGTACTCGCCTAAGTTTGAAAAATCCCACCGAGTGGAGAGCAATCCTCCCACTCGGGGGCTTAGCTGCAGTCCAAGTACTCGCCTAAGTTAGAATCATCCCACCGAGTGGAGTGCAATCCTCCCACTCGGGGCTTAGCCGCATCCGATGCTAGCCTAAGTTTGAAAAATCCCACCGAGTGGAGAGCAATCCTCCCACTCGGGGGCTTAGCTGATCCGATGCTACCTAAGTTTGAAAATCCCACCGAGTGGAGAGCAATCCTCCCACTCGGGGCTTAGCTGATCCAAGACTACTTAAGTTTGAAAAATCCCACCGAGTGGAGAGCAATCCTCCCACTCAGGGGCTTAGCTGTAGTCCAGTACTCGCCTAAGTTTGAAAAATCCCACCGAGTGGAGAGCAATCCTCCCACTCGGGGGCTTAGCTGCAGTCCAAGTACTCGCCTAAGTTTGAAAAATCCCACCGAGTGGAGAGCGATCCTCCCACACGGGGGCTTAGTTGCAGTCCAAGTACTCGCCTAAGTATGAAATCCATCCCGATCCGCAAGGACGACGAGGTGTAGGTCGACTGCTACCTTCTCCTTCAGAGCTACGCCACAAGTACAACGTGCGCTCCATCCCGATCCACAAGGGCGGCGAGGTGCAGGTCGATTGCTACCTTCTCCTTGAACTACGCCACAAGTACAACGTGTGCTCCATCCCGATCCTCAAGGACGGCGAGGTGCGGTCGATTGCTACCTTCTCCTTGAGCTACGCCACAAGTACAACGTCGCTCCATCCACATCCGCAGGGCGACTAGGTGCAGGTCGATTGCTACCTTCTCCTTGAGCTACGCCACAAGTACAACGTCGCTCCATCCCGATCCGCAAGGACGACGAGGTGCTTGGTCGATTGCTACCTTCTCCTTGAACTACGCCACAAGTACAACATGCGCTCCATCCCGATCCATAAAGGCGACGAGGTGCGGTCGGCGCAATGTGTGCTCCATCCCTACACCGCAAGAACGATGAAGTGCAGGTCGATTGGGTTTTCCACCTCGGTACGCATCTCAAGCACAAAGTATATTCGAATGAAGAACAAAGTTAGCTCGAAGGCAAATGCAAGCATATTAGGAAATAAACCAAGTTCAGATAAATCTTAAAGGTCCCGCATCACAGATCGAAATACTCGGGCATCCATCCGAAAGAGTTTAATGATTACAAAATCCACTCGGCATTCCGAGGCAAATTTAAGGTGGGGCATAAAAGTTTGTTCACTCCGGGAGGAGGGGTGGCGAGGCTCGACAAACTCGTCCAGGTCGACACCATCGGCGATCCGAGTGGTGGAAGCAATGAAAGTCTCCATAAAGGATCGGAAATCATGCTTCTTGGTGTTGGCGACCTTGATCGCTGCCAGCTTATCTTCTCGCGCCTCTTTGCAGTGGACATGAACCAAAGACAGAGCCACATCAGCACCACACCGGGCAGAAGACTTCTTCCACTCCTGCATCTCCTTGCCTTGCCGGCCGGCGCCGAGGGGTGCACCGCCGTCGTGCTCTGGGGTGCATCGCCACGCTCTGGCCAGAGGAGCGCCGCCGCGTGCAATGGAGGGGCGCACCGCCTCCCTGCTGGAGGTTGTGCTCCGACGGAGGGAGAAGGAGGAGGGTCGGTCGGGGTTGGATGGGCCGACCACAGGCTGCGTGCTCTCGCTCACCGGCAACTACCTCGTCGGCGAGCTCCCCGCCGTGGGGCATGAAGACGAGGTGTTTGTTGAAATGCCTAAGAGAGATAGGAGGAGCAAAAAGATAGACACTGACGTGTGGGCCCAACTAGTCAGAAACGCGTTTAAAAGAGCCGAATCGGGCTCTTTTCAGACTTCATAGTTTTTAGTCAAGGATTAGTGAGAAAATGATAGTTTTCGGCACAAATTTGTAAAGTGATAGTTTGTAGGTACTGTTCCACGAATTGTGGTAGTTTTTGTTAAATACTCGATAGGAATAGGAAAAGCATAGAAAGTTAGGTGACATGTATCTCAATTGTCATTTGATGCGTAGGAAAGGAATTTTTTCATTGAGTTTAGACTAATATTTTTTTCTTTAAAATGCGAAGGATTGGTTCCTATCTATATCTATACTTACTATTAAAAAAGCAAACGTAAGTTATCCTAAAACCACACAACAAACTGTACACAAGATAACTACAACCCTCGAATCAAATCAACCTAAAAATATCTTACTGCCCATATTACGCCAATAATCTGTTAGCCAGATCGACGACTCAGATCAAATGTTCTGCCGCCACACGCCCGTAGTCTGCCGATAGTCATAGCGCTCCGCGCCCCTGATCCGCACGGCCCCGCCCACAACGCGTATCGAATCCACTTGAATCGCGTCAATGAGATGTTTATGCCGCTAATTGCTCTGCTCCCTTCCTTTCCATCTTTCAAATCGTGTCGTCCCCTCAATCCCCTCCACCATATCGCCTCCAAGCGAGCCCAGCGTCGCTGATCTCCTGTGTCGCCACCATCTCCGTTGCCTCCTCGACACGAGGCCACCAGCATTGAGCCCCACTCCGGCGCGCCTGCTGCACTTCGGCCGTGGCAGTCATTGCCACCGCGACTCTGGCCTTAGGAAGTCGGCCTGCTGTCATGGATCAGGGCGGCGACGGCGATTTGGATCTGGGCAACGGCGACTGAGCAAGGGCACCGGTGCTGTCGAGTACATCTCTCCCCGCTCTCTCTCTCTGCCCCGTCGGGGTCACCGTGAGCCCGTTACCATGGTCGACGGCGAGGAACGAGGAGCACGGGTGCTCTGCTGGCGGAGGCATGTTTTGGGGACAGGAGACCTCCAGCCGCGGGGAACGGAGAGAGCTTTGGATGCAAACTGAATTTCATCTCTCTCTGTTCTTTTTTCTGCTGATGATAATCTCTCCCTAGATGATGATTTGCTCAGGGTATGTGGTTTTTGGTCATATTGGGCTCTGTAAAAATGGGTTTTCTCTGTATTCTCTATATGAGATTATTTTGTGATCGTTGGAGTATGGAAATAGGAGGGTGTGCAGCTGTGCCCTTGTGAGCAGTCTCTGATGCTACTGATGTTTACATATACTAGCAGTAACAGTGTAGTATTAGGTATTGCAAAGTAAATTTGCTTGAACAACCAATTCCAATGCAGCATGCAATCTCTGATGCTACTGATGTTTATACTAGCAGTAACAGTGTAGGATTAGGTATGGCAAAGTAAATTTGCTTCAACAACCTATTCCAGTGCAGCATTTTTGTTTTCTTATGGGCTTTCTCTTGCATTCTGCATTGAATGTTGTACGCCAATGCCATGTTTGATGGTTTTGCTTTGAATTGGTCTTCTCAAGGAAACCGTGTTCAATTGGCATGTCCTTCTTTGAATGGATCTTTAAGGAAATCTGTATGTGTTCTTATATGGCTGGTTGGAATTGTGCAAATTGTGATGGTTTGCTTTCTGTGAGCAACTGCCTGAATGCTGAAATGTTATACAATACACATATCATGTCAACACAATGCATCTCTTTTTATTTCACATGCAGAGAGAAGTTGCCATATGTTGTTGCCCCCTCGACATCATTTTGGTTCTAATAATGGCAGTGCAGATTTCAGTTAGAGATTGCAGAGTTCTAAAATATGTTGACCAAATCGTTTAATTAGAACCTGGTTGTCACCAAGGCTCTCAAGAAAAGGAAATCCCTGTGCCACGCGACACAACGAGTTGTGTGTTTTCAACTCAACAAGGCGATGAACATAGAAGTATAGCTTCATCTTTTATTTAACAATATTATGTTATAATACATATTCTTCATGTTCTGTTCTTTAATATTTTATATTTTTAGGCAACAACACAAGAACTGGACGATAATGTATTACTTATGACACTAGGATGCAAGCCACACCCAAGATTGAATTCCATCTTCTTGGTTAGAATACACAAAGGATTTGAATTGTGAATGTTGTAAGGACATTTATTTTGTGAAATTTAACATGACTAATTTGAGATCAGCAAAGAGGAATGGTCCCAAAGAAATGCTGATATTGAGCTAGGTCCACAAGGCGATATGTCGAGCTCTGTGTAGTCTGGTTTCAATGGCTCATTTAAACAGGTGCCTCATTTTCATTGTATGTGTTTTCGAGTCTCTTTTTGTGTAAAAATAGCCTATAGATGTCCTCTTGGTGTGGTTTTATTTTTCGAGTTCAGCTCTTTGTTATCATAGAATTCAGGTTAGGGAGATCAAGAAGATGTTTCATATGTTAGCACAACTACTGAAGAATTTGCAGGTGAGCAACTATTATATGAGTTTGGTTGACCGAATATCAGTAGTGCATGATTGTCTGATAGGCTTGAATTCTTAGTTTTTTTTTCTTATTGGCCTTGTTTTTTTTAGGGGAAAACCCATGATTTTATCCTAACCGAAAATTGTTGAATTAAAGCCGAAGATGGAAGAAATTGATTGTTCTAATTTATGTAATATAAAAAGAAAAGTAGTGTTTTCTCAATATTTTCTATTAGTAATATATGTCTATAATATTATGATTTACCTCTGCTAATAGATGTAAATGCGTTGCAAAGAAACATGCCCAAACTTGTAAGCCCATATTAGTATTACTTTAGAGTAATCAACAGCCAACAAAATATATACTTATGAATGATCTGTTATGTTCCCATGAAATAACAATGATAAATTTGTTGTTGTAATGTTATATCCTCACAAATAAAGTGCTACAGGGAACTTTCTCTATCAGTTCAGGTTGGACGAGCAAGACAACATACTGCAGACCGGAACAAGGTGAGAAGATTAGATGCAAATTTATGTAGCATATGTACAACTACGTTTGTTCATCTCCTCACTTATTCTTTTTTCTTTGCAGAGTTATGTTCATCATCAGACATGGTGATATGTGTTAATACTCTCCTAGAGATTGATTTCTTTGCTTTCGCAAAAAAAGCAAGCTTCCAAATATCAGGTTGCAAATACCTTCGTTGCTTTGGACCTTGCCATGGAAGGATGAACAGTAAATGACCACAAATGCCTCTAGATTATGAGTAAGTGTGGATCTACCTACAGTGGTTTGTGCATCTGCTTTGTCTCTCAGGCTGGTTTCACGGGTACCTGATTTTGCTTGTAACACAGCCACAAGGTCGAGGATGTTATATTGCTGCAGTTTGGTTTGCTAACTAGCAATGTTTTGTTTCTTAGATGGACAAACTTGTATCTCAGAACCTTGATGAATTATTTCATTTGATCAGCTTATGTGGAAACTACTAATTTCATTGCCTCTGTACACACACCTGCATATCTTTTTTCTTGGTGCTTTTTGGCAATGGCCCGTTCATAGGCACGACCTAGAAGAAAATAAGATTGAAGCTGTATTTTTCTTGGTTGGGAATATTACACCTCAAATTTACTTCGGTTTGGATACAATGATGACTCTTAAGATCGAACTAACATTATGTCAGTTATGTAGTTAGGAATTATATGCTTTTTGCGTGAGATTTTGGCTGACAGAATTATGAAGTTTCATAGTAGGGTATATTTAATCTGGACGTGCGTTGCACGTGCATGCTTACTAGTGCTAATAGGAACAGGAATCCATTCCTACAAATCAAAAGGCTTGAAAGGAAAAATTTTCTATGAAAATCCTATCCTATAGAGTTCCTATAAAATTTCTACAAACCAAAGGAGGCCTATTCTTGATGAAATAATACCAGCTAAAAGTGAGTGTGGAATCCATGCTAATCCAACCAAAACAGGTGTGCAGTCATCATACACATGATTCAACTCTCATCCGATTCAGGAGAACCAACAAAAGAGAGCCCTGCTATCTGAATATTTGCAGAGCATATCAATCTGCAGGGTTACCCGAAACAAATAATCTGCAGACACCAGACTGCACAAACATCGATCCAATGCAGCTGCAATTCCAAAAGGATTCAACCAATCAGTTCTCACCTGACAAGTACACAACAGTTGCTATCAGAGTGAAACCTCGAAGGTGACTAGACCACGGGATTTTTATTCAGGGTGCTTAACTGCTCTGCGCCACCAGTGCCGCTTACCAGAACTGTGATCTGCCTCTGCGTCCGCCGACGCTGTTCTGCCCCAACTTGGTGGCCTTTGTCTCCTGTCGCCGCCTTCCCTCGCCGTCGGCGCCGAAGGGTAAGGGTACCACTACCACTGCCTAGCTCATTCATTAACTGATAGTGTAGGCGGGGGCAGTACTGGACGACGTCGAGGAAGCGGTTGTTGTGGGGGGCGGATTAGCGGGTGCCCGAGGATCGCTGCCTGTCCCGGTCTCTGCTCCACGCTCAAAGCTCTCAATCGCACCCCCACCCGACTCACGCTTCATGTATTCGGCGAGATCGGCCTACGCGGCGGCGCGGCCACAGTTCCAGGGCAACTGTGCAGCACTGCTGCTTTCATCCAAACACACATAAAGTTTCGACAGTCTTTTTTTCGAGGGTACGTCAAAGGCGTACCTTAGCTTTATAGAAGAGAGAAAAATATGTACAAGAGATTACAATATTGTCGGTTAGGCCACAACCAGCCTTACCAAGCCTCCACTCCACACACACGCTACTCTACTATTCTAACATATGTTGATCTCCAAAAGCTCCTGCCGTGGCCCACATCCTCAGCTCGTCGAAGATCGTGTCCACCGTGTCGTGCTCATTCTTGATCTGACCTGATCCAAACACCCTCGCGTTCCTTTGTTTCCATAACGTCCAGCAGATAAGCATAACGAAAGTATCAAAACCTTTCCGAGAGTGCTTAAAAAAACGCTTTCTAGCATCCGACCACCATTGCACCAATCTTGAATCATTGGTTGGGCAATGCTCCATCGACAACCCCATCCTAGTGATGCAACTGAACCATACTTGCCTCGAGAACACACATTGCTGCAGAATGTGATCCACCGTGTCCTCCTCTTGATCACATAGAAAGCATTTTGATGTTTGATCTTGCAAGTTGTGCCTAGATCTTACATCCAAGTCCATAGCCGATATTGGACAACCAACCACATGAAAATTTTGCATGCCAGAGGGGCCCAACACTTCCAAATAGCTCCAAAAGAGTGGAATCTAACTCCTCCCCCACAAAGCATCTTGTAAGCAGAAGATGCGATTATGCGTTCTGACGCATTCCATGCCCAAATGGGGACATCCTCGGACTGAGCATCTGATTGAACCTCCTCAAGGATCTCCCAAAGGCCTATATCTTTGGGTTAGGCCTTGGTACCTGGTCACCCACCACATCATTCATCCAAGAATGATGCATACCCAAAGCCTCTCGGATAAGTCTCCTGTTAGCAACTTGCGTACGAACTGACGTCGCCACCAGAGGAGTGACCTCCGCGATGGTAGCACCATGGAGCCACCTATCCTTCCAGAACAAGGTTTTGTCACCAGCTCCAACTCTCCGTTTTACCAAGCTTCCAAACGCTTGCACCACCGATTTGTCCGCGGTCAGGCAGAGCCCTTGCCACGGCCTGGAAGCATCCGTGCGTCTAAGCCATTCCCACCTCAATCTTAGGGCAATACCGTGCTTGTGTAGATCAATGACGCCTAGCTCTCCCATGTTCTTAGGCCTGCACACTCTCGCCCAAGATACTACACATTTGCCTCCCTTGACTTCCTCAGTCCCAGCCAAGAAGAAGGCCCTACAGCCTTTGTCCACTCTATCGAGCCCATTTGGCGCCTCACTTAGCGATAAGGTGGTGAGTAGCCCGGCGCTCTCATGACACGGTTGACAAGAACCAGCCTGCGGGTGCGGTCACGGAACCCCTTTGCCATCCCGGCAGTATGTGAAGTGCAGCGTCAACCATTGGCTGCCACTCCGATCTTTTCAACTGCCAAATGCTTAACTGCAATCCAAGATACTTGCATGGAAAGGTGACAAGCTTCCAGGGCAGCGCCGACTTCACAATTTCCTCATCCTCCGGCTCTGCCCGAATCATGATGGCCGCCGATTTTGCAAAATTTACTTTCAGTCCAGAAGCAACTCCAAAGATGGTAAGAGTTTCTTTGACAAACAGGAGATCCAGCCGTGTGGGTTTGATGAAAAGAACCACATCATCATCATACAAAGACAGTCGCTGCACAGGGCTACATCCATTGATGGTACTCATGACTCCAGCCTCATGTGCCTTGATGATGATATGCGTGAGGACATCCATGGAGATAACAAAGAGTAAAGGGGAGATCGAATCCCCTTGCCTCAAGCCTTTAGCATGCATAAACTTTTCTCCCGCACAACCATTTACGATCACTCTGGAACTAGCCGTAGTAAGTAGAGTTGCGATCCAAGAAATCCACCGCTCCGAAAAACCTTTGGCTCTTAGCACTTCAAACAAGAACGGCCATGCCAATGAGTCAAAGGCTTTAGTGATGTCGAGCTTGAGCAATACTCCTTTAGCTTTCCTTCTATGCATCATCCGCGCCATTTGTCTCACAAGAAGGAAATTATCATGCAAGCATCTCCCTTTTATGAAAGCGGACTGATTCACCTGGACAAGATCCCCCATGCACGGTCTAAGTCTCGAGGTAAGAAGCTTTGAAGCAATCTTGGGCATGCTATGCACAAGGCAAATCGGCCTAAAATCAAACACCGAAGATGCATCTAGGGACTTCGGCAATAGAGTGATCAAAGCTTGGTTTAGCCTCCCAAAACCCCTACCATTTCCAAGAAAAAGCTTATGAATGGCCGCCATGAGATCTGCCTTGATCACCTCCCAAGCTTTTTGAAAGAACAAGCCAATGAACTCGTTCGGACCCGGAGCCTTGTCGGAGGGTAGATCCTTGATGACTGCCCAAACCTCCTCCTCTGTAAACACCCGGTCTTGCTCCGAGAGATCAACGTGAGCGACTTCAAGACCCTCCAAATCAAGCGTAAACTCTCCATGATTCAACTCTTCAAATGTGCATTGCCTCAAAAGCAAATTCCTCACTATGCACATCTTCAGGGGGAGTTCTTCTATATCTTGCAAGCAAATTCCTCAATATCAGTATTTACACTTCATATATTTATCCCCGTTGAAAACTTAACCTGTATTGTCATCAATCACCAAAAAGGGGGAGATTGTAAGTGCATCTAGTGCCCCTTAGTGATTTTGGTGTATTGAAGACTTATAGGTTAAGGGACTAATGCGTTTGTGAGTGTACACAGGTCTATAAGTCTATGAGGAGTTTGATATTTCTGAGAGAAAATCGACCCTAAAAATGAAGTTCTTGTTGAAGACTTTGCTATTCTGAAGACTTTCTGAAGACTTTGAAAGTGAAGAAATTGGTGTGACCTTGAAGACTTGGTATTCATTTGAGGAACATGAAGCGTGAAGACTTTTGTTTTCCTAGTTTCATTTTCTCTTTCTTGAGTCATAGGAAACACCGTACTGTTAAAGGGGGTCGAGGAAATACTAAGGAAAAATTTCCATGTGATGCTCAACTCAAAATCCTCAACCTACCAATCCCTTGAGTGAAGCCTTTGGAAATCTCATACAGTTCAGTCAATTTCTTGATGTGAGGCGAAGTTCTTACAGTCATTTGAGGAATTTGTTTTGATCGAGGAGTTAGGAATTCGCCGGTCTTGAATTGCCTACGATGAGGAACATGATAGCCCTAAGGAATTTGAGAGTCAAATTTCCATTTGTCTTGTCTTTGCGTGCACTGTCCCAAAATATCTTATCCACCTAACGGTCATATCATTGAAGGGCATTTATGTCTTATCATGTCGGGCTGCTCCCTAGGCTATAAATAGCCGCCCCTACAACCACTAGCTAGTTGGCTGCTCCATGAGACCCTTGTCAATTGAGAGCAACCCATCCTCCGAGGACTTTGAGCGAAAATCATCGAGTGAGGAAAAACCCAAAACCAAACCCCTACAAACCCAAAGTGATTGAGCATCATTGAAGACATTGATCATGCGTGGATCCGACGCTTGTTACCTTTGAAGACTGTGCTTCTTCCAGACGGTTAGGCGTCATGGTCTAGAGCATCCAAGAGGAATTGTGGATCGCCGAGTGGCCGAGTGCATGAAGGTTTGGAAGTCGCGTGAAGACTTACCACGAGTGATTGGGCCAGGTCTGTGTGACCTTAGTTCAAGGAGAATCTGGTGAGGACTTGGTGTCACGAGCTGCGTGCTTTCGGTATTTGGGTGTCCGAGGATTGTGTGTCCTTGAGTTTAAATACTCGGCCGCTCCAACAAGGCGTACAAGCGAGATAGCGGTTGGGCTGGTCTACCAAATCATTGTCTTCACCAACCTTCTTTGGTTCTATTTCCTCAACCCTTTCGTTTCCTCATTCTTGTGTTGAGTGTTTGTTCATATCTGTGTTTGAAGACTTTGTTGAAGACTTTCTCAATTTCCTCAGTTCAATTTCTTGATCTGTTTGTCTTCATCTTGTGTTATCCTGTGATTACGCTTTACATACTACTGTGCTTGTCTTCATTTCATCATGATGACCATGCACATATTCTTTATGCTTACTTACGAGTACTTATTCTGCTGCAAGTAGTTCTTAGCTAAGGAATTTCCTCACCGGCAAATTCCTCGATGAATAATTCATAAAAATCGCCTATTCACCCCCTCTAGTCAATATAACGCACTTTCAATTGGTATCAGAGCAAGGTACTCCCTTGTTCTGTGTGATTTTGGTTTAACCGCCTGGAGTTTTAGTTATGTCGACCGCAGGTATGATCAAGGTCTCGGCTGGGTGTCCTAGCTTTGATGGTACGGACTACCCCTACTAGAAAAACAAGATGCGAATGCATCTTGAGGCAATTGACAACGATCTCCGGTATGTTGTGGAAAATGGTGTTCCCTCTGTCTCACCCTCCTTTGAGCAGCTACCGGCGTGAAGAGATTCAAGCAACTCGATTCTCAAGCGAAGAATATCATATGTGGCCATCTGAGTAAAGGGCGGTATGGAAGAGTGAGTGCTTTGGAAAGCTGCTAAGCTTATGCAGGATAGGCTGTCCAAAGTAAATGAAGGAGTCTCAACTCAGCGTGACTCTCGAGTTGATGTTCTTCGAAATCTCTTCAACCGCTTCAAAAGACTCGACAATGAAAATGTCCAACAAACCATCGATCACCACACTGACAACACAAATTAGCTTCAAGCCCTAGGTGCCCGACATCACCGACCATGAGGTGGTGAAGAAACTGTTGAGATCGCTTGATTCCTCATTTGATACTCTGACACTGATGATACAAGAACGTGCTGACTACAAGTCTCTTGATCCTGCCGATATCCTCGAAAGGCTAAACACTCACGAGTTCCAGCTTGCTGAAAAGAGAGATCTGTATGGTTCGAGCTATGGCAAACCACGTGCCCTGAAGGCCAAGGCTGCGTCTGAATCTGAATGTGAGGATTCTGGTAGTAGCCTTGGTGATCCTGAAGAATTGAGCCAGGAGCTAGCACTGCTTCCAGAAGTTCTCAAGACGTGGTCGCTTTGGAAAATCCTCAAGAAGCAGTGATTCCTCATCCAGTGACTATAAGAGAAGGCTGTGCCACAAATGCAAGAAACCTGGTCACTATATTCAAGATTGTCCTCAGTGGGAAAAGGAATGAAGAAATACAAGGATTATAGTTCTGATGACGCGAAGAAGAAGAAGAAATCATCAAAATCCTCGAAGTCTTCATCTCACAAGAAGAGCAGCTCCAAGAAGGCTCGGGCATTCATTGGCAAGGAAATAGACTCTGAAGCTGAATCTGAGGAACATGAGGAAGAGGAGGCATCTGAGGAGTCCGAATCTGGTGTGGCGAGTCTGGCTTTAGCTCTTGAATTAAATCGACAAGTCAATCTTCAACACTGAAGAAACTGACCTCACCAACAAGCCTGACGAAGATAATGATGACTACGCTCCCACCTATTGCTTCATGGCAAAAGGTGCAAAGGTACTCAAATACACCTCCTCTGAATCTAGTGAAAATGAATCTGATGAGGATCTCAAGCCCACCTACTCTAAACTTGCTAAGATTGCTGTAAAACAACAAAGGGCTTTTGAAAAGGTTCAAAACATGCTAGACAAAAGTGATGATATGTTGGGTGAAGAAATGGATCGCACTAAAGCCACATTGAAAATCTTGAGACTTGATCTAGGTTTGATAGCCTTCAAGGTCATCATAACACTCTCTTATCTGATCATGAGAAACTTTCTTATGAATTTCTTCAAAGAAAGCAAGATCTTGAGAAGCTAAGAGTGAGTTATGAAGATCTTTAGAAGGAGCGCGATTCATTGCTAGCTCAACAAATCAGCGCTTCTCAGGAAGAATTTGTTCCTCCATGCTTAAAGTGCATTGAACGTGAATCTGCTAATTCTTCACCTGAATGTTCAAATGTTACAAATTCTTCACCTTCCTCTGCTATCACTAATTCCTCATCTGAGGACATTGCTAGTATCACTAACGATGCAGGGATGAAGGAATTGTACATGACAGGCATGTACAAAAGCCTCAAAGGGCATCAGACTCTTTGTGATGTGCTTAAAAAGCAAATCCTCAACAGAAACCCTAGGAAAGAGGGTATTGCCTTTGAGAGGAAACTCAATGCTGATGGAACATACTGGAAGCTTTGGCGGTACCCCAAAACCTCATGGGTTCTTTGCAAAGGGCCCTCCGATTGATCCATCTAACTTATCTGACTTTACATGTGAATCTCCTCATTCTTACGATGAGTCATTCGACTCCAACTATAAACTGTTCAAGAATCGAGAATGGTGAAGTATTTTCTAGATATGTTGGCACTAAGCTGCGAGAGCAGTTCTCCTATGAAGAAAATCTGGGTTCCCAAGAAGTGCCTTGAAAGTCTTCGGTGAATGTCCTCATGACACCACACATGAAGAACAGGAACCCCAGATCAAACTCTTCATATGGACCAAATTCTTCATATCGATCCAAGCCCTCATACGGACCAAATTCCTCACGTGGATCAAATTCCTCAAAAGGATCAAAGTCCTCATATGATTATCATCGTGCTAACAACTACATTTCATGGTAGAGCTAAGGGCTATGAATATGTGCATTATTATTCAAACCATTATGTTCATAAGTCCTCGAAGAATTTCTCTGCTTATTCATATGCTTACCCTAACCCCTCTTATGTGAAAGCGAAATGGTTTGGCCTCTATGCCACCATTCTCTTATGGTGCTTTCATGAGCGATGAACTCTTTGCCACCCCTTGAGATGTGGGTGGTGAAGAAAAATAACTAATCTCTTCTGCGAGGTCGAGGTCTCTAGGCGTGCTTTATCGTCTGAAGAATTTCTTTGGGGACGACAAAATTGCACGAAAGGGCCTTGGCGAATCATGAAGAAATGAACTTTCATTTCACACGTCCTCCTCTTGATATATCCGTTTCTTTGCTTGATGAAATTCATCGATGAACACGATATCATATTCTTCACAGATGAAGTATATGAGATCGTAAGTTGCACTAATTCATCTGCAGGATGATCAACCCAAAGCCACTGAGTGGGTCCTCGATAGTGGATGTACAAATCACATGACTGGTGACAAGAATCTATTGATGGATGCTCCCTTATCACCGTCACATCTGAAGCATATCATCTTTGCTGACAAAGGCAAAAGTCAGGTATTGGGTCTTGGTAAGTTTTGCGATCTCTAAGGACATACACATGGACAAAGTCATGCTTGTTGAGTCCTTAGGATACAACCTCATGTCAGTCTCAATGCTTTGTGATCTTGATATGGTTGTTGTCTTTGGCAAGTATCGCTGTGTTGTGATTATGGAAGCTGACAATTCCAAAGTCTTCGAAGGCTTTAGGAGAGGAGACTTGTATATTGTTGATTTGTCTACAGGACCACAACCAGCCGTGTGTCTACTTGCAAAAGCTTCAGAAGGCTGGCTATGGCATCGACGACTTGGTCACGCAGGCATGAGGAATTTTCACACGCTTGCGAAGAAGAAGCATGTCATTGGCATTGAGAATGTCAAATTCCTCAAGGATCACTTATGCGGAGCACATGAAGCTGGAAAAATGACCAAGGCCAAGCATCCTGCAAAGACTATCATGACCACTACTCGTCCATTCAATTGCTTCACATGGACCTCTTTGGACCTAATCATTACTCAGCGGTCACTAATGATGCATCTCTATATGGCTTTGTTATTGTTGATGATTACTCTCGTTACACATGGGTACATATTGTTGCCCACAAACATGAAGTGCAGGAAGTCTTCAAAGCGATTTTCCTCGAGGCTTCAACCAACTTTGGTGTGAAGATCAAGCACATCAAGAGTGACAATGGAACTGAGTTCAAGAATTCCGGTCTTGATGACTATCTTGATGAACTTGGTATTACTCATGAGTTATCTTCTCCCTATACTCCTCGGCCAAAATGGGCGTCGTGGGCGCAAGAACAGAACTCTTGTTGAGATGGCTCGCACTATGCTTGATGAATACAAAAGCATACATCGTTTTTGGATTGATGCAATTGATTCTGCGTGCCACATCATCAACAGAGTATATCTTCACAAATTCTTCAAGAAGACTGCATATGAACTCCTCACTGACAAGAAACCCAATGTGGGTTATTTCAAAGTCTTCTGTGCTAAATGTTGGATTAGAGATCCTCATCACAATGCTAAATTTGCACCGAAAGCACATGAAGGTTTTATGCTTGGTTCTGAGAAAGGACTGCACACCTCTGAGTCTTCAACATCGCCCTTCACAAGATTGTTGACCTTTGTAGATGTGCGGTTCGATGAAACTAATGGCTGCAAAGAGAGCACCTACCTTCGTGTTAGATGAACTAGCACTGAGGACTCTATCAAGCACAAAGGCGTGAGGATGTCATTCCAAGCTGAAGAATCTGGTGAAGAATTCATTCCGATTCATGAAGAATGTCGGTGATGCACTGAAAATATCTTTGAAGAAAATGCTGATCAAATTCCTCGGCGACAATCAGCTCATCCTCGCGTTGCAAAAGAAGTGCAAGTGGAAAAAGATCATCAATGACATTGAAGCACCGAGTCCTCTCACACGCTCAAAAGCTTCACATTTATCTAACTTTTGTAGGAACTATGATTTTGTCTCTATCCACAGAGCCCACTAAGGTAGATGAAGCATTTCTGGAGCCGGAGTGGATTCAGGCCATGCAAGAAGAATTACATCGATTCGAGCTCAACAATGTCGGAGGCTGGTCAAACGTCCGAGATCCTCGCAAGCATAATATCATTGGCACAAAGTGGATCTATCGCAACAAGCAAGATGAAAATGGCCTTGTGGTGAGGAATAAGGCACGACTTGTAGCTCAAAGGCTACACACAGGTTGAAGGAATTGATTTCGATGAAACTTTTGCACTGTTGCTAGACTTGAGGCTATTACATATTACTTGCTTATGCTAACCATCATGATATCATCTTATATCAAATGGATGTGAAAAGTGCATTCCTCAATGGTAAGCTTGAGGAAGAAGTATATGTTGCTCAACCCCGGGTTTTGAAGATCCAAAGAATCATGACAAAGTCTTGATTCAATAAGGCCCTCTATGGCCTCAAGCAAGCCCCTCGGGCGTGGTATGATACATTGAAGGAATTCTTCGTGAAGAATGGCTTCACCAGTTCACTCGACCCTACTCTCTTTACAAAATCTTATGATGGTGAAATGTTTGTGTGCCAAATATACGTTGATGATATTATCTTTGGCTGTACTGACCAACGTTATAGTGATGAATTTGCCTATATGATGAGTGAAGAATATCAAATGTCTATGACGGGAGAGTTGAAATTCTTCTTAGGTCTTCAAATTAAATCAACAGTATAATGGCATATTCATATCTCGGAGAAATACCTCAAAGATGTCTTGAGGAAATTCGGCATGCAAGATTGCAAAGGCGTCAAAATTCCTATGCCCACAAATGGTCATCTATGCAGTGATGAAAATGGTATTGACTTGATCACAAGGTATACCGCTCCATGATTGGTTCTTTATTGTACTTATGTGCATCTAGGCCAGATATAATGCTTAGTGTTTGCATGTGTGCCCGATTTCAAGCTGCACCAAGGAATCACACCATAAGGCCTGAAGCATATTCTTGATATCTAGCTCACACACCAACACTAGGATTATGGTACCCCAAAGGGCTCTGCTTTTGATCTCATTGGATATTCGACTCGACTATGCGGTGATCGTGTGGACCGCAAGTCAACATCGGCACTTGTCATTTCCTCGGACGATCTTTGATGCATTGGTCCTCGAAGAAAGCAGGCGTGTATCAACATCTCTGCGGAAGCTGAATACATTCTTCTTTGGCTCTTCTTTGTGCTCAGAAATCTTTGTGGATGAAGCAAACTCTCAAGGACTACTGGCGTCAACATGAAGAATGTGCCTCTCTCTTTGTGACAATGAGAGTGCCATCAAGATTGCTCACAACCCGATTCGGCACTCGAAGACAAAGCACATTCAGATTCGTCATCATTTTCTTCGTGATCATGTGTTGAAGGCGACATCTCCATCGAGCATGTGAAGGCGAAGAACAGCTAGCTGATATCTTCACTAAGCCCTTGGATGAGAAGAGATTTAGCAAGTTACGGTGTGAGCTAAATATCTTAGAATCTTCGAATGTTCTTTGAAAATGAGACACATCCTGACACTTATGCAAAATTGATGACTTAGATGTGCAACACATGAATAAACGTTTTTCTTCAATCAATGAAGAATAACACTCTAAATGTGAAGAAATTAATGAAGAATTTGATTCTCAGAACCCTACGACAATTATGCAGCGGTGTATGCGAAATCATCATTCTTATACGGTGGGTCAAGCCACCACCAAAGTTTAAAATCTTCAATTTGAGTTTTTCCTCAGTTTTGAAATTCTTCAGTTTTTCAGATTCTTCAACTTTGCAAAATCTTCATTGTTTCCGTCGTTTTTCTTCATTTGCTATAAATATATATGGGTTTATGTCCTCTACAGCATTCACTTATGGCTAATTCCACATGTTGCGTTTTCTGCTAAGTGAATGTGATCGGACCCTTTCCCCTCTATGCTATACTCAACCCAATCTATTCATAAATTCTTCATGTGCGTTCTATTTGAAACTCGTTCAAAATCTTCACTGTGTCCTTGTCAGCTGAAGAAATTGCGAACGGAACGTTAAAACCTATCTTATCCAAAATTTTCGGCTTTGCCGCTCAAACCGTTCCGCATCCCATGATGCATTATTTTATTCACCCACGATCGTACACGATCTCCACTACACAGTACGTGGGTGACACATGTCGTGAGAAGGAGAATGGTCAGGGGCACGTTCGTCCAAAATCTTCGGGCGAACATTTTTTCACTGCCTCTATAAATACCCCTCTCCCCATCCTCACTTCTTTTACTCCGCTCGATCTCTCTCTCCCGCTCGAGCTTCTCAAACCCTAGCGCCGCCGCTACTCCATTATCGCCCGGTGAGGAAGAGCTTACTGCCTCGACCTCGTCATTAAATCGTACTCGCTGGTTGCGGAAATCCTCACTCACGCCGCCGTAGCTATCTTCCTCCGCCGAGTTAGAGGCGTGGAAGATCTGAGCAGAACGAGCTTCACATCTACTCCACCCGGTTAAATGCGTGTTCTTCATTTAGGGTAATTAAAAGTTACTTTTCTGCCCTCGTTGATCCAAATTTTCACTACAAAATCTTCAAAGGTGTTTTATTCTTAAAATCTTCACACAAAACACCTCACTAGTTATATGTTCTTGATTCATTTCTCTAAGCATCATTTTCTTCAAGATTCCTCAATTGTGTGGATCTTGATCTGTACAACTCTGGAACCTAAGACAAAGAACGCTTAGTGAAATTCTTCAAGACTCATCTGGTCAAATTCCTCAAACTTATTCTTTTTGAAAAACCTTTTGAGAACGCATATGACCTCTCCAAATTCCTCGCAACTATACTCTGTTCACAGGTACTCATGTCTGCTGCTGAATCACTAGGTTCTCATCAACTTAACTCATTTGCAGCATTCCTCGAAGAAAAGTTGCATACTTCTTCAAAAAATTCAATTGTTCAAATTCCTCAGCTGAAGAATATGGCTGACGGAAAGAAGCCTCAGAAAGGAGGAAAGAAGCCCGAGGTCATGACTGCTTTCGAGATACCTGAGGACATTTATCTTTGACTATTGCACACCTGATGAAGCCAAATTTGGCAAAGAAAACAAAAATCAGCGCAAGGTGCGCATTCAGAGGATTGAGCGGAGATGGGCAAGGGAATGGAGGAGTACAGGTATGTTACTCCAAAGTACATGAGGAAATTCGCCCTCAATCCTCCATGCCCAAGAGCTCCATTGGCACCTGGCCAAACAGCTGACCCCACGAGCCTCAAACGTGGTGAGGACTTCCCTGAAGAATGGGCCAAGTGCCAAGCCAAATTGGCAAGACAAGCCAAGGAGGCAGTGAGGAAATTCAATGAGGATTCTGCCACTGCGACAGCCACTGAGGCCGCAGTTAAGCCCAAAAAATCTATGGCAAAGAAGCCCGCACACAAGACAAGTGCTTCACCAGCTGCGCCCTCACGGCCAATTTCCTCAGCAATGCCCTCACGGCAAATTCCTCATGCTGCTCCTGCTCCACCAAAGTCATCAGCAGCTCCTTCAAAGTCCTCAGCACCTATGCATCTGGCCACGTGTCAAAGGACTGCAGGCTTCTCGATTGCCTCTGGTGTCTCAGCAAGTTCCTCAGCTGCACCAAATTCCTCATCAGGCCCCACACTCATGAAGACCAAAGCAACAGCTGGACAAGGTCCTCGGCCAAGTCCGAAGAAGAAACAGGTCACTTTCCATGTGCCATCTGATGATGAAGCTTCTGATGATGAACTTGCAGAAATCATCAGAGATAGGCGAGTAAAGGCCGCTAGAGCCAAAGGCACATCTGTGCCTTCTTTGTTGGATCCGAGGAAAATCCTCGATTACATTGATCTACGGCACAAGGATCCAAACACCCCTATGCCTGATTTTCATCGACCCACATGCAAAGTCACATCTTGACCCATTTCATCGAAGAGAAATGGAAGTTTGAAAAGGCAAGAGAGATCAAGAAAGCTCAATACAGGAAAGAGAAGTTCCTGAAGAAAAACATTGTCAGAATGACACCTGAGGAACTTCTCAAGGTCCAGACTGAAATCCAAGCCCTCAGCAAAAACTTTGATGCTTATTATGCTGATTGGCAAGGAGCCAAAGTGAGATTCGTCAACCTGATGAAGAAGTTCACAAATGTTGCAGCCCCAACGCAAAAAGAAATCCCTCAGGCTGCAGCCTCTGCTCGACTATTTGAAGAACATGTCTGACGGCACGGCGATGATTTTCAACTGCGAAGACAATGCTAGTTCGAGGCTGATGACTCCATTCCAGCCCGGCGAAGAAATTGCGGGGCATCCACTAGTGGTGCGCTGAAGAAAGCTGAAGAGATCGAAGCGCATCGATTGCGCTGAAAAAATTCAACCAGATTCCTCGGCTCCTCCAGCGCCTACACCAACTCCAATTCTTCCATACGCATCGATGTGAAGAAGACCAAAGGCTCTGAAGCGAGCTGCGATGAAAAAGGAAGGCATCGGTGCGTCAAATTCTTCTTGCGAAGAAACTGAAGCCAATGACCAGCTCATTTGAAAATCCAATCGATGTTGTTCCGATTTCCTCCATGCCATCAAAGGACCTTGTTCCTTTTGGTGAAGACTATGAGATCCCAAGCGGATCTGATGAAGAAAATCATTCTGCTGCTTCGTCGGAAGCGGTTTGATGAAGAAATTGAAGTGGATACAATCCTTCAACCCCAATCATTCTTCGCCCATGCCTCAGTTCACAGCTGAAGAGGCTGGTGTTGAGGAAATTGAAGATGAAGATGTGGATATCGGATGCACCACGCCTATGATGAATGATGACTTTTGGGAAAGTCAGCATCCCAATACTCCACTCTTCACCCCAATCCAGCAAATTCCTCAGTCCCCTGCACCAACTGTTCAACTGGGCTTTGAAGAAACTCATCCCACTCCCTCTGTGCATGAAGAAATTCCAGCCGCTAGTCTTTGAAGAACTCTTCTTCTTGATCCTCGGGGCGCACATGAAGAGGAACCAGAAATTCCTCAGCCTGAAACCTGAGCTCGCGATCCCTGAGGTGGTAATGCAACTCACTGACACCCCTCTGCCAAAGCCAAAGGATCCGTTCTCACGGAAGCAAAATTTCAAGGCTGAAGACCTCTTTGGCTAGCACGTTTTCTTCACTGATTACAATCCGTATGACTCTGCTCGCATAAGGAAGAGGCGTTTCTGGACTGCTAGTCAAGCCAATTTCTATTCCTCTGTGCTATTTGACAAAGACAAAATCTTTGATCATGCACATATTCCTCACGTGGACATGGAATCTCTGCCGGGCTTGAGCAGGTCCTCGGTGTTCTTCATGATGCGAGGACTCCTAAATTTCTGCTTGGCATCTGTGGTGGAATGAAGAACTCATTCTTCAATTCTATGCGACCTTTGCATATCCTTTGGAGCCGAAGATGTGAACACATGGGTGTTGGACTGGATGTGCTGAAAACACTCACTACAAGGCACCGACAACTGAATTGCTTCGTGTCCTTCCTCTCAGTCCTCCCTTGGCCGGTGCACGTTGCATTTCTGATGAACTGGCCGACAAATCACTATATGCAAGTCTTGATGAAGCCTTTGAAGCACAGGCAGGCCCCACGAACCAAATTCCTCGTCAAGGAATTATTGTATGTTCCTCGGACTGTCTATCGCATTACAGCGAAGACAATGAGTCCTATCAAAGGCCACGACTCTGATGATGAAGAAGTCGTTGGCATCATGAAGAATATGCTTTTCAACATCATTCATGGCGTACCCGTCAACTTCCATGATTTCTTCATGAGGACTCTGGCGAACATTGCTATGTCACCATTTGAGCTGAAGCCTTATGCGCCTTGGATTATGAGGTTCATCAGGGCAAGGTCTTCACTCAACTACAAAGCTGATACTCTGAACCACTGCAGCTACTTGCCTCCCATTGAAGTCCTCAAACGGACATTTTCCTTAGCTGATGACAAAGGCAAGGCCGCTGCTGTAATAGATGAAGGCATTCGTCCATTGGATGGTCAATTTCGCAAGGCAGCATCTTACTCTACCAATGATGACTCTGCCACACATGACTCTGCCGCCAATACCTCAGCCAAGCAAAATCCTCAAGCTCTGACACCGAGGTGATGGTGATCGTGAGTTACTCCTCAGTCTTCATCAGAAGGTTGATCACAATCACAAATGGGTCAAGCGTCAGTTTGGTTCAATTCTTCACAACATGATCTCAACACACAATGCAGTGAAGAAGAACCAATACTACCTTCATGAAACCTTCAAACGCACCTGGGCTGTCCTCACTCATGTCTATAGCGCTAAAGAACTGAAGACAATGGGTCTCAAGGAAGAATTTGGTGATGCGCACCTCCTCCGAAGAACTACAAGAGGGTCAAGGTTCCTCCATTGGTGGCCAGCTCTTAATCTTCATCGCGCGACACTGATGAGAATGAAGACTTGGACGACACTGCGGCAGGCCCTACTACAACAACCGACCCCGGCAACGCTGGCGCTCCTCCATCAACTTGATTATCTTCAGGAGCGTTAGTCCTCAGTTTCGATCCTTTTGGTCATTCGATGACAAAGGGGGAGAAATTTGAGTTAGTATTCAAGCGGGTCTATTTTAACGCCCTTATACATCGTTTTTTACTAAGTTACAACTCTCGTTCTTCTGAAACTTTATTGGATCGAGTTGTAATCTTAAACCCGATGGTGCGCTGATACTTTTGTTGCACTATGCTCTGATACTTTTGATGCATTATTCGGCATGTTTATTCCTCGTTAATATTATTGCACGCATGCTGAATTTCATCAGGCACCATATTTCATCATGCATTTCAAATTCTTCATATCATATATCAAATGCGTGTATGAATTACAAGATATAGGGGGAGATCTCCATGATTCAACTCTTCAAATGTGCATTGCCTCAAAAGCAAATTCCTCACTATGCACATCTTGAGGGGAGTTCTTCTATATCTTGCAATCAAATTCCTCAATATCGATATTTACACTTCATATATTTATCCCGTTGAAAACTTAACTTTGTATTGTCATCAATCACCAAAAGGGGAGATTGTAAGTGCGTCTAGTGCCCTTAGTGATTTTGGTGTATTGAAGACTTATAGGTTAAGGGACTAATCGTTTGTGAGTGTACACAGGTCTATAAGTCTATGAGGAGTTTGATATTTCTGAGAAAATCGACCCTAAAAATGAAGTTCTTTGGTGAAGACTTTGCTATTACGAAGACTTTACGAAGACTTTGAAAGTGAAGAAATTGGTGTGACCTTGAAGACTTGGTATTCATTTGAGGAACATGAAGCGTGAAGACTTTTGTTTTCCTAGTTACATTTTCTCTTTCTTGAGTCATAGGAAACACCGTCTTTGTTAAAGGGGTCGAGGAAATACTAAGGAAAAATTTCCATGTGATGCTCAACTCAAAATCCTACACCTACCAATCCCTTGAGTGAAGCCTTTGGAAATCTCATACAGATTCAGTCAATTTCTTGATGTGAGAGCGAAGTTCTTACAGTCATTTGAGGAATTTATTCGGCCCGAGGAGTTAGGAATTCGCCGGTCTGGAATTGCCTACGATGAGGAACATGATAGCCACGAGGAATTTGAGAGTCAAATTTCCAGTATTCTTTGTATTGCGTGCGGCTGTCCCAAAATATCTTATCCACCTAACGGTCATATCATTGAAGGGCATTTATGTCTTATCATGTCGGGCTGCTCCCTAGGCTATAAATAGCCGCCCCCTACAACCACTAGCTAGTTGGCTGCTCATGAAACTAACACTTGTCAATTGAGAGCAACCCATCCTCCAAGGACTTTGAGCGAAAATCATCGAGTGAGGAAAAACCCAAAACCAAACCCCTACAAACCCAAAGTGATTGAGCATAATTGAAGAGATTGATCCTGCGTGGATCCGACGCTTGTTACCTTTGAAGACTGTGCTTCTTCCAGACGGTTAGGCGTCATGGTCTAGAAACATCCAAGAGGAATTGTGGATCGCCGAGTGACCCGAGTCTGTGAAGGTTTGGAAGTCGCTGAAGACTTACCACGAGTGATTGGGCCGAGGTGCATGTGACCTTAGTTCAAGGAGAATACGATGAGGACTTGGTGTCACGAGTTGCATGCTTTCGGCGACCAGGTGTCGGGACTGTGTGTCCTTGAGTTTAAATACTCGGCCGCTCCAACAGGACATACAAGCTGAGACAGCGGTTGGGCTGGTCTACCAAATCATTGTCTTCACCAACCTTACTGGTTCTATTTCCTCAACCCTTTCATTTCCTCATTCTTTGTGTTGAGTGTTTGTTCATATCTGTGTTTGAAGACTTTGTTGAAGACTTTCTCAATTTCCTCAGTTCAATTTCTTGATCTGTTTGTCTTCATCTTGTGTTATCCTGTGATTACGCTTTCTGTACTCTGTGCTTGTCTTCATTTCATCATGATGACCATGCATGTATTCTTCTATGCTTACTTCTGAGTACTTATTCCGCTGCAAGTAGTTCTTCGCTAAGGAATTTCCTCACCGGCAAATTCCTCAGTGAATAATTCATAAAAATCGCCTATTCACCCCCCCTCTAGTCGATATAACGCACTTTCAAAAAGGCTTCCTCCTTGCCTTTCTGATCAGTGATAGTGCGCCCCTCCATGCTCAAAGAAGGTATGTAGTTCTTCATTCGCCTCCCATTAGCCACCAAATGAAACAATTGCATGTTAGCATCCCCTTCTTGAAGCCATGTTATTCTAGACCTTTTTCTAGCAAAGGTTCTCTCTAGGGATGCCAGCCTTAGCACAAGTTGCTTCAGCATTCTTCTGAGCCATCTTTCCCCCTCCGTAAGCCTACAATTTTCCAAAGCACAGTCGAACCGCATGATAACAATATTCGCTATGGCAATCTGCAACTTTATATTTCCAATCTCTCTTTGCCCCCATGCGGCAAGCGCTCTAGCCGTGTTGCGCAGCATGATATCAAGCCGCATGAAAGGATCCGTGATGCCTGGATCACATGCCCACGCCTCCTTCACGATATCCAAGAATCCCTCCATTTTGACCCAAAACTTCTCAAAACGGAACCTCATTTTATAATGCATAGGCTCATGGAGAGTGAGATGCAAGGGGCAATGATCGAGTGCTTTCGGTGGACAAAGCTTGCAACAAACAATCCAGGTGATCAAGCTCCCAATCAACTGAAACGAACGCCCGATCAATCTTGGTAAGCGTGGGCGTCTCCCTTTCGTTACTCCACGTGAACTTACGCCCATGCAAAAAGAGCTCCTTGAGCGCATTATTATCCACAAAACGCTTGAACTTCCCCATCATTCTCCGATCTAAATTCGAGCTATTTTTATCTGCCGCGTATAGGATAAGGTTGAAGTCACCAATCACTAGCCATGGCCCCGGGCATAGTGATCTTCTCTCCGAAAGTTCATTCAAGAAATTAATCTTATGCTCATCCTCCTGTGGCCCATAGACTATGGTTAACCACCAAGGTGTCCCTTCCTTAGGCGAGACAAATCATGTGATGCAATGAGAATCATTAACAAAGTTCGTCACCATCACCCTAGTGGTGTCCCAGGCCACAAAAATACCACCTCTCGTCTCTGATGCCGGTAAATAAGTAAAACCATCATAGTTTGGTCCCATGCATTGCAAGATTACATAAATTTTCACTTCCTCTAGCTTAGTTTCTAAAATACACACAATACGCCGCCTTACGAGTCCATAAAGCCTCTTAGTGCCTTCCTCTTGGCTGGGTTGTTAAGGCCTCGACATTCCAACACACCAACTCCAAAGGCGTTAGCAGACATCGGACTAGGATGACTCCAACACCATCACAGCCCTCGCACCTACTGCGCCATAACAGGCTCATCCATCCCTGCCTCCCCTACTAGATTGAGCGGTATGGCCTTCCCAAAGATGGCCACGATGGCCCTCAGTTGTGGCTCCTGAAGCGGTGAATCGAACACTGTACGAAGCTGACCTAGCGCGTCCTCAGAGATGGCCAAATCCTCACAGTCAAAGCCTAACGTCTTGAGCAACACCGTTTCAGCAGCAGATGCCTTTGTCTTCCTGGATCCACCGGAACAAACAGACCGAGTCGTGCGTCGAGGCGTAAATGGGTCTTGTCCAGTTCTTACTCCTCTAAGTCCTTCAAACTCCTTAAGGAGAGGTGGCGCAAGTTTCTTCAACAACCCGGCGCAGAACGCTTTGATGTTACTGATACGTCTCCGTCGTATCTACTTTTCCAAACACTTTTTCCCTTGTTTTGGACTCTAACTTGTATGATTTGAATGGAACTAATCCGGATGGCGCTGTTTTATTGAGAATTGCCATGGTGTTGTTTTATGTGCGAAAATAAATATTCTCGGAATGACCTGAAACTCCACGGAACACCTTAGAAAAAATAATAAAAAATCCTCGCCAAAGATGAAGACCAGGGGGCCCACACCCTGTCCACGAGGGTGGGGGGCGCGCCCCCTCCCTCTAGGGCGCGCCCCCCTACCTCGTGGGCCCCCCCCTGGAAACCCTCTGACGCCAACTCCAACTCTATATATCTGCTTTCGGAGAGAAAAAAATAGGGGAGAAGAAATCATCGCGTTTTACGATACGGAGCCGCTGCCAAGCCCTAAAATCTCTCGGGAGGGCTGATCTGGAGTCCGTTCGGGGCTCCGGAGAGGGATTAAATCGCCGTCGTCATCATCAACCATCCTCCATCACCAATTTCATGATGCTCACCGCCGATGCGTGAGTAATTCCATCGTGAAACTTGCTGGGCGGTGATGGGTTGGATGAGATTGATCATGTAATCGAGTTAGTTTTGTTAGGGTTTGATCCTAGTATCCACTATGTTACGAGATTGATATTGCTATGACTTTGCTATGCTTAATGCTTGTCACTAGGCCCGAGTGCCATGATTTCAGATCTGAACCTATTATGTTTTCACGAATATATGTGAGTTCTTGATCCTATCTTGCAAGTCTATAGTCACCTACTATGTGTTATGATCCGGCAACCCCGAAGTGACAATAATTGGGACCACTCCCGGTGATGACCTTAGTTTGAGGAGTTCATGTATTCACTATGTGCTAATGCTTTGTTCCGGTTCTCTATTAAAAGGAGGCCTTAATATCCCTTAGTTTCCAATAGGACCCCGCTGCCACGGGAGGGTAGGACAAAAGATGTCATGCAAGTTCTTTTCCATAAGCACGTATGACTATATCACGGAATACATGCCTACATTACATTGATGAATTGGAGCTAGTTACATGTCACCCTATGTTATGACTGTTACATGATGAACCGCATCCGGCATAATTATCCATCACTGATCTGGTGCCTACGAGTTTTCCATATACTGGTTTACGCTTATTTACTTTCCCGCTGCTACTGTTACAATCACTACAAAATACCAAAAACATTACTTTTACTGTCTTTACTTTTGTTGCCGTTACCATCACTATCATATTACTGTGCTACTAAACACTTTGTTGCAGATACTAAGTTTCCAGGTGTGGTTGAATTGACAACTCAGCTGCTAATACTTGAGAATATTCTTTGGCTCCCCTTGTGTCGAATCAATAAATTTGGGTTAAATACTCTACGCTCGAAAATTGTTGTGATCCCCTATACTTGTGGGTTATCAGTTACCCAGCGCGGCGATCTCCTTGGCCGAGAGATTCCCGTCCTGGCGCTGCAGTGAACCATCTGTGCAAACCACCGCATCGACAGTAACATCAGCAGAGCCACTCAAAATCCCCTGCCCGCATGCAACGTACGTAGTCACATCGGTGCATGAAGCAGCGGGCTGCAACTCCTGTAGCACGGGACCCACCCCCGGCGAATCAGCATGCCTCTCCACCTCTCCTGTCTCCATCGAAGTCTGTAGCAGATCCTTGACCGGGGCCCATCCATCTGCTATTTTGTCGGGCACCACCGGCGACAGCTGCGTGGCCCCTTCCTCGGCCCTTGTGCCATCCTGGGTTGGCGCAGCCCCAGACGGCCGGCCCACCTCCTGTCCCTCAGACGCGCCCAGATTGGCCGAAATCAAATTCTCGATCCCCCTCGAAACCTCTGCAGCCTCGGGATCCTCTGGACCTACACCGCCAGCCCGTGGCAGGCTCACCTCCTCCACAACTTTATCCACAACATCTGCCACCTCGGGATCTGTCTCGGACTGGATCAACCGCTGCGGCTCAGGATTGGCTGGCCCATGCTCCGCGGCCCACCATGGTCAAAAGCCACCTGCGCAGTCCTCGCCATCATCACAGCGTGCAGATCTTCTGTGGCCCGAACCTCCCTTCCTGGATCATCTGCGGCCACATGCGCCACGGAATCCACCAACACGGCCTCGGCGACCAATCGCACCGCCCACTCCAGCCCGATTCTTTGTCGTGGTGACCGCGGTGACCACCGGCGCGTGATTCTTCGCCACTGAGCTCTGAGCCATGGGCGGAATTCTCCAGCCAGACGGCCCAATGCGCCCCATCAAGGCACGCATATAGGAACCACCCGGCGCCCCGCTGCCCGGCGCACCTCCGCGTCGATCACGAACACCTCTCGTCCACGGCAGCACACGCCACTCTCCCCGACTAGAGAAGTCACCGGAGTCCTCAGGCATCCCGCTCTGGCCGCTACCATCTGAGCTTGGCGGCCTCAACCAGCGCTCCGGACCCTCGTGATCATGAACCCTGCCAATGTGAATAAGGGTCTTGTAATCCAGCAGCGCCCGAGACGTGGGCGTCCTTGCCGCCGGTCCTCCGATCATCACCGGCTCCGGAACCCAAAGCCGCCTGTCTGCAGGCACCTCGTCCGGATCCACGCACTAGGCCCGCAACTTGAACAGGGACAAATCCTCCCTGTTCTCTGTCTCCGGCGCCAAGCTCTCCACCGAACCAGCGAGCCCAGAAGCTCCGCCGCCGTCTCGGACGTCCATGCGTGAGAAGGGATTCCCTCGATCATGAGATCAACTTGCGAACGCATCACCCTCGAAACAGCTTGCGCTTGCTTGAGCCATGGCTTGACAAAGAGCTTGAAGAATCCATGCTCAACTGTACCCGCAGCCAACGCCTTGTTGCGCAACTTCGGCGCCACGAACACCACCAAAAAAATCCTCGGGGTGGAACTTGTGGACCGAAAAACGGTGGCGCGGGATGCGCAGCTCAACCGACAAAGCCTCAGCAGCCTCCTGGCATGAAACCGCTGGCCTGGTGCCACCCACATAGGCCACCACCGCCAGCCTCAGGCGCTGCTCAAGATCCTCCATCTCCGGCGTACGGTGAAGAACGCAGAATCTTGCCAAAGAAGAACGGTAGCGCATGACGCCTGCCTGCATTCTACAGTGCGGTGACAACCGGGACTGGCGAGGACCCCTCCAAAGGAGCGATCTGCCTAGTCGCCGGTGTCAGCCTGCTCGCTGGTCCGGCCTGCGTCGAAGACTGCGAAGCCCGCGCTACCTTGGCCGCCGCCTCACGCCGGAGATCCTCCTCAGACCTGGGACCCCGAGGCCGCTTGCACGCCTCGAAATGTGACCCTCAAAGCCACATCTGATGCAAAGCGGGGGTAACCAGCAATCTTCCTGTCGATGCCCTTCACGGAAGCAGTTGAAGCAGAGACCAAAAAGGTCCGTCGGGATCTCCCTTCTCTCCGGCGACGACGTCGGCGAACGTGAGGAGCGTGACCGACTGCCGCCCACCGCCGCCTGCTGCCGAAGCGCTCTCCTTTTGCGCCCTGGCGCCTTGCGGCGGCCCGGCCTGCGCCCGCTGCGGCAGAGCGGCCACCCCCTGGTCAGCCGGCGCACCTCCAGCACCAGTGGATAGGCCCTCAGATCCCGACGAACCGGACAGCCCTAGGCCGGAGACTATGGGCTGGAGCTTGGAGGAGACAGACGCCGGGCTCGCAGATCCGTCGGCCATGGCGGAAAGAACCCCGCTAGCGATGCGAACGAGAGCAGGAAGCGTGGAGGGGGGAAAACACAAGGGGGGGAAACACCAGGGCCTGAGCGGCCGCTAGCGGGAGAGAGGACGACGGGGCCGGAGTGGCCGCCGGCGGGGGGGAGAGGGGTGGATGCCGGGGCCGGAGTGGCCGCCGGTGGGGGAAGGGCGCGCTAGAGCGGGGGACAGAAAACTAATTTTTATGTGGATGCAGTCATGTACTCATGTTGGGCGTCGCTTGCCTTTTTTTCTGGATTTTTATTGGGGGAACTGAATGGTTTTATTCAAGGAAAATGTTTCTTTTAAAGCGATTTATCAGCGGGAGGATCTGGGGCACGCAAGTGTGAGGATACCGAGTCCCCCGCACGTGCTTTTATTTTTGGCTACCGACTTCAAACATTTATATCTTTTAAACAAATAGTTCAAATTAAGTTGGGTTTCTGTTTCTCGTGACTAGGGCTTTCAAATAAGATACATTTTGATGAATTTTAAAAACAAATGTTAAGTTTCAACTCTTGAAACTTAGTACGAGCGACCGGGAAAATCATGATTTTAGTACCTAAGAACAACAATAAAAATGTCTCTCAAAATTTATCTCTAAAACTTGGTAAGAGCGAGCGAGAAAATCGCAAGTTTCAGATAAAAAGTCATAAGTTTCAACGACTGAAACTTAAAACTTATTGTGCCTTCGTATGGAATTCAACTACTTCGCGAATTGCGAGGCATTCGAGCACCCGAGCAGGGCTTGACATGTGCGTGTCCCTGCGAATTTCCGATATGACACTCTTAAGATAGCAATATTGTACATGTCCGAACGAACTCTCCAGTGCCAATTCTAACTTGAATAGGGGGTGAAAACAAACTTTTGAGGCCTCGTTGAAAAGTTTGATGCATCCCGTTTTCTCTGAAGGATTGAGCCTTGCTAGAACAATTTAAAAATACCCGCAAACTCATTCAATCTACAATTTTTCGTCACCCGAATCAAGACCAAGACGAGAAACAATGTTCATCATGTAAAAAAACCAAGTATGAGCGAGTTATGTCTCGCTTTATGCAAGATTGAAGGCCGCGTCGCCTAGTGTTCATCCTGCAATGAAAATCAAGTATGGGCGACTCTATGTCTCGCTTTATGCGAGATAGAAGACAGCATTGCCCGCTGGGACCTGTAATGGGTGGCCTAGTAACCATATGGCCTCGTCACCTTGACGTCACCCTAGTTTTTTCACTCTGGTTTATATTTTGGAAAATTATATATATTTTTATATATATATATTATGAAAAATAATTTAGTTAAATTTTTTAAAGAAATTCATCGCACATTAAAAATGTGAATGCAATGTAAATAAATGTTCGCTCAACAGTTAGAAAATGGTTGCATCACTTGAAAAATGTATGTGACATTTCAACAAAAATCATGCGTTTCAAAAAAATATTTATGTGACATTCCAATTTTTTATACAATGTAAAAAATGTCGTGTGATTCAGTAAAAGTTATGTATGAATAAAAATGCACGTTACATGCATTTCAAACAAAATCTTTGGGACATGTATAAAAATGTTTATCCGATATAAATATCTTTGGGACATGTATGATAAAAAAAATATTTCGTATCATACAAAAAAAGTTGGAATAGTAGTAGAAAAATGTGTAACTCATATTAAAGAAAATGTTTGAAACAAGTATTTGAGATCATATTAATCATGTGATTAAAAATCTTAAACATATTAAGAAGAATATTTTAGATGTATACGAAAAATGTATAATGTGTATGAGAAAAAGTTGACAACGAACACATATTTGAGAAAAATAATGTATTTAGAAAATATTTAGCATGTATAAAAAATATCCCTGATGTATATGGAAAATGTCAGTGTGTATGAAAAAATTGGACATGTGTTACAAAAAGAAAAAAGAAAAGACAAAAGAAAAACACTCTAGTGCGAACCGAAGAAAGTAACAAAGAAAACCAAAGAAAAAAATATAGTGAAAAAATAAAATAGGAAGAAAGAAATAAAAAACAAATAAAACCAATGCAAAACAGTGAAAAATAGATATATTTTCTTGAGGCAACAGTGAAAAAAACCTCGCTACAGCTACAGTATTGGGCTGGCCCAAATGTCACCACGCTATGTACAAGTTATAATAGAAATCGGGCGATTTCACTTGTTACGCAAACAAGGTTTTGGTATTGTGGGCTTCGACACCTCTAGGGATCGGCCACGACAATATATATATAGAGGAAAACCTCTTAGGATACAAGTACAATTGTATACAGGTTACAATACATATTCACGTATAACTACAAGTCTAATACCCTCCCTCAATCTTAACCGTGGTCTGAAGAATTCAGAAGATTAAGATTGCGACGACAACCCTCAAACTGAGGCAGTGGCAACGGCTTCGTGAAGATATCAGCAAGTTGATCTTTCGAAGGGATGAACTTGATCTGAAGTAACTTCTGTGAAACCCGTTCTCTGACAAAATGATAATCAACTTCGATGTGTTTCGTTCGGGCATGAAATACTGGATTTGAAGAAAGATACGTTGCACCGATGTTGTCACACCAAAGAACAGGTGGATGATCCTGAGAGACTCTCAACTCTCGAAGCAAGGACTGAACCCAAATCACTTCAGCAGTGGCATTGGCAACTGCTTTGTATTCAACTTCAGTACTACTACGCGACACAGTAGCTTGTTTAGGAGCACTCCAGGCGATCAAATTAGGACCATAGAATACTGCATATCCCCCCGTAGAGCGCCTGTCATCCGGGCTACCAGCCCAATCAGCATCAGAGAAGGCCGAGAGACTACCGGAAGGAGCAGACCGAAGATGCAAGCCCATAGCAGCAGTGAAACGAACATAACGCAGAATGCGTTTTGACAAGATCCGAAGTATCCCGAGGAGCATGAAGGAAGGCGGCACACTGCTGTTAACCGCATAGGAAATATCAGGACGAGTGATCGTCAAATACTGTAAGCCACCAACAATACTGTGATACGTTGTAGCCTCATCCGAAGGAAGAAGAGTACCATCAAGTGCAGAGAGACGATCAGAAGCTGTCATAGGGGTAGTAGCAGGCTTACACTGAAGCATACCAGCACGACGAAACAAATCCATATAGTACTTCTGCTGAGTGAGAGTCAGACCGACATCAGAATGAGAAACCTCCAAACCGAGGAAATAATGAAGCCGGCCAAGATCTGTAATAGCAAAATCACCACTCAAAGCAGAAACAAAGCGATCCGCAGCAAAGGTCGACGAGCTGATCAAAATGATGTCATCTACATACACCAATAGGTACATAGTGACTGTAGGACGCTGTAGCATGAATAAAGACGTATCAGCTGTCGAAGGAACAAACCCATGTGCTCGAAGAGCAGAACCAAGACGTGCATGCCAGGCACGAGGCGCCTGTTTAAGACCGTAAAGAGCCTTGACCAGACGACACAAATGCTACGGACGAACGGGATCAACAAAACCGGCGGCTGATGCATGTAAACCTCCTCATCAAGAACACCATGAAGGAAAGCATTACGAACATCGAGCTGTCTAAGAGACCATCCACGAGTAACAAAGAAGAGACAAGAGCAGCGAATTTAATAGTCGTGAAGCGATCACGTGGACTGAAAGTATCATCATAATCAAGACCACGGCGTTGTTTGAACCCACGAGCAACAAGCCGAGCCTTATATCGTTCGATAGAGCCATCGACGTAATAAACAACTTTGAAAACCCATTTAGAGTCAATAATATTTGTACTACTCTTCGGAGGAACAAGACGCCACGTACCATTTTTCAGCAATGCCTGATACTCTTGTTCCATCGCAGAACGCCAGTGAGGAATACCCATAGCGGCGTGGTAATGACGGGGTTCAGCAGAAGGACTACTTTCAGAATGAGCTATACAGGCTGTGAGCCATGCAACCGTGCCATCAGTGAATTTGCGCGGGCGAACAATGCCACTCTTGCTGCGAGTGTGTGGACGATGAGCAACAGGAACCAGTGGCTCGATCGAGGTCGCAGGAACCAGCGGTGAAGAGAACTGTGTCTCCGGAGAAGCAGTTGGACCAGCAGAGACAGACTGTGACGAGGGCGGGCTGCCAGGAGGCGATCCAGAGGCGGGCGTCCCCGGATTGGTGGACGCGGGCGAGGCCGGCCCAGTTGCGGGTGAGGGCAGCCCAGTGGATGCGGGAAGCTCCAGCAGCAGTGGAGCCGGGTCCGCTCGCGTAGTGGGTGCAGGCAAAATCGACCCTGCATGGCCCATGCAGGGAGAAGGCAACACGGGATCGATGTGATCCGTGGTGGGCGAGCTCGCCGCTACCGAAACCGGGTCCAAGGGCATAGCGGGCGCGGTCGAAGGAGGCCCTACATGCCCCATGCAAGGAGCCGCAGCAGCAGGATCGTGAAGATCCGTTGAAGGAGCAGTCGAAGCAGCGGAGGAATCCTCCAGGAGGACAAGCCGGGCACCTCTACCTGTTCCTGCACCATGGTTAGACAACAAAAGAGGCGAGTGTGCAACATCAACAAATTGATCAGGCAATAAAGGAGATGAGTGCACTGGTTCGGTGGGTGTGGTGACAGGAGTAGGAAGATTAGAGAAAGAAAAAACATGCTCATCAAAGATAACATCACGTGAGATATACACATGATTTGTTGGGACATGAAGGCATTTATAACCTTTGTGCAACGGACTGCGGACTGTACCCAAGAAAGACACACTTTTTAGAACGGAACTCAAGCTTGCGACTATTGTACGGACGGAGGTGCGGCCAACACGCACAACCGAAGACTTTGAGAAAAGTGTAGTCAGGAATCTCATGAAGCAAGAGTTCAAGCGATGTTTTCATACCAAGGAGCCGCGACGGAAGTCTATTTAGAAGGAAACATGCGGTAGTAAAAGCATCACTCCAAAACCGAAAAGGAACAGAGGCATGAGCTAGTAAAGTCAAACCGGTCTCAACAAGATGACGATGCTTACGTTCAGCTGAACCGTTCTGCTGATGTGTATGAGGACAAGACACACGATGCGAAATCCCAAGCTTCTCAAAAAAAGTATTTAGATTGCGGTATTCAGCCCCCCCAATCCAATTGAACATGAATAATTTTGTGTTGGAGAAGACGCTCAACGTGTGTTTGGAACATAAGGAAAACATCGAACACATGAGACTTGTGTTTAAGAAGATAAATCCAAGTAAAGCAACTATAAGCATCAATAAAGCTGACATAGTACTCATGACCACTAACAGACATCTGAGCAGGACCCCAAAAATCTGAAAACACAAGCTCAAGGGGAGTTTTGACTACATTACTAGAAACAGAAAAAGGTAACTGATGACTCTTTCCCTGCTGACAAGCATCATAAACTAAAATATCTTTATTACTAGATACCGACGGCAGCTCATGACGATGAAGAATATGACGAACAATGGGTGTAGCAGGATGACCAAGACGAGAGTGCCATTGTGAGGGAGACACTCGAACGGCACTGAGGACTTGAGGGACGGGAGAGACACAGCGCGGCACATCAAGAGCGTATAGTCCATGTCGAAGGCGCCCTCTAAGAAGTACGTCCCGCGTAGCCCGGTCCTTGATTAAAAGATGAAACGGGTGAAACTCACAAAACATGTTATTGTCATAAGTAAGTTTAGGAACAGATAGCAAGTTACGGGCAATAGTGGGAACTCGAAGAACATTCTTAAGACGCAATTGGCGAGATGTGTGTGTGAGGAGAGATGCATGACCAACATGAGAGATGTGCATACCTGCCCCATTGGCTGTGTGAACCTTGTCAGGACCATGGTAGGCCTCACGGATGGCAAGCTTGTCCAATTCATTTGTCACGTGCTCGGTGGCGCCAGTGTCCATGTACCAGGTAGGATCAACATTATAGGACTGAGTCTTCCCTTGATCCTGCGTCATGTTGACTTGACGCTCATTGCCCTTGCCGTTTTTGCCAAGTCCAAGAAACTCCGGCTGGAAACAACAATGACAGCGAGACGCAACGTGGCGAGGTATTCCACACAGTTGACAAGGGGCAGCAGCTCCACAAGCGGCACAACAAGCACATGGGCGCCCGTTCTCGATGACGATGGTGGGACGGGACTGGGCCGGTGCAGCAGGAGAGGAAGCACCCTTGCCTCCCGCAGGAGAGGTCGAAGCAACCGGAGTGGCAGCAGAACGGGCGCTGGGAAAGGCACCCCCTTTTCCACCGCGGACAGCGGCGTTGACCGAGGGGGTCTCATCCGGATGACGACTGGCGAGGCGCTGCTCCGTGGAGACAAGGCGCTAAAAGAGCTCCTGCGGTTTGATGGGAACCTTGCGTTCCTGAATCACCTCCACAAGAGAGTCATACTCCGCGTCGAGACCTTGGAGAATATACGTGGTAAACTCCGTGTCACGAAGGGGCTCGCCAATAGAGGCAAGCTGATCAGCAAGACGCTTGATCTTGTTGAAGAAGACCATGACGGAGTGATGATCCTTGCGAGTTTCATTAAGCTGGGTACGAAGGGCCATCTGAGACGAAGACTGAGCGGAAAAGCTAGACTCCAGTGCACTCCATACCTCGTGAGATGTAGTAGCAAAAAGCACCAAGCCGGCAACACCCTCGGTGAGAGAGGACTGAATTGCCGAGAGGATCGCTTGATCTTGAGCAATCCAGGGTCGGTACATGTGATGATCTGGCGAAGGGCATGGCAAAGTTCCATCCACAAAACCCTCCAGATAATGACTGCGAAGGAGGGGAAGAATCTGCGCACGCCAGAACAAATAGTTGTCCATCTTGAGCTTGACCGGTAGAAGGTTGCTGAAGTAGAACGGCGGAGTTGTGATGACGTCGAGGGCAAAATCGTAGGGCGGCACAACAGCAGCACCAGAAGGGGCAACATCCACCGCGAGTGAAGATTGCGGTGCAGCCGGAGGAACCGGTGGTGGAGGAGTCGGTGACACACCATAAGGCCGTGGGAATGCCGGATAGCCGGAGCCATAAGGAGCACCATAGCCAGCACCATGTGAGGCACCATGGCCAGCTCCATAGTGAACGCCGTGAGGCGCCGTAGGTCATCCCATAAGGAGCGCCGTAAGGAGCGCCATAGAACGCACCGTAGGCGGCAGGGTCATGTGCGTACGGCGGCGGTGCGTACCGCGCCAGCGCGCCATAGTGGGGATGCAACGCCGGCGATCCGGGAGGAGCCGAAGAGGTCGAACCGGAGAACAGAGCCCACGTCGATCTGGTCATCAGAGGAGTTGAGGCAGGCCCTCCGTGAAGAATAGTCGACAAGAACGGTGGCAGAGTCAGCGGGCCGAGGGCGGGTGCGCCCGATCCGATCGGGTCGGCAAGCGAGGGCAGGACGGAGAGCTTAGTCGCGGCAGCGAACAGCGTGGCAGCGCCCGATGGAAACAACAAGGGTGGCGCTGGAGAGGGCAGCGGCGGCGGCCGCCGAGGAATCAGCAGCGCAAGTCATGGGTCGGCGGTGATGTAGCGATGACGGCGATGTAGCGATGGTGATTAGGGCAGGATCGAAAGAATCCTATCTGATACCATGTTACGCAAACAAGGTTTTGGTATTGTGGGCTTCGACGCCTCTAGGGGTCGGCCACGACAATATATATATTAGAGGAAAACCTTTTAAGATACAAGTACAATTGTATACAGGTTACAATACGTATTCACGTATAACTACAAATCTAACCTCACTCAAAAAAATAAAAAAAATCGGGCGACATATAGGATATAGCTCCGTCGAACCAAAGTATCTCCCACAAAAGAAACAGGTATACACGTTTCATACGTTTATCATGTGATTTAAAGTGTACAGTAAGGATACGTTTAAATCGGGAACAACTTCAGTTTATATATATATCGTACTTGCTCTTCATACACAGAACTACTACTACAATGGAGGCTAATCAGGAACAACCTGACTGGTTGAATCTCCCCTTGGATCTCCTGGAGACCATCGGCAACCGATCCTATGATGCCGTCACCGGACTGACCGTGTTCCGCTCCGTCTGCCGGACATGGCGCTCTGCTCTAGGTCATGCGCCTCGCCTCCTGCTTCCTGCGTCTCCGAACAGCCCTGTTCCCCGTGCGGGTTCAGAAGTAGGTCATGCGCCTCGCCTCCTGCTTCCTGCGTCTCCGAACAGCCCTGTTCCCCGTGCGGGTTCAGAAGACGCGCTCATCTTCCCGTTGTCGCGCGGGTGGTCGATCATCGTCGATGCTCGCGACGCATCCTGCCGCCTCTCGCGCCCGGCGACGGGCGCAACGGTTGCTCTGCCCAAGATCAACGCCGTCCGCGAAGGAGCGCCGCATCCGGCGACATCACGCATGTCAAGTACGTGCACCATACCGACGAAGAAGGCGCGTGCTGGTTTCCGGGGGAAAAGATCAAGATCGAACGCCCCACCTACTGGATCTTCTTCGGAAATTACCTCGAGTTCTCGGATTACTTCCGCTTCGCCGTCCACGCCCCGGCGGCAAGCGCGGCGGACGACATGATGATCATGATGTGCCACATGTGGCTGCTGGGTAGAAAGACCATCGTGCTCTGCCGGCCTGGTGACGCCGCCTGGACGAAGCTGGGAGATTGCCCGTCTTTCAGCTTTTGTTTCGTCGACGTCGCCTACTTCCAGGGAAGGATCTACGGCCTAGAAAGCGACGGTTCCACGGCGGTGTTCGACGGCGCCACGCTCGAGTTCCTCCACTCGGTCCATGTGCCATGCGCGACGTTGAAGCTTTGCACCGTGGTAGAGGACTCTCCACATGAGTTCGATCGCATCAATCTCGTTGCCTTGCCAGGCAAGCTGCTTTTGGTCAGTACTAGGGTCAAGTCGCTCGAGGCAGAGGGTTTTGCCATCTTCGAGTTGGCCTCTAGGCCCGAGGATGGTGGTCTCTCTTGTTGGCGAAAGGTAGTTCGGGGCGGCATCGGTGGTAACTACGATATCTTCATGGACTGCTACCACACCGAATTTACCCACAACCGCGCCGTGGGTGCAACTCGGATCTATCATGTCCTGAGCAGGAAGCGAAATCCCAAGGCATCAACGTACTCCTACCACATGCAGAGTGACGAGCTGGAGTGCGTGCACAGGTCACCACCAGACGATGATAGTTGCGAATATTCAACTAGACCAAGCTGGTTTGTTCCCTAGCTGCTAGTATTAGTTGATTTTCCATGCATACCTTAGTGTGACAACAATACATGTAATTAAACAGGTTAATTTTTTATGCATAGTGTGGTGAACCATATATGTAAACGGTGCGTGCATGTCCGTTTACTTGAATGCTGGCGATGTTTAGCTAGAGAAGTGCTTTTCTTTTTTGAACCATGCATGAGATAATAGTTTGCTTTGATAGCAATATTTAAATCCATATAAATGACCCATTGCTGTCAGAATCTACTAATTAACGTCATAGCTCTTTTGTTGCCCACATTTAGAACAACAAAACCAAGTCTAATACCAACCATCTTAGGCCTTTAGCGTTTTCAGCCATCATCATCAGATACATGTACAGATCGTTTCTGGCCATCAGATGCAGCTCTAATTTAGTGATTATATTTTTTAGGCCAGCTATTCTAAAGGGCTGCTACTTAGAAGAAAAATCCGACATCTGTGGTTCAATAGGCCTTTTCCACCTGCACATTTAGCTAACCTCCATGCCACGTGCACTAGAAAGCCTTCGGGATTGCTAACTGTCGGTGTCAAAACCGGCGGATCTCGGGTAGGGGGGTCCCGAACTGTGCATCTAGGCGGATGGTAACAGGAAACGGGGGACACGATGTTTTTATCCAGGTTCGGGCCCTCTCGATGGAGGTAAAACCCTACTCCTGCTTGATTGATCTTGATGATATGAGTATTACAAGAGTTGATCTACCACGAGATCGGAGAGACTAAATCCTAGAAGCTAGCCTATGGTATGATTGTTGTTCTTGGTCCTACGGACTAAACCCTCCGGTTTATATAGACACCGGAGGGGGCTAGGGTTACACAGAGTCGGTTACAAGGAAGGAAATCTACATATCCGTATTGCCAAGCTTGCCTTCCACGCCAAGGAGAGTCCTATCCGGACACGGGACGGAGTCTTCAATCTTATATCTTCATAGTCTAACAGTCCGGCCAAAGGTTATAGTCCGGCTGTCCGGATACCCCCTAATCCAGGACTCCCTCAGTAGCCCCTGAACCAGGCTTCAATGACGATGAGTCTGGCGCGCAGATTGTCTTCGGCATTGCAAGGCGGGTTCCTCCTCCGAATACTTCATAGAAGATTTTGAACACGAGGATCTTGTCCGGCTCTGCAAAACAAGTTCCACATACCACCGTAGAGAGAATAATATTTCCATAAATCTAATCTGCTGACGTACCCCGTAGTGTGGCATCACACCACAGTCAGGTCTTTATTCGAATCGTTTTTTATAACCAATCTCAGCGTGTTTTGCGAGGCGGTTTTCTTGGCACGTCTTGTCGAAGCAGAGATCGTGTCCCCTTATTGCAGGATTCCCATCAATAGGGACGTGGGTAACCCAACCGCGCCATTGATTGCGGCGTTTGGGGGATAAGCGAGTTTTACCAGGCCGGTGGGGGTGCACAGTTTCATCCACCCTTATAAAGGGATAAGGGTTCACCTTTCTCCACCCACGCCTTCTTCCTCCTTACTCATCCATTCTCGCGCACTTAAGCTCCAGCGCCCAAGTCCACATCCTCCTCCTCAACCCTCTCCAATCATGTCCGGAGCGGGAGGCAAGTGGATGGTCTCCTCCGTCACGGAGGGACACATCAAAAAGCTGAGTGGGGCCGGATACTTAGCCGCGGATATCGCGCACCGGCTGCCAGCCACGGGGCAGATCCTCCCTACCCCGGAACCTTACGAAAGGGTGGTCTTCCTCACCCACTTCGTCCGCGGACTGGGGTTTCCCCTCCATCCATTCGTCCGCGGCCTCATGTTCTATTATGGGCTGGATTTCCATGATCTGGCCCCGAATTTCATCCTCAACATCTCGGCGTTTATCGTCGTGTGTGAGGCCTTCCTCCGCATCAAGCCCCACTTCGGCCTATGGCTGAAAACGTTTAACGTCGAACCGAAGGTGATGAGCGGCCAGTAGGCGGAGTGCGGAGGCGCCATGGTGGGCAAGATGCCCAACGTCACATGGCTTGAGGGCTCCTATATGGAGACCATAAAGGGGTGGCAATCGGGGTGGTTCTACATCACCGAGCCGCGCGACACCAGGTGGGCGGCGGCCCCCGAATTCCGATCCGGAATCCCCACGCGGCTCACCTCCTGGAAAGAGAAGAGCCTGCCCTGGGGTAATCCGGTAGAGCTGACCGGACTCCAGACCTAGATCCAAAATATGATAAACAGGAAGCTCAAGCTGGTCAACATAGTCCAGGTCATGCTCATCCGCCGGATCCTCCCGTGTCAACAACGGGCGTTCAATTTGTGGGAGTTCGACCCGGCCCAGCACCAGACTCTGAGTGAGCTCTTCGACACGACGCACAAGGACGTCTGGAAGGTGCTGTTCAAGAGTTCCGAGGTTCCCCCCCCCTTACCGAGGATCGCGGAATCAACGCGCAGCGCCAAGCCGGCGTGGTAAGCTTTTTATCACTTATAGGGTATTCATTTCCCCCAGTATAATCGCATGCGGGATCTAAGCTCCCATACCTTTGACAGGAATGGCTAGAGACGTCCGAACAGATCGACTGCCCGGCCCCCCTGCCCGAAGACCCAGCAGACGCTCGCTTAGCGGAGATGCTGGTTCCGGCACCTTACGTGGTGCCGGAGAAGAAAGCCAAGAAGAAGGCCAAGAAGAAGGCCACGGGGACCAGGAAGGGTCTCCGGCGCCAGGTTATATCGGACTCGTCGTCCGAACACTCCGAAGCGCACTCCTCCCACGAAGACGAGGAGGAAAAATAAGGTTCTCCCCCTCTAGCCGGGGAAGAAAAGAAAAGGAAGGCCACCCCAACCGGGGGGGGGGGGGGGCGAAGGGTCCAAGAAGGGAAGGACTCTCCCTCCGGACTTTTCCACCACCGCCGCCGACAGCGAAGACGAGTGTCTACCCAGGGCCAAGCCCCTGGCGAAGTCGTAAGTATTCGGATACCAGAGTAACTCATAGCATACTTTCGTCGCACTGCTTCTCCTAACGCCGAATATGATTATGCAGTCCGTCTCGAGCCCACATCGACGTGTCCTCGTCGGACAGTTCTTTGGACCCGCCTGCCATGAGTAGTGGTTCGCTTCCGACCGCCTCCACCCCTCGCCCCACGGACAACACCGAGGTGTTGTCTCAAAGGGCACCAAGTCGAGGGGAGGTAGCCCTGGAGGCGCCTCAAGGCGACCTTCCGGACTCTAGGCGCAAAGGGAGCAAGACTCCCAAGGGCTCCAAGTTGACCCTCGGTAGAACAACTGCCGGAACCTCCGGTGGTTCCGGACTCCGGCGGACCCCCCCCAAGAGGGCAAGCCGCCCGTGCGGTGACCTCCGTCCATCCGGAGGCACGGACAATTTCTTTGGAAGTGCTTAGCGGCGCTTCCATCGACGAGGAGCACCGCACTATTATGAGTGCGGTGATCAAGAAGGTTCAGTCCGCCAAGAGCGGACTGACTGAAGCATGTGCTAGCCTTCTAACAGGCTTTGAGGTAAGTATTTAAAATATAGGAAAATATTACCGCATAGATAGTAGCCCCTGATGCTCTGTTTGGTGTTCACAAAGAAAAGCCAAATAGAGGATCGAATAATATTTGCAGGAGTCTAATATAAGTATGTCTATATGCGTATGCAGGCTTCGTTGCTGACCTTTGCCGCACTGACTGCGGAGGTCGCCGCACTGAAGCAAAACCTCGAGCGGTCCGAGCAAGAGCTCGGCCTTGCCAAGAGGCAGCTCGAGGAGAACAAAGGTAAATAATACCTTGTCTATAAAAAAAGGAAAAAAGATGTGGTTGCAAAATGATAGGATCATCATGAATTTGCCAGGGGCCACGACCGAAGTGGCGGCCCTGAAGCAAGCGCTGTCCGAGGCCGAAAACAAAGCGGCCACGGAGCGCACCGAGCGGGAGAAACAAGAGGCACGGGTGGGCGAGGTGCAGCAAGAGCTCCAGGCTCTCGTGAAGAAGCACGAGACTTTGGAGCTTGACTCGAAGACGCGAGAGTCCGAGCTTGCCACGGCCCTCGAGAGCACAAAGCATGCCAAGGCTGAAGCCCAAAAGGCCCTCCAGGAAATTGAGGCGATGAAGAAGATAGCGGCGGGTAAGGCATTCATTATGCAAAGCAAGCATGTGAAAGTAAATTTCTTGTTACTTACCCGAGTCCGGAGCTCTCCAGGAGCATTCGCAGATATGCCCCGCAGCGTGTCGGATGCCGCAAAGTACTACCGAGCCAAGGAGGGGAGCTCGACAGAGAAGGTGTTCTGGTCTCAGTATACTGAGGCCGAACACCCGGTGCCCTTAAGAGACCAGCTGAAGCAATTGGTCGAGCTCCATAAGGCGGCCGAACAGGCCATGAAGGGTCTTATAGTCCGGCTATGGCCTGGAGATGCCATGCCAGGGAGCTACTTTGGGCTGGTGAGGCGGCTTGTGGATGCCTGCCCTCGGTTAGAAGTCATCAAGCGGTCCGTCTGCATCGAGGGCGCCCGCAGGGCGCTTGCCCGTGTTAAAGTACACTGGGCCAAGATGGACGCTGAGAAGCTGGTGAAGGAGGGACCGCCACAGGGCAAGGAGCATCGCCACCCTGAAATGTATTATGAGGGCGTCCTGAAGGGTGCCCGCCTTATGGTGGATGAGTGTTCCAAAGATGTAATTTTTGAGTGAACTTGCTCGTGTGATCCTGTATTATGAAAACATGTTCATATGCGCTATGCAACACTTGTTTGAATTTAAAATATTACCTTATACATGCGGCTGTTTATCAAATCGAGAGATGGCGAGTCGTAAACCGCCCCCATGTCATGAAAGTCTTTGGGGTGTTCGGGATAAATCTGAGCACTCTTTTTCCCATTCTTGGGTCCTTCGAGGGAGGTGCTCAGCGCAACGAACAAGGAAATCGGACTATAATGCTTTATCACTCTCACTTAGCCATAGAAGTCTACAATTTTAAATTTTGGTGAAGCCCCTCGGAAGGCCGAATTCGGGGCGCTATACACGCCTAAGCCGGACAAAGCCGACTCCTCTCCCTAAGCGGCATAAGTCTTTAGGGACTCGAGACCTCTCGAACAGCGACCAGCTCTCGCCTTATCATGACAGTCAGTTTTAGCTTTCTCTACTAAGGTGCTTGCCCAGATGAACCGGGGCACAATCGCGATAGTTCTCCCGGTGCTACCTTAGCCGATATAGCGGGCGTAAGGTACCAAAACATGGGAGCCGGGCAAACCCAACTATTGACCCAAGACATGATTCGAGCTGATGCATATAATGCTATAAGTTCGGGGTGCCGCCGTCGAAAGTGTTCGGACTTCTCACGCCAGTATTATGGGTGCAGCTTAAGCCCCTGGCGTATTGGCCGTACCAGAGTGTACGGGTGCTGAATGTCATGAATGAACATATATAAAAAAAGAAAGAATAGAGAATGCAGTAATAGACTAGTGCTATGCATTGTTTATTCAAAAAGGTGCATCGAAGCATAATGATACAAGTAATGCGATAAGCAAAAAACAGGACTATTTGACATGTCCCCTCCAAGGGCAAGCTGCGGAATGGTATTTAAAGCAGGTATTTCACTTGTTATCAGAGACCACCTGGGAATTCCATGATGCGACGTAGCTTTCTGCCTCCTTGGTTGTTGTATCGTGTGTCCGGCAATTGTACCGCCGGACGGGGTTTCCAGAGAGTAGACTCCTGAAAGAGAGAGAAAATAACAAAGCGAGAAGCCCCTAGTGCGGTTGAGCCGCGTTTTGGGGCGTGCCGTAGTCGTGCCCCCCCACCTATACCCATGGTATTTTCAATGCGTAATTATGTACGCGTGGCACGGATTTCTCCGTTTGGCTGGGGCTGGGATGGGGGGCGCATTGCTATACAAGCTCGGAACGTGCCAGGCGGTCTTGTTGCAGATTACTCTAGGCGCGCTTGATGTGTCCGGGTGTTTAATCGCCAAACTGGTGGATTGCCTTAAGAGGCTGCTTTGTGCTTCTGCTGCGAGGGTCGCAGTGTGCTCCTCAGTGCGGAGAGAGCGCTCTGTGTTTCCATTGACTGTGGTGACCCCCCGAGGTCCTGGCATCTTGAGCTGGAGGTATGCATAATGCGGTTCCGCATTGAATCTCGCAAATGCGGTTCGCCCGAGCAGTGCATGATAGCCACTGCGGAACGGGACTATATCAAAGATTAACTCCTCGCTTCAGAAGTTATCCGAGGATCCAAAGACCACTTCCAGTGTGATTGAGCCTGTACAATGGGCCTCTACACCTGGTATGACACCTTTGAAGGTCCTTTTGGTGGGTTTGATCCTTGAGGGGTCTATACCCATTTTACGCATTGTGTCCTAATAAAGCAGGTTCAGGCTGCTGCCGCCGTCCATAAGGACTCGAGTGAGGTGAAATCCGTCGATGCTTGGGTCTAGGACCAGTGCAGCGAATCCGCCATGACGGATACTAGTGGGGTGGTCCCTGCGATCGAAGGTGGTCGGACAGGAGGACCATGGGTTGAACTTTGGGGCGACTGGCTCCAACGCGTATACGTCCCTTAGCGCACGCTTCCGCTCCCTCTTGGGGATCTGGGTTGCATATATCATGTTCACTGTCCGCACTTGTGGGGGGAACCTCTTCTGTCCTCCGGTGTTCGGCGGCCGGGGCTCCTCCTCGTCATCGCTATGCAACCCCTTATCCTTGTTTTCGGTATTTAACTTGCCGGCCTGCTTGAACACCCAACATTCTCTGTTGGTGTGGTTGGCTGGCTTGTCGGGGGTGCCGTGTATTTGACACGAGCGATCGAGTATACGGTCCAAGCTGGACGGGCCCGGAGTGCTTCTTTTGAATGCCTTTTTCCGCCGACCGGGTTTGGAGCCTCTGAATCCAGCATTGACTGCCGTATCCTCGGTATTGTCGCTGTTGATACGGTGCTTATGTTTGTTGCGACGCGACCTGCCATTGCTATCCTTGGTATCCGAAGTACCAGGGTTCTTTGATATGTTACTGCTGCGAGCCAGCTTGTCCTCTCCGCACAAAAGCGGGTCATGAGTGTCGTGAGTGCTGCCATAGATTTCGCTTTTCTGGACAAGGTGCGGGCGAGCCACTCATCGCGGATGTTGTGCTTAAAAGCTGCTAGGGCCTCTGTGTCCGGACGATCGATGATTTGATTTTCTTTGTCGTGAACCGTGTCGAATTGCTGGCTGATTCCTCTGGCTGCTGAATTATGTGGCTCAAGTCATCGGCATCGGTGGTCGCACATAAGTGCCACGGAAGTTGTCGAGGAATGCGGCTTCCAGATCTTCCCAACAGCCAATGGATTCTGGCGCAGGCTGTTGAGCCAATGCCGAGCTGGTCCTTTGAGTTTGAGTGGAAGGTATTTGATGGCGTGTAGATCGTCACCGCGGGCCTTGTGGATGTGCAGGAGGTAGTCCTCAATCCATACCGCAGGATCTGTTGTACCGTCGTATGATTCGATATTTACGGATTTGAAACCTTCTCGGATTTGGTGATCCATTACTTCGTCTGTGAAGCATAGGGGGTGTGCGGCGCCTCTGTACTGGGATATATCACGACACAGCTCATATGAATCTCGTCCGCTGTGTTCGGCCCGGCCGGAGTTATTTTTACTGTATCCGGCGTGACGATTATCGTCTCGTGTAGTGGCGCGCCCTCGTGATCCGCAAATCGATCTTGCATGTTTTGCTTTGTCCTCCAATACGTCTTGCATGTCTAGCGTATTTCCACGTGCCTTGACATTTTTATTTGAGTGGCGTCGGGGTGCGGGCTGAGCTTTTGGCTGAAATGCCTCTCTGTCGCGGCCACGAGGTGGCCGATCAACCGCGTCATACGCTGGAGATGTAGGCTTTAATGCTTCCTCCTCTAATCGGTGTAGCAACCTGCGCTTTGGGTAACTCTTGGAGGGGCGTTCAAGTTCATATTCCTCGGCCGCCCGGACTTCAGTCCATCTGTCAGCTAGCAAATCTTGATCAGCTCGAAGTTGCTGCTGCTTTTTCTTAAGGCTATTTGCCGTGGCTATAAGCCGGCGCTTGAAGCGCTGTTGCTCGACGAGATCCTCAGGTACGACAAATTCGTCATCGTCGAGGCTTGCCTCCTCTTCGGAGGGAGGCATGTAATTATCATGCTCTGCCTCTCTATCTGCCGCTCTCTCAGGAAGGCTGGCTTCTCCCTCCTTCTGCTCTAAATCTTGCTGGAGGGAGTTGTCGTCATCTTCGGCACTGTCCGGAGTACTATTATCTCCTGTGTCGGTATCACCGCTTTTGCTTTGGCGAGACTTAGAGCGGCGCCGCTGACGTCAGCGCTTGGGTTGCTTCTTGGAGGGGTCATCCTCCGTTGTCCCGTCGCCATTGCCTTCTGTGGATGTATCCACCATATATATATATCATATGATAAGGTCGATGTCCGATTGCCACGTAGGCGATGGTTCTGTTAAATCTCTGCATCGTCGTCCATACCGTCGATCTCTTCGGAGTCGAAGTCGAGCATGTCGGTCAAATCGTCGACAGTGGCTACTAAATGGGTGGTGGGTGGGCGGTGAATTTCTTCGTCATCCGTATCCCAATCCTGCCGGACATAGTCCGGCCAGGACTCCCCTGACAAGGAGAGAGACCTTAATGAGTTCAGTATGTCGCCGAAGGGCGAGTGCTGAAATATATCCGCGGAGGTGAACTCCATGATCGGCGCCCAGTCGGACTCGATAGGCACGGGCGCAGGTGGTTCGGAGTCCGTGGCCGGGGAAGAATCCGGCAGTTTGGCGTCACGGCTCTCATGAAGGGTAAGGTCGGTACTCGGCTCGATCGCCGCTGAGAGTGCGGCCTCCGTGTCGGGGTCTATCCACCCGTCCATGGATGGCGCAATTGGCTCCGAATTGAGGGTCGGAGCGGTTGTCAGTGCGGTCTCCTAAACACTATCCGGTGGCAGAGCTAAATCATGCTCATCGTGACCGTGCGTCACACTCGGCAGGGGCTCGAATCCGTCGAAGATCAAGTCTCCGCGGATGTCAGCCATGTAGTTTAAGCTTCCAAACCTGACCTGGTGGCCAGGGGCGTAACTCTCGATCTGCTCCAGATGGCCAAACGAGTTGGCCCGCAGTGCGAAGTCACCGAATACAAAGATCTGTCCGGGGAGAAAAGTCTCACCCTGGACTGCATCGCTATTGATGATCGAAGGAGCCATCAAGCCTGACGATGACGACACAGAGGAACTCTCAATGAAAGCACCAATGTCGGTGTCAAAACCGGCGGATCTCGGGTAGGGGTCCCAAAGCGTGCGTCTAGGCGGATGGTAACAGGAGACGGGGACACGATGTTTTACCCGTTCGGGCCCTCTCGATGGAGGTAAAACCCTACTCCTGCTTGATTGATCTTGATGATATGAGTATTACAAGAGTTGATCTACCACGAGATCGGAGAGGCTAAACCCTAGAAGCTAGCCTATGGTATGATTGTTGTTCTTGGTCCCTACGGACTAAACCCTCCGGTTTATATAGACACGGAGGGGGCTAGGGTTACACAGTAGTCGGTTACAAGGAAGGAAATCTACATATCCGTATTGCCAAGCTTGCCTTCCACGCCAAGGAGAGTCCTATCCGGACACGGGACGGAGTCTTCAATCTTATATCTTCATAGTCTAACAGTCCGGCCAAAGGTTATAGTCCGGTTGTCCGGATACCCCCTAATCCAGGACTCCCTCACTAACCGTTCCAGAAAGAAAGAAAAATTGTTCGATCCATAACAAATCGCTTGGTTGCAGCCAGAGAAAGATGAACCGAATTGCCGCGGGCGACGCTGGGATCAGTCGATCCAGCCGACACCGGCGACCGATCTGCGAGCGAAAGGAGGGAATCCAGCGGGCGCGTGCTATTCTGGTTGACCCTTGTTTGAGTGAAACCGCCATGAGGATGATGGACATTGTTTCTTCCTCCTATACAGAGAAAGGTTTTTGCCTCACTTTATAAATAAAGTAACCGTCATAAATATACAAGAGCCAGGGTACCAACATTTAGAGAAAATACAAAACATAACAACGGGAAGGTTTTGCTGAGGGTACAACTCAACGAGCCCAAAGGAAACACAAATAGGTGCCAACAAGTCGGATACAAGAACCTCTACCCTAGACAGGCTCCGGTGGCGGAGGGGGGGAGCGATGGCGGCAAGCGGATGGCTGGCGACCTGAGGCTGGCGTGAAGTCGTTGATGGTGCTACGATCCTGGCCATGGTTAAGTGGATTCCACAACTGCAAGAAATCACACATTTTGTAAATCACATCGGTGGGGCGACAAAGACGAGACCGCTCGATCACTACCTTGTTACAAGTAGTCCATAGGACTCCAATGACCAGCCACCTAATATGGTGGGAGCCATCTATGCGTTTTTTTGAACCTTGAAACAGTAGGAGAGGCTCCTACTGCAAATTAATTAAATGAATCAAGAAATGTACATGAGTGTAGTATTACATATCCATCCCACTTTGTGGGTGGAAGAGGGGGGGTTGGAACTACACTGAGGGTTTTTATTACAAGGTTTCTAAGAAGGAAAGTAAAAAAGGTTTATTCTTATCTCCCACCCTATAGGTTAGGAGAGCTAAGTCTTCTCGCGGTCTAGAAAGCCAGGAGCTTGTGGAAGGGGTTATTCCTCTGAAATGTTTGTTGTTCCTTTCTTTCCAAATGCTCCAAGCAGATTGAAGTAAGATCTCCACAAATAAGGGTATGTTCCAAGAAGTTTTAGCCGCTTCCACCCAATCCAATCTATTACCTGAAGAGGTCCCTTGCATTCCAATTTTGGCCCAACAGAGCAAACTAAAGGGTCATTGAAAGAAAAGGTGTTCCACCATTTCATCCTTGCATGTAGGGCAAAGCAGACAGTCAAACGTGTTACCAATGTTATAATGTCTGCGCTTCAACATGTTTCTGGTGTTCAGCCTGTCCGAAAGTAGGAGCCACCCAAAAACTTTGAGTTTCATCGTGGTTTTTGATTTCCAAAGCCATGAGAATGCAGGATGAGCTTGAATATCTCTGAATTAGAAATCATAGAATTTGTTGGCCGCATAGAATTTGGAACCCCAGGTATATATCCATTCATCATGTTCTAAATGATCTTCAAGCTGAACGTCCGAGGTCAAGAGTTGTAAATCTCTGGTCTCTGCATGGGCCTGTTTAGACAAGGGTAGGTGAAACTTTTCTTGCAAGCTGGTGGTTCCAAGAAATGCAGCAACAGAGATGTCTTCATCTTTTGCAAAAGAGAAGGCGCGTGGGTGGGTTTCAGCTAAAATCTCGTCCAGCCACATATCTTTCCAGAATAGCGTGGTTGTACCATTGTGCACATTCACCTGTGTGATTCCTCTATAAATAGGCATTAGCTTTGAAACGTCTCTCCACCAAAAGGAGCCACAAAGATCTGTGGCGTGGGGTATCCGGGAGGTATAGTAAGAATTCCAAATCAGCTCCACCCATGGCAGATCCTCATGATTATAAGACTTATGGAGAAACTTGAGTAGAAGGGCCTCATTCTGGATTTTCAAGTTAGAACCCCAAGACCACCACAACGTTTTGGCTTGCAGACCATCTCCCATGCAGCTAGGGAATTGCATTTGTCCCCTTGATCCGTTTTCTTTGTCCATAGGCATTTTCTTCGTATCTTGTCCAAGAGTTCAACAATTCCAGCTGGTAGTTTGAGTGTGCACATAGCGAAAATAAGAAGTGAGGTGATGACTGAGTTTAGCAGAGAGAGCTTGCCACCATAGGATATCATATTCAGCGTTGCCGATAACCTCCTTTCCAGCCTACATACCAGCGGCATGAGATCATGCATGGATGGTTTAGTGGTCCCCATGGGTAGGCCGAGGTACGTAAATGGCATCTTTCCCACAACACATCCAAATATATTCGCCAGATTGATGCATAAAGTCTCATCACAGTTGATCGGTACCAGTGTGGATTTGTGGAAGTTTATTTTAAGGCAATAGAAGTGGCATAATCGGACAAAATGCCTTTGATGATTGTAGCCTGGTTGGGGCAAGCCTGCATAGCAAGGATCATGTCGTCCGCATATTGAATAATAGGGTAGTCCTTTTGTGTATTGCATGGGAAGGGCAACTTGATGAGATCTCTAGCAAAAGCATCATTAATTGCAGCTTGAAGTAGATCCGCGGCTAGGACAAAAATGAGGGGGGACAAAGGATCACCTTGGCGAACACCACATTTGCAATGAAACCGTCGGCCAGGAACTCCATTAAGGACAACTGATTTTCCCGAGGCAAAGATGCACTTTATCCAGCCAAGCCACTTCTCATTGAAGCCCATGTTACGCATGATCTCAATCATGGCATCATGATCAATAGTGTCGAAGGCTTTAGCAAAATCAAGTTTAAGTAGTATAATCTCTTTCTTGGAGGCTTGGCATTGATAAATGTATTCGAATGCCCAGGCAAGACAATCTTGGATCGTGCGCCCCTTGAGGAAACCATATTGATTGCGGTGCACAATTTTGAGGACGATTTGTTGTAAACGGTTGGCCAGCAGTTTAGTTATTACCTTGAGACATCAATTAAGAAGAGTGATCGGTCGGTACTCATTAATTGTTGAAGGTGCATTAACTTTTGGAATGAGAGTGATTAGGCCTTCATTAATGCTCTCAATGTTCAGATTGCCCTCAAAGAACTGGTTGCAAAGCTTGTAAAAGTCCTCCTTGATCACCTCCCAGCAAGTTTTAAGGAATATACCAGTAAATCCATCAGGGCCCGGAGCACGATCGGCCGGCATCGTTTTGATCACATGGTCTATCTCATCCACTGTGAAGGGAACCGTCAGGTCATCAAGGCCATCTATTTTTTTGATGATTCTGGGCAAGTCAAACTTCATATCATGATTGGTTTTAGTGCCAAGTCGATCTTTGAAGGTTTGAAAAATGATTGCCTCCTTGCTTGCGTGGTCCTCCGCACAAAACCCAGAATCAGTTGTGAGGGAGGGAATATTGTTTCTGCGATATCTCTCTGACGCCATTGCTTGAAATTTTTTTGAATTTTCATCACCAAACTGGACCCAACGAATTGTGCAACGCTTCTTCCAGTATTGTCTTTGATATGTAAGAAGCCTGAGTAGATGTTTCTTGAGAATTGCTCTGAAATTGGCTTCGGGTATTGTGAGAGATCGCATGTTTTCCAAGCCATCAATTTCAAGTAGGGCCTTATTAGTATTTTCGATAGCAATAGATAACTTAGAGATGTTCTTGCTCCAGATCTTGAGTTCATGCCGCAAGTGCTTAAGTTTTTTGGACATAATGGACGCCATATTTGTAGAGTGAACAGGTTTGGCTCAGGCCCTCTTGACCGTATCTAGAAATCCCGGGTGATGTATCCAATAAGACTCAAATCTGAACAACTTGGAGCGAGGTATCTTTGTTTCAATAGTGATGACACAAGGAATGTGATCAGATACCAGCCTGCCAAGGGGTTTAACAATAGTGTTTGGGTATGAGGTGGTCCAATGATTACTAGTGAAGATGTTGGGGAACGTAGTAATTTCAAAAAATTTCCTACGCACACGCAAGATCATGGTGATGCATAGCAACGAGAGGGGAGAGTGTATGTCCACGCACTCGTGAGACCGTGGCGGAAGCATTATAACAACGCGGTTGATGTAGTCGTCGTCTTCACGATCCGACCGATCCAAGTACCGAACGTCACGGCACCTCCGAGTTACGCACATCGTTCAGCTCGATGGCGATCCCGGACTCCGATCCAAAGCAAAGTGTCGGGGATGAGTTCCGTCGACGACGGCGTGGTGGCGATGATGATGCTCCACCGACGCGAGGCTTCGCCTAAGCTCCATGACGATATGACTTCACCGGCGCGAGGCTTCGCCTAAGCTCCATGACGATATGACGAAGTGGAATATGGTGGAGGGGCACCGCCACGGCTAAGGAACGATCCGTAGATCAACTTGTGTGTCATGGGGTGCCCCCTGCCCCGTATATAAAGGAGCAAGGGAGGGGTGGCGGCCTAGGAGGAGGCGCACCAAGGGGAGTCCTACTCCCACCGGGAGTAGGATTCCCCTTTCCTAGTCCAACTAGGAGTCCTTCCATATATTAGGAGTAGGAGACAAGGAAGGGGAAGAGAAGGGAAGGAAGGAGGGGTGCGGCCCCTCCCCTAGTCAATTCGGACTAGGCCATGGGCGCGGCCTGCCCTAGGCAGCCCTCTCTCTTTCCGCAGGCCCAATAAGGCCCAATACTTCTCCCGGCGAATTCCGTAACTCTCCGGTACTCGAAATATACCCGAATCATTCGGAACCTTTCCGAACTCCGAATATAGTCGTCCAATATATCGATCTTTACGTCTCGACCATTTCGAGACTCCTCGTCATGTCCCCGATCTCATCCGGGACTCCGAACTCCTTCGGTACATCAAAACTCATAAACTCATAATATAAGCTGTCCGAAACCTTAAGCGTGCGGACCCTACGGGTTCGAGAACTATGTAGACATGACCTAGAACTATTCTCGGTCAATAACCAATAGCGGGACCTGGATGCCCATATTGGCTCCTACATATTCTCTGAAGATCTTTATCGGTCAAACCGCATAACAACATCGTTGTTCCCTTTGTCATCGGTATGTTACTTGCCCGAGATTCGATCGTCGGTATCCAATACCTAGTTCAATCTCGTTGCCGACAAGTCTCTTTACTCGTTCCGTAATACATCATCTCGCAACTAACTTATTAGTTGCAATGCTTGCAAGGCTTATCTGATGTGTATTACCGAGAAGGCCCAGAGATACCTCTCCAGCAATCGGAGTGACAAAACCTAATCTCGAAATCGCCAACCCAACATGTCCCTTTGGAGACACCTGTTGTACTCCTTTATAATCAACACGTTTCGTTGTGACGTTTGGTAGTACCCAAAGTGTTCCTCCGGTAAACGGGAGTTGCATAATCTCATAGTTATAGGAACATGTATAAGTCATGAAGAAAGCAATAGCAACATACTAAACGATCAAGTGCTAGGCTAACGGAATGGGTCATGTCAATCAGATCATTCTCCTAATGATGTGATCCCGTTAATCAAATGACAACTCATGTCTATGGTTAGGAAACATAACCATCTTCGATTAACGAGCTAGTCAAGTAGAGGCATACTAGTGACACTCTGTTTGTCTATGTATTCACACATGTATTATGTTTCCGGTTAATACAATTCTAGCATGAATAATAAACATTTATCATGAAATAAGGAAATAAATAATAACTTTATTATTGCCTCTAGGGCATATTTCCTTCAGTCTCCCACTTGCACTAGAGTCAATAATCTAGTTCACATCATCATGTGATTCAACACTAATATTCACATCTCAGTATGTGATTAACACCCATAGTTCACATCGTCATGTGACCAACACCCAAAGGGTTTACTAGAGTCAATAATCTAGTTCACATCGCTATGTGATTAACACCCAAAGAGTACTAAGGGATGATCATGTTTTGCTCGTGAGAGAAGCTTAGTCAACGGGTCCGTCACATTCAGAGCCGTATGTATTTTGCAAATATTCTATGTCTACAATGCTCTTGCACGGGCTACTCTAGCTAATTGCTCCCACTTATAATATGTATCCAGATTGAGACTTAGAGTCATCTGGATCGAGTGTAAAAAGCTTGCATCGATGTAACTCTTTACGATGGGCTCTTTTATCACCTCCATAATCGAGAAATATTTCCTTAGTCCTCACTAAGGATGTTCTTGACCAATGTCCAAAGGATCTACTCCTAGATCACTATTGTACTCCTTGCAAAATTCAGAGCAAGGTATACAATAGGTCCGGTACATAGCATAGCATACTTTATAGAACCTATGGTAGAGGCATAGGGAATGACTTTCATTCTCTTTTCTATTTTCTGCTGTGGTCGGGATTTGAGTCTTACTCAATTTCACACCTTTGCAACACAGGCAAGAACTTTTCTTTGACTGTTCCATTTTGAACTACTTCAAAATCTTGACAAGGTATGTTCTTATTGAAAAAACTCATCAAGCGTTTTTTTTGATCTATCTCAATAGATCTTGATGCTCAATTTGTACGCAGCTTCACCGAGGTCCTTCTTTGAAAAACTCCTTTCAAATACTCCTTTATGCTTTGCAGAATAATTCTACATTATTTCCGATCAACAATATGTCATTCACATATACTTATCGAAATGCTGTAGTGCTCCCACTCACTTTCTTGTAAATACAGGCTTTTCCAAAAGTCTGCATAAAACCATATGCTTTGATCACACTATCAAAGTGTTTATTCCAACTCCGAGATGCTTGCACCAGTCCATAGATGGATCACTGGAGCTTGCACATTTTGTTAGCTCCTTTAGGATTGACAAAACCTTCTCGTTGCATCATATACAACTCTTCTTTAATAAAATCATTAAAGAATGTAGTTTTGACATCCATTTGCCAGATTTCATAAAATGTGGCAATTGCTAACATGATTCTACAGACTTTAAGCATCGCTACAGTTGAGAAAATCTCATTGTAGTCAACACCTTGAACTTGTCGAAAACCTTTCTGCGACAAGTCGAGCTTTGTAGATAGTAATACTACTATCAGCATTTGTCTTCCTCTTGAAGATCCATTTATATAATATGGCTTGCCGATCATCGGGCAACTCCATCAAAGTCCACACTTTGTTCTCATACATGGATCTCATCTCAGATTTCATGGTCTCAAACCATTTCGCGGAATCTGGGCTCATCATCGCTTCCTCATAGTTCGTGAGGTTCATCATGGTCTAGTAACATGACTTCCGAGAATAGGATTACCGTACCACTCACAGTGCGGACTGTACTTTGGAAGACCTACAAGGTTTTGTAGTAACTTGATCTGAAGTTTCATGATCATCATCATTAGCTTCCTCACTAATTGGTGTAGGAATCATCGAACTGATTTACGTGATGAACTACTTTCCAATTCGGGAGAAGGTACAAATTACCTTATCAAGCTCTTACTTTCCTCCCACTCACTTCTTTCGAGAGAAACTTCTTCTCTAGAAAGGATCCACCTTAGCAACGAAAAAACTTGCCTTCGGATCTGTGATAGAAGGTGTACCCAATAGTTATCTTTGGGTATTCTATGAAGACGCACTTCTCCGATTTGGGTTTGAGCTTATCGGTGAAAACTTTTCACATAAGCATCACAACTCCAAACTTTTAAGAAATGACAGCTTAGGTTTACCGTTAAACCATAGTTCATACGGTGTCATCTCAACGGATTTAGATGGTGCCCTATTAAACGTGAATGCAGCTGTCTCTAATGCATAACCCCAAAGCGATAGTGGTAAATCGGTAAGATACATCATAGATCGCACCATATCCAATAAAGTGTGGTTACGACGTTCGGACACACCATTATCTTTGTGGTGTTCCGGTGGCGTGAGTAGTGAAATTATTTCACATTGTTTTAATCAAGGCCAAACTTCGTAACTCAAATATTTTTCCTCTGCGATCATATCGTAGAAACTTTTATTTTCTTGTTACGATGATTCTTCACTTCACTCTGAAATTCTTTGAACTTTTCAAATGTTTCAGACTTGTGTTTCATCAAGTAGATATACCCATATCTGCTCAAATCATCTTGTGAAGGTCAGCAAATAACGATACTTGCCACGAGCATCAACACTCATTGGATCGCATACATCGGTATGTATTATTTCTAATAAGTCAAGAGCTTGTTCCATTGTTCCGGAGAACGGAGTTTTAGTCATCTTGCCCAAAAGGCACGGGTTCGCAAGCATCAAATGATTCATAATCAAGTGATTCCAAAAATCCATCAGCATGGAGCTTCTTCATGCGCTTTACACCAATATGACCTAAACGGCAGTGCCACAAATAAGTTGCACTATCATTATTAACTTTGCATCTTTTGGTTTCAATATTATGAATATGTGTATCACTATGATCGAGATCCAATGAACCGTTTTCATTGGGTGTGTAACCATATAAGGTTTTGTTCATGTAAGCAGAACAACAATTTATTCTCTTACTTAAATGAATAATCAGATTGCAATAAACATGATCAAATCATATTTATGCTCAACACCAAATAACACTTATTTAGGTTCCACACTAATCCCGAAAGTATAGGGAGTGTGCGATGATGATCATATCAATCTTGGAACTACTTCCAACACTCATCGTCACTTCCCCTTCAACTAGTTTCTGTTCATTCTGCAACTCACGTTTCAAGTTACTACTCTTAGCAACCGAACCAAAGATCAAATACCGAGGGGTTGCTACGAACACTAGTAAAATACACATCAATAATCTGTATATCAAATATACCTTTGTTCACTTTGCCATCCTTCTTATCCGCCAAATACTTGGGGTAGTTCCGCTTCTAGTGACCAGTTCCATTGCAGCAAAAGCACTTAGTCTCGTGCTTAGGTCCGGACTTGGGCTTCTTCACTCGAGCAACAACTTGCTTGCCGTTCTTCTTGAAGTTCCCTTCTTCCCTTTGCCCTTTTCCTTGAGACTAGTGGTCTTGTCAATCATCAACACTTGATGCTCTTTCTTGATTTCTACCTTCGTCGATTTCAACATCACGAAGAGCTCGGGAATCGTTTTCGTCATCCCTTGCATACTATAGTTCATCACGAAGTTCTAGTAACTTAGTGTTGGTGACTAGAGAATTCTGTCAATCACTATCTTATCCGGAAGATTAACTCCCACTTGATTCAAGCGATTGAAGTACCCGGACAATCTGAGAACATGCTCACTAGTTGAGCGATTCTCTTCCATCTTTTAGCTATAGAACTTGTTGGAGATTTCATATCTCTCAACTCGGGTATTTGCTTGAAATATTAACTTCAATTCCTGGAACATCTCATATGGTCCATGACGTTCAAAACGTCTTTGAAGTCCCGATTCTAAGCTGTTAAGTATGGTGCACTAAACTATCAAGTAGTCATCATATTGAGCTAGCCAAACGTTCATAACGTCTACATTTGCTCCTGCAATAGGTCCATCACCTAGTGGTGCATTAAGGACATAATTCTTACGTGCAGCAATGAGGATAAACCTCAGATCACGGATCCAATCCGCATCATTGCTACTAACATTTTTCAATACAATTTTCTCTAGGAACACATATAAAAACATAGGGAAGCAACAACGCGAGCTATTGATCTACAACATAATTTGCAAAATACTACCGGGACTAAGTTCATGATAAATTTAAGTTCAATTAATCATATTACTTAAGAACTCCCACTTAGACGAGACATCTCTCTAGTCATCTAAGTGATCACGTGATCCAAATCAACTAAACCATAACCGATCATCACGTGAGATGGAGTAGTTTTCAATGGTGAACATCACTATGTTGATCATATCTACTATATGATTCACGCTCGACCTTTCGGTCTCCGTGCTCGAGGCCATATCTGCATATGCTAGGCTCGTCAAGTTTAACTTTGAGTATTCGCGTGTGCAAAACTGGCTTGCACCCGTTGTAGATGGACGTAGAGCTTATCACACCCGATCATCACGTGGTGTCTGGGCACGACGAACTTTGGCAACGGTGCATACTCAGGGAGAACACTTCTTGATAATTAGTGAGATATCATCTTAAAATGCTACCGTCAATCAAAGCAAGAATAAGATGTATAATAGATAAACATCACATGCAATCAAAATATGTGACATGATATGGCCATGATCATCTTGCGCCTTTGATCTCCATCTCCAAAATCTTGTCATGATCTCTATCGTCACCGCACGACACCATGATCTTCATCATCTTGATCTATATCAATGTGTCATCACATGGTTGTCTCGCCAACTATTGCTCTTGCAACTATTGCTATCGCATAGCGATAAAGTAAAGCAATTATTTGGCACTTGCATCTTATGTAACAAAGAGACAACCATAGGGCTTACGCCGATTGTCGATAACTTCAACAAAACATGATCATCTTATACAACAACTTATATCTCATCACGTCTTGACCATATCACATCACAACATGCCCTGCAAAAACAAGTTAGACGTCCTCTACTTTGTTGTTGCAAATTTTACGTGGCTGCTACGGGCTTAAGCAAGAACCAATCTCACCTACGCATCAAAACCACAACGATAGTTTGTCAAATAGACTCCGTTTAACCTTCGCAAGGACCGGGCGTAGTCACACTCGGTTCAACTAAAGTGAGAGAGACAGACACCCGCCAGCCACCTTTAAGCACGAGTGCTCGTAGCAGTGAAACCAGTCTCGCGTAAGCGTCTGGCGTAATGTCGGTCCGGGCGCTTCATCTCACAATACCGCTGAACCAAAGTATGACATGCTGGTAGGCGTATGACTTGTATCGCCCACAACTCACTTTTGTGTTCTACTCGTGCAAAACATCAAACCATAAAAACCTAGGCTCGGATGCCACTTTGTTGGGGAACGTAGTAATTTCAAAAATTTCCTACGCTACGCAAGATCATGGTGATGCATAGCAACGAGAGGGAGAGTGTATGTCCACGTACCCTCGTGAACCGTGGCGGAAGCGTTATAACAACGCGGTTGATGTAGTCGTCACGTCTTCACGATCCGACCGATCCAAGTACCGAGCGACGGCACCTCCGAGTTACGCACACGTTCAGCTCGTTGGCGATCCCGGACTCCGATCCGGCAAAGTGTCGGGATGAGTTCCACAAGACGACGGGCGTGGACGATGATGATGCTCCACCGACGCGGGGCTTCGCCTAAGCTCCGCGACGATATGACTTCACGGCGCGGGGCTTCGCCTAAGCTCATGACGATATGACCGAAGTGGAATATGGTGGAGGGGGCACCGCACACGGCTAAGGAACGATCCGTAGATCAACTTGTGTGTCATGGGGTGCCCCTGCCCCGTGATATAAAGGAGCAAGGGAGGGTGGCCGGCCTGGGAGGAGGCGCACCAAGGGAGTCCTACTCCCCGGGAGTAGGATTCCCCTTTCCTAGTCCAACTAGGAGTCCTTCCATATATTAGGAGTAGGAGACAAGGAAGGGGAAGAGAGAAGGGAAGGAAGGAGGGTGCGGCCCCTCCCTAGTCAATTCGGACTAGGCCATGGAAGCGCGCGGCCTGCCCTAGGCAGCCCTCTCTCTTTCCCGCAGGGCCCAATAAGGCCCAATACTTCTCCCCGGCGAATTCCCGTAACTCTCCGGTACTCGAAAAATACCGAATCATTCGAACCTTTCCGAACTCCGAATATAGTCGTCCAATATATCGATCTTTACGTCTCGACCATTTCGAGACTCCTCGTCATGTCCCCGATCTCATCCGGGACTCCGAACTCCTTCGGTACATCAAAACTCATAAACTCATAATATAAGCATCGCCGAAACCTTAAGCGTGCGGACCCTACGGGTTCGAGAACTATGTAGACATGACCTAGAACTATTCTCGGTCAATAACCAATAGCGGGACCTGGATGCCCATATTGGCTCCTACATATTCTCTGAAGATCTTTATCGGTCAAACCGCATAACAACATACGTTGTTCCCTTTGTCATCGGTATGTTACTTGCCCGAGATTCGATCGTCGGTATCCAATACCTAGTTCAATCTCGTTATCGACAAGTCTCTTTACTCGTTCCGTAATACATCATCTACTTAACTAACTTATTAGTTGCAATGCTTGCAAGGCTTATCTGATGTGTATTACCGAGAAGGCCCAGAGATACCTCTCCGAGCAATCGGAGTGACAAAACCTAATCTCGAAATACGCCAACCCAACATGTACCTTTGGAGACACCTGTAGTACTCCTTTATAATCACCCGATTCGTTGTGACGTTTGGTAGTACCAAAGTGTTCCTCCGTAAACGGAGTTGCATAATCTCATAGTTATAGGAACATGTATAAGTCATGAAGAAAGCAATAGCAACATACTAAACGATCAAGTGCTAGGCTAACGGAATGGGTCATGTCAATCAGATCATTCTCCTAATGATGTGATCCCGTTAATCAAATGACAACTCATGTCTATGGTTAGGAAACATAACCATCTTCGATTAACGAGCTAGTCAAGTAGAGGCATACTAGTGACACTCTGTTTGTCTATGTATTCACACATGTATTATGTTTCCGGTTAATACAATTCTAGCATGAATAATAAACATTTATCATGAAATAAGGAAATAAATAATAACTTTATTATTGCCTCTAGGGCATATTTCCTTCAGAAGAACCAATCGAGTTGCTCGAGGAGAGGATCAGTTTGCATGTTGCTCCAAGTGTAAGCTATGCCCTTAAGTGGCAATTCAGTTAAAGCCTGAGATCTGATGAAATCATTAAAGGTTATCATGTCGCCAAAATGACCACCTAGTTTGTTACGATTTTTGGGCCCTCTAATGAAATTAAAGTCGCCGCACAGGAGCCAGTCTTCATTAGCAGAAATATCTAGTGAAAATAGCCATGCAATGAAGTTATTTCGGGAGTCACCTTGACAAGGCCCGTAAACATTCACTAAAGTCCAGGTTTGGGCCGACTGGGTGGAATGAAAGCGAGTAACGAGGCCAAACTCTTCGGAGGCCAAAGTAGTAGCTGTGAAAACAGCACTGTTCCAAATAGTTGCAATTCCGCCTGAAGCCCCTCTAGAAGGGATGAAATCATACTTATCAAATCTTCGTGGGCAACAAGACTTAATAAAAGCATTATCAAAAGAAGATTTTTTCGTCTCCTGCAAGCAGATAACCGCACAACCACTAGAGTTGATGGCATTAGAAAGCGCTAATTGTTTGTCTTCAGAGTTCAGCCCACGTACATTCCAACACAGAACGTTCCAACTAAGCAAAAGAGGCATAAAATTTATAAAGAAGGGGTTTAGGCAGCATCAGAAGATGATCCTGCATCATTGCTTGCCAGGAGTTCCTCCTCCGAAAGCTCATCAGCTGGGATTCCGCACATGGTGTGGCCAACATGCTGAATAACTGTAATTGGGGTTGGAGGTGACAGAGTAGTATCCTCAGAAACTTCATTTATTGTGACAGCAGCTGTAGCAGAAGGAACGACCCTGGGTTTCACCTTGGAAGCTCTGACTTTAGTATCTGTGATTGGTGGCACTTTAAAACCATCATACTTGTTCTTGCAGGCACTCCTACGAAGGTTGACCGAGGATTCAGGCATTGGAGCTTTTCCATGACGAGTAACCATAGAGGGCTCATGGTCGGGCTGACCATCAGAGAGCGGTGGCACCATGGTGCCAGTAGGCAGCACCAAGGGGTTGTCCGTAGTAGTGACCTGATCCGAGAGCAGCAGAGGCGGATCGATATTCAGTGCAGAGCCAAGAACATTGTCAGTCTCGGCCTCATTGACCGGTGCAGGTAACGTGAATATCGTGTCCATGCTCAACTGTTCAACATTGGCAGAAGCAGAGTTATGCAACGTGACAGCTTTTGTAGCTTCAATAATAGAGAAAATCCCCTCCTCCTCAGAGATGGCAACATGAAAGTCCACTCTTTCCTCCCTAAGACCAAAACCCGAACTCCATGGGCCATATGCAGCAACAATGGGCATAATTGCGCACTGAGGAAGGAATTAAGTCTGATAATGGGGAAACCTGTATGAATCAGCATGGAATTGACAATGTCACCCTGTGCAGACATAGAAAACTGCAGACCAGTAGCAGACAGAGAGACATGAATTTCCAGGGCCGCAGAAGGAGCCGGGCCATTGACAATCATGTTTTCAGACGCAGCAGAACTTTCACCCACTGTCAGAGCATGAAAGATGTTGCTTGGCACCAACATATAAGAGTCTGAGATTGTTGCACTGGAGTCAGAGCCGTCATATGCAGAAAAGGAATCATTCCAAGCCGTACCTGGACTATCCTGAATATTGTTAGGAGGTAAGATCCCATCCTGAACCTGCAACCCTTCAAAGAATAGCCATGCCTCGAAAGTTATACAGAGTGCGGTAGGCGGATCAGCCAAGCACCCCAACCAGCGTGAAAGTGAACATCCTGTCCTTGCACCTCATTGTGCTGTGGTGCATCATCTGCTTGATTTGGCGCAGCATTCTGCGCAAGCCAGTTGTGCAATTGTGCTTGGTACATCTGCTCCGCAGTGAGGCCTTCTCCTAACAAGGGGTGGGGGATTCCATCAGCCGGAGGCGGATCTATGTCAGCTGGCGGCACATCCGGGATATGAGCATTCCAGTCGCTGCTATGCAAAATTGTGACACAGACGGTCCAGCAGCGGCGCTCGCCACCCAACTGATGCATAACAAAGCTTTTGGGCACCCGACGCAAACTGAGAACACGAGCTTTGATCAACACAAACTTCCTGTCGCCTCTAGGATTATTCCAAGTGATAAGCTCACCAAACTTGTCCACAGACTTATGGATGTAATGAGAAGTCTGATAATCATGCGAAAAACCAATATAGAGCAACCAAACTTGGGGCCCAAAACTAGTTTGGCGCATATTGATAGCCGCATCTTGAGGAACAAAAGAAACAATGGTGCCTTGGTTCTCATCATCCTCATCTAGTTCAAATGTCGTGCCCACTACCGCATCTCTCACAACCGAGTCCACAAAACCAAAGATACCAATCCCTAGTGGATAATCATCAACTTCAGTTGGGAAAAAGTTGGACTCATGGAGCAAACCTTCGATGGTGTGCCGAAGCAGAGCTTTCTGATGGTCAGGGACGAAGCGGTTCACCTCTGCAATGGCCAAGAAGTCATGACGGAGCGGCGGCACCAGACTGACCACCATCTCATCTCTGACCAACCGATCTTCAGGCCCCAGCTCAATGGTCATGCCCTGAGGCAGGTACGGGACGACATTGACGGGGTAGTTCGCCATGGAAGAGCTCGGTGAGGGGGCGATGGGGGCGGAGGGAATGACAGGTGACAGAGAGGGAGGCGTATCGGCAGGGGTATTTTGCCTCTTGGGAACCCAAACGCGATGGCCCTGCCTCCGCTTGACCCAAAACAAGAAGATGCCACGTGGCTAGGGTCACCACACGATCTGCATCGGACGGTGCTAGTGATTTTACGGCCGGTCATGGGGCCGGGGTGGGTGAGGGGAAGGGAATCATTAAAATCACTCTGGTTGATTGGATGCCGCTGGTTGATATTGACTGGAGAGGACCGAGATAAGTTGCCACGATTATTATGAGAAGAATCTGCCGAAATTGATTTATTCATTGTTTCAGACGGCAATAAATCACACTGTCCAGGCGGCCTCCTAGCAGGGATGGGCCGGTGATAAGACTTCTTCTTGGGGGCCCATTTAAGGCAAACAACCTGGGCTCCCCAACACTCTCCAGGGAAGTGTCCCAACCAACCACAAGAAACACACCACTTTAGCCCCAGGCAGTTATAATAAAAATGATTGGAAGAGTTGCATGTCGTGCAAGTTTTGATGGTCGAAAGGCTAGCCTCATTGTCGTATCGGTCACAATTTTGAGTGTCTCCAAGGACTCCCAGATTGGTAGCCATGCATTGACAAGGTGCCTCAAAGCAATTATCGCAAGGTTTTCCCGGACAAGCATTTGATATATGGCCCACAATGTCGCATATAGAACAAATACATAACCGCCCATAGATATAATCCAGTGTTGGTATGGAAGAGAGGGACCAAATGGTAGCAATGTGCGTAACGGAGTATCCAAACCGAAGTTGGTCCAAAATGTGATAGATCATAAATGTTGGAATGGAATCCCAATAAGATTGCTTAAAAGACTGACCTTCAAATCTCAGAGTAGACGGGGTGGGACGGTCGCCCACCAGGTTACAAGAAATTGTGCCCAGACAAGCTGTATCCGTTAATAAATGCTGATTCTCCTGAAATGCCGCTGGCTCATTAAGCTGACGAATCCGACCAAAATCCCCAAAGGAAAGACCCGCCGCAGATTCCGATCCATTATTATCATTAATATCATTAAGACCAATAACTGCCTGTCCCAAGTTACCAAAGTTTAGATGAGTGGCTGGAATGGACGTGGTGGTCATCGGCGGTAAGGATTCCCACAGACCTTGGGGGGCCGAAGATGGCCCTCTGTCATGCGTATTACGGGAAGAGTCCAGATTCAAATGGCTATGAGGCCTTAAAAAGTCCAGAGAAGACCTGATAGCAACAGGTGAACGTCTAGCAATCTCATCCACATTCTCATCAGAGTGCCAAAAGTTGTCAATGGAAGCATTGCCATGATCCCTGGCTCGAAAGAGCTGAAAGTGACAAATAAAATCTGGCCAGTTGCAATCTTTGAGGTGGTATATGAAGTGCCAACCTTGTTAGAAGCCACCGAAAACCGAAAACGTCGAGCACTTAGGGTTTGAACATTGAAGCCCGAAGATAATCCTCTAATGCAACATTGCAACGCCAAACCAACTGATTCCTCCGATAGAACGAAGGAGGCCGAAGAGAAGTAGACAACCAAGAAAAACTCCTTGGTACCATGGCCAAGGGAGAAATGAACCGTAGAGCCAAAACGTTGACGCACCTGATCCGCAACCGCTAGGCCGGGGTTGAAGTCCCAATGCAGAAGACCCTTCATTGAAGTTGCCGGCCAAGATATCCATTAGGGTGGTGGGAGAGTAGGTGGAGAGGAGAGGAGAGCCATCTATGCGTTGCTGCAGCTCTTCAAAGAGTTCCGGGAAATTTGTGTGGTGCCATCCACCGCCCACTCTGAAGCAGGTCCAAAGGAATTGCATCGTAATACATGAGAAGAAGATGTGATTGGAGTCCCTGGCACTTCCCAAAGTGGGCATATGCCATCCCCATGACCGTTACATTTAAGGACATCCACCCAGAGGGGACCCTACCTCGGACATAGAGCCAGAGAAAGATCCGGATCTTCAGGTCTAATCGACCATATATAGTATCGATAGGGGGCCTGCCCAACGAAGGGGTGAGCGCCATGTAAAACAACCTCGTGGAGTGATATGTCTCCGTCGTAACTACTTTTCCAAACGCTTTTGCTCTTGTTTTGGACTCTAACTTGTGTGATTTGAATGGAACTAACCCGGACTGACGATGTTTTCAGCAGAATTGCCATGATGTTGTTTTATGTGCAGAAAACAAATATTCTCGGAATGACCTGAAGCAACACGGAACATCTTAGAAAAAATAATAAAAACTCCTCGCCAAAGATGAAGACCAGGGGGCCCACACCCTGTCCACGAGGGTGGGGGGCGCGCCCCCTACCTCGTGGGCCCCATGGATGCCCTCCGACACCAATTCCAACTCTATATATTCGCTTCCGGAGAGAAAAAAATCAGAGAGAAGAAATCATCGCGTTTTACGATACGGAGCCGCCGCCAAGCCCTAAAACCTCTCGGGAGGGCTGATCTGGAGTCCGTTCGGGGCTCCGGAGAGGGGGATTCGTCGTCGTCATCATCATCAACCATCCTCCATCACCAATTTCATGATGCTCACCGCCGTGCGTGAGTAATTCCATCGTAGGCTTGCTTGACGGTGATGGGTTGGATGAGATTTATAATGTAATCGAGTTAGTTTTGTTAGGGTTTGATCCATAGTATCCACTATGTTCTGAGATTGATGTTGCTATGACTTTGCTATGCTTAATGCTTGTCACTAGGGCCCGAGTGCCATGATTTCAATCTGAACCTATTATGTTTTCATGAATATATGTGTGTTCTTGATCCTATCTTGCAAGTCTATAGTCACCTACTATGTGTTATGATCCGGCAACCCCGAAGTGGCAATAATCGGGACCACTCCCGGTGATGACCATAGTTTGAGGAGTTCATGTATTCACTATGTGCTAATGCTTTGTTCCGGTTCTCTATTAACAGGAGGCCTTAATATCCCTTACTTTCCATTAGGACCCCGCTGCCACGGGAGGGTAGGACAAAAGATGTCATGCAAGTTCTTTTCCATAAGCACGTATGACTATATTCGGAATAGATGCCTACATTACATTGATGAATTGGAGCTAGTTACAGTCACCCTATGTTATGACTGTTACATGATGAACCGCTTACGGCATAATTATCCATCATCGATCCAAAGGCCTCACGAAGTTTTCCATATCTGGTTCTTGCTTATTTACTTTCCATACTCTTTGTTACAATCACTACAAAATACCAAAAACATTACTTTTCTTTGTCTTTACTTTTCTTTGTCTTTACTTTTCTTTGTCGTTACCACCACTATCATATTCTTGTGCTACTAAACACTTTGCTGCAGATACTAAGTTTCCAGGTGTGGTTGAATTGACAACTCAGCTACTAATACTTGAGAATATTCTTTGGCTCCCCTTGTGTCGAATCAATAAATTTGGGTTGAAAACTCTACCCTCGAAAACTGTTGCGATCCCCTATACTTGTGGGTTATCAAGACCTTTTTCTGGCGCCGTTGCCGGGGAGCATAGCTCTATTCTTTGAGTCACTTGGGATTTATATCTGCTGGACACTATGAAGAACTTGAAAGACGAGAAAACAAAAAATTATCCCTCAACTATGAGGGGACGTAAGGAACTGCCATCTAGCCTTGCACTTGATTCACCTTCTGTTATGAGTAAGCTAGCGACACCTAAACCTGCTTCTGCTATTCGTTCCGATATGTCGCATGTTATTGATGATGCCACTTCTGCTATGCATGATACTTATGATGAAACTGCTTCTATGCCTGATACTACTGTGCCCCTTAGTGAATTTGTTGATGAACAAATTGCTAGGGCTAGAGAGAAAGAAATTGTTGAATCTGAATACGATGATGAAAGTGATGATGAAAATATGCCTGTTATTCCTGAGGGTTATGTTTTTGATAAATAATCTTCTTTAGCTATTTTAGCTTGCAAAGATAGATATGAGCTCAAGAGGTTATTAGTTAAATGGAACAAAGAACCACTTAGAGATAAAATGAAACCAGACCCTGCTTTTGCTACTTCACCTATCTGTGTTCCTGATAAGGATTATGAATTCTCTGTTGATCCCGATATAATTACTTTGGTTGAATCTAATCCTTTTTATGGCTATGAATCTGAAACTGTTGTGGCACATCTCACTAAGTTAAATGATATAGCTGCCCTATTCACTAATGATGAGAGATCGCGCTACTTTTATATACTCAAAATATTTCCGTTCTCATTAAAGGGTGATGCTAAGATATGGTTTAATTCTCTTGATCCTGGTTGTGTGCGTAGTCCCCAGGATATGATTTATTATTTCTCTGCTAAATATTTCCCTGCTCATAAGAAACAAGCTGCTTTGAGGGAAATATACTTCTATGGTTACCACTCAAGTAGAACAAGTACTTAAAGCTCAAAAAGAAGTTCTTGATGAAATGAATAGTAAGAAAAATGATTATGCTGTTAGAGTGGCTACTAGAACTGGTAGAATGACTCTGGAACCTTTGTATCATGAAGGTCACCCTAAGAGAATCGAGCAAGACTCTCAGAGAAATAATATTGATGTTCCTAGTTCTTCTAAAAAGAGAAAAGGAAAAATGATAGAACTGTTCAAACTTCTAGTGAACCTATTGCCGAACCACCTGATAATCCAAATGATATATCTATGTCTGATGTTGAAACACAATCTGGTAATGAACATGAACCTAATGAAAATATTAATGATGATGTTCATGATGATGCTCAACCTAGTAATGATAATGATGTAGAAATTGAACTCTTTGTTGATCTTGATAACCCACAATCAAAGAATCAACGTTATGATAAGAGAGACTTTGTTGCTAGGAAACATGGTAAAGAAAGAGAACCATGGGTTCAGAAACCCATGCCCTTTCCTCCCAAACCATCCAAGGGAAAGGATGATGAGGATTTTGAGCGCTTTGCTGAAATGATTAGGCCTATATTTTTTTGCGTGTCACGATTAAGCGATGTGCTCAAAACAAATCCTTATGCTAAATATATGAAGGATATCATTACTAATAAAAGAAAGATACCGGAAGCTGAAATTTCCACTATCCGTGCTAATTATACTTTTAAGGGTGGAATACCAAAGAAACTTGGAGATCCCGGAGTACCTACTATACCTTGCTCCATTAAAAGAAATTATATTAAAACTGCTTTATGTGATCTTGGAGCCGGTGTTAGTGTTATGCCTCTCTCTTTATATCGTAGACTTGACTTGAATAAGTTGACACCTACCAAAATATCTCTGCAAATGGCTGATAAATCAACTGTTATACACCGGTATTTGTGAGGATGTGCCTGTTGTGGTTGCAAACGTTACTATTTTAACGGACTTTGTTATTCTTGATATTTCCAAGGATGATAGTATGTCTATTATTCTTGGAAGACCGCTTCTTAATACTGCAGGGGCTGTTATTGATTGCAACAAAGGCAATGTCACTTTTCATGTTAATGGTAATGAGCATACGGTACACTTTCGAGGAAACAACCTCAAGTTCATAGTATCAACTCTATTGGAAAGATCCCATCTATTATATTTGGAGGTTTTGAATTTCCCCTTCCTACTGTCAAAAAGAAATATGACATACTTATTATTGGGGATGTGCATATCCCCGTTGAGGTAACTTAGTGTTATTCGAAATTTCTCCGGTTTCATGATTATTGGAATGAGTTTGTTAACAAGACTTGATCAACCTTGTTAGTGGATTCTTTTTTATGAGCATGAGATGGATGAAACTAGAAGCACAAACTTCTGTACCCTCTCTATACTTTCTGTTATTTAGTAGAAATAAAGTAAACATAGTATTTTCTGTCTGTTTCCTGGCTTATCCGTGCAATATAAAAATATTCCGAAAATAAAAGTCCTCAGAATGACATGCCAATTTAATATGATTTTTTCGGGAATATTTGAGATTTACTGTGCAAAAATTACCACGGGAGGAGCTGCCACCTGGCCACGAGGGTGGAGGGCGCGCCCCCTGCCTCGTGGGCCCATGGTGGCCCTCCTCCACTTATCTCAGCACCCATCTTCTTCCTCTGCCTCACACAAACCCAAAAAACCAACTCAAGCACGAGTTCCAGCCACTTTTGCTGTGATTTTCGATCTCCTTGCTCAAAGCACCTCTTGCAAAACTGCTTGGGGAGATTGTTCCTTGGTATATGACTCCTCCGTTGATCCAATTAGTTTTTGTTCTAGTGCTTTATTCTTTACAAATTTGTGCTGCATAGGTGACCATGTTCTTGAGCTTGCATGTCAAATTTATATGGTTCCAAGTAGTTCTAATGCTTGATATAGGCTCTAGGCACTTGTAGGAGTAGTTGCTATCCGTTTTATTGAAGTTGGTTCACTTTTGTTTGAAGTTACTAAAAATTTCAGATTATTTCAGAAATAATGAGGAGACTTTTGAGGGGTTCATCAAGCCGAAGCTCAAAGGATAAACAAAATGAAGAAGCTCAGAGGCCCAAATATAATTTGCCTCGTACCGCGGAAATCCGGCCGTGTGAATGGCCTTCTGACAATTTCTTGAGAGAGGCCGGGATTTATGAGGATTTCTATTCATGATTGAAAATGTTGGCCTCACCGACTTCGTCCGTGACCAACGTCCACAGTATCTCTTACTCACAAATACTTTTGTGCAAAACTTCTACTTTTACCCTAAGGAATCACCTCCTTCAGTAGAGTTTCATTTATATGGCGTTGTGAAGAAAGTGCCATTGTCTGAATTTTGTGCGATGCAACATACCCCCGAGGGTACTTTAGAGGAACCACCCGTAAGGAGTTGGAACCATTTATTAAACTTATCTCTGTGGGAGAAACCAGGAAGGTTTCTGATGCGAGGATCACTAGCATACATTTTCCTGTGTTACGCTATTTTGCTTTATTTGCTAGTCGATGCTTGATTGGTCGTGGGAACTGTGGGAACTTTAGTGTTCCTGATATTATTATTTTGTTCCATGGTTTATACCGCGACAACACTGTTAGTATGGGCGGAATTGTTGCTAGATGGTTAAGTCTTAACCGTACTAAGGGTCCCATCTTTGGAGGCATTTATGCTTCACGTCTAGCTGCATACTTTAACATAGCTATTAGGCTTCATGAGAAAGAAGAAAATTGCTGCCTAGTGCTTATCTAGATTATAAGAGTATGTTAGCACATGATTTTCTTGTTAAGGGCAGGGATGGAGAGCTCAAATATAAGTTATACTTTGATAAACATTATCCTGAAACTATCACGTTGCCTGCTCCTTCTTTGTTTAATTTTATAGGACCCTATCTCGTTATTGGGCTGCCGCCCGTGCTTACAAAAATCCTGCACCAGCCCGGAACCGGAACCACAAGATGAGCCTCCACGACAATCATTTATTCTTGGGATCCGAGAGATGACTGTCGGCCCGGTGGCGATCGAGTCCTCTTCTTCATCACAAGATGATCCCAACTATTCCTCGTCGCAGTACGACCACAACTACACTTACGGGTATCCGCCAGGCTATCCTTGGCAATAGACCAACTTAGGCCAAAAGCCTAAGCTTGGGGGAGTACGTATTTCTCACTGACATTACATTTATGTTCACACACACTCATTGCTAGATGTCGGTTCTCATACTCTTTCACTGTAATATCCATGCTAGTTTATTTTCTTTCTTCTTGTGTGTTTGATAAACCTTAAGAAAAACAAAAAAATTAGTAGTAGTTTACTTTTCTGTTGTAGTAATAGTAACTAAAAATAAAACCCAAAAATATTTCCCGTTCTTCTTTTGCTTGTTGGGAGCTTTCCCGTGTAAATAGTTTTTATTTCCTTTCTTTTCTTTGGGGGTCAGTAGGAGAAGACCATAATTTAATTGTTGAAGTGGCTCTTATATGCATTATTGTTGAATTAACCAAAGAGCCCATATTGCCATGTCTTCTCCTGTTTATTGAATGCTCGTAGATTCCAGATTAGTCCAATGCACGTGCACTCTTATTATTATTCACACCATTCGGTCGTGCAAGTGAAAGGCAATTATGATGACATATGTGATGGGCTGATTGAGATGAGAAAAGCTGGTATGAACTCGACCTCTTTTGTTTTTGTAAATATGATGAGCCCGTCGTTCTTGATTCAGCTTATTATGAATAAACATGTTTGCAATGACAATTAGAGATCATAGTTGCTTGTGCCATGCTTGATTAGCTATGAGTTATAATGATTTACCTTGTATGCCAACATGCTATTGAGATGATTATGATGTGGTATGATGGGGTGGTATCCTCTTTTGAATGATTTAAGTGACTTGACTTGGCACATGTTCACGCATGTAGTTGAAACAAAATCAACATAGCCTTCATGATATTTATGTTCATGGTGGATTATATCCTACTCATGCTTGCATCCAATGTTTACTAGTTTTAATGCATCTACATGGCTGTTGTCGCTCTCTAGTTGGTCGCTTCCCAGTCTTTTGCTAGCCTTCACCTGTACTAAGCGGGAATACTGCTTGTGCATCCAATCCCTTAAACCCCAAAGTTATTCCAGATGAGTCCACTATACCTTCCTATATGCGGTATCTACCTGCCGTTCCAAGTAAATTTGTATGTGCCAAACTCTAAACCTTCAAATAAACATTCTGTTTTGTATGCTCGAATATCTCATGTATCAACCAAGGTTGTCCTTATCTTCTGTGTTACGCGCGTTATTCTCAAGAGGAGTGGACTCCGCTCCTCACTCACGATAAAATGGCTGGTCACCGGGATGCCCAGTCCCATGCTTTATGCAAACTAAATCAAAATTAATTGCAAACAAAACTCCCCACAGGACACGATGTATGTTGGAGACACTGCGTTGTTTCGAGCAAGTCATGGATTGATGCTTGTTGGTCGAGGGGGAGTATAAACTTTACCATTCTATTTGGGAACCGCCTATAATGTGTTTAGTATGGAAGATATCGCCATCTCTTAGTTGCTACGTTGACAATGAAAGTATACCACTCAAAATACAATTTATCTCTATTTCAAAACCGAGCTCTGGCACCTCTACAAATCCCTGCTTCCCTCTACGAAGGGCCTATCCATTTACTTTTATGTTGAGTCATCACCCTCTTATTAAAAAGCACTAGCTGGACAGCACAGCTGTCATTTGCATTCATCATTGTTAATTTATATTGGGTATGACTATGACTCGATCTCTTTTACCATGAATTACAATGTCTAGTCAGTCCTTGATCTTTAAAGGTGCTCTGCATTTATGTTTTGCGGTCTCAGAAAGGTCTAGCGAGATACCATCTTGTTATATCATATTATGGTTGTTTTGAGAAAGTGTTGTCATCCAAGATTTATTATTATGGCTTGCTAGTTGATTATGCTATTGATATGAGTAATTATGAGACCTGAGAATTATTGCAAATGTGGTTAGTTATGATATTTGCTGAAAACTTGAATGCTGGCTTGACATAATTACAACAACAAGAGCAAACAAGTTTGTAAAAGTTTTTCTTTCTTTCTTTCAGTTTGTCAACTGAATTGCTTGAGGACAAGCAAGGGTTTAAGCTTGGGGGAGTTGATACGTCTCCGTCAGATTCTACTTTTCCAAACGCTTTTGCTCTTGTTTTGGACTCTAACTTGTGTGATTTGAATGGAACTAACACGGGACGCTGTTTCAAAGTAGAATTGCCATGATGTTGTTTTATGTGCGTAAAACAAATATTCTCGGAATGACCAAACTCCACGGAACATCTTAGAAAAAATAATAAAAATCCTCGTCAAAGATGAAGACCGTGGGGCCCACACCTGTCCACGAGGGTGGGGGCGCCCCCCTCTAGGACGCGCCCCCTACCTCGTGCGCCCCTGGATGCCCTCCGACGCCAATTCCAACTCTATATATCTTCTTTCGGAGAGAAAAAAAATCAGAGAGAAGAAATCATCGCGTTTGATGGAGCCTCCGCCAAGCCCTAAAACCTCTCGGGAGGGCTGATCTGGAGTCCGTCCGGGGCTCCGGAGAGGGGGATTCGTCGCCGTCGTCATCATCAACCATCCTCCATCACCAATTTCATGATGCTCACCGCCGTGCGTGAGTAATTCCATCGTAGGCTTGCTGGACGGTGATGGGTTGGATGAGATTTATCATGTAATCAAGTTAGTTTTGTTAGGGTTTTATCCCTAGTATCCACTATGTTCTGAGATTGATGTTGCTATGACTTTGCTATGCTTAATGCTTGTCACTAGAGCCCGAGTGCCATGATTTCAATCTGAACCTATTATGTTTTCATGAATATATGTGTGTTCTTGATCCTATCTTGCAAGTCTAGTCACCTACTATGTGTTATGATCCCAAGAACCCCGAAGTGACAATAATCGGGACCACTCCCGGTGGTGACCATAGTTTGAGGAGTTCATGTATTCACTATGTGCTAATGCTTTGTTCCGGTTCTCTATTAAAAGGAGGCCTTAATATCCCTTAGTTTCCATTAGGAACCTGCTGCCACGGGAGGGTAGGACAAAAGATGTCATGCAAGTTCTTTTCCATAAGCACGTATGACTATATTCGAATACATGCCTACATTACATTGATGAATTGGAGCTAGTTCTGTGTCACCCTATGTTATGATCATACATGATGAACCGCATCCGGCATAATTATCCATCACTGATCCGATGCCTACGAGTTTTCCATATACTGGTTCTCGCTTATTTACTTTCCCGCTGCTACTGCTACAATCACTACAAAATTCCAAAAACATTACCTTTGTTGTCTTTACTTTTGCTGTTGTTACCACCACTATCATATTACTGTGCTACTAAACACTTTGCTGCAGATACTAAGTTTCCAGGTGTGGTTGAATTGACAACTCAGCTGCTAATACTTGGGAATATTCTTAGGCTCCCCTTGTGTCGAATCAATAAATTTGGGTAGAATACTCTACCCTCGAAAACTGTTGCGATCCCCTATACTTGTGGGTTATCATGGAGAAGCACCCTCTTGGTGGCAATAGTTTCTAAATTATCATCTACAAAAAGTTCCTTAAATTCTTAGGAAATGTACATTTACGAGATTATTAATAGCACCAACATTTTTTATGTGATGTAAGCACTTTTCTGTGATTCATTTCGGATCCTCCAGTAGCTGACTTTTTTTAGATGAAAGGATCGAACCGAGCCCGAGTAGGGCTCGATCTTCACCCGGCTTTGAATTAACAAAGCCATCAACCCGCGCGGATTACAAGAGCACACCATACAACCGAGGATAAAAAGGAAAACGGGGATGGAACCCTAGGTAGCAGATACAAGGCACCGATGAGGCTAAAATCTAAGACCAAAGACTAAAAAGAGTACAACTTGGAGACCTAACAGGGGCTAGACAGGATTGCGCCAAGGAAGGAGCTCGCCATCGACACGCCGAAGGCAAAGCGGAGCTGCTATCGCCAGAGCCAGCAAGAAAACAGGGCAATCACTCAAGCACACCCGAAGCCACAAATTGCAACTCGCACATGAGGAGCAGGCCGCGGACAGTAGCCATAGGAACAGAGCACTTCAAGAAGACACGGTGAGCAATGGGCAACGACGCCACCAGGAGGGCCGAGCCACACCAAGACCAGCGACACTCCTCCAACAATGCGACCAGATCGCTGTAGAGGGGACCACTATCCCCTCTCGCCCAGGGTGAGGGCGTCGACCCACCGGACAACCGAACCGCGTAGAGGAGGAAATGAAGCAGCTTGAGGAGGACATCGATCCTCCATGGCGGGAAGTCACCGCTGGACAAAGGATCCGCCGCTAACTAGGACACCAAAGGCTTGCCGTAGGCCACCCTCCATCCCACTACCCAAAATGACGCCATCAAGAAGGAGGTGCAGGCGCACTGTCGCCGCCCAACCAAGGTTGTGGATTTTCACCTGGGAGCAGGGGAGGGAGGAGGGGAGGGAGCTGGACCTCGACGTCGCCTTCGGGAAGGGGAGCGGCGCCCGGAGCACCGCCGACGATGTGGCCGCCGCCGCCGGCCAAGAGGTTACCCTGATCCAGGGCTCCCCACCCCACCACCACGACGTTGTCCACCGGATCCGGCAAGACATGGCGTAGGAGAGGCTGCAGCAGGAGACAAAGGAGGCGTCTTCAGATCTGGAGAGGCCAGATGATAACCCACAAGTATAGGGGATCGCAATAGTTTTCGGTAAGTAAGAGTGTCGAACCCAATGAGGAGCTAAAGGTAGAACAAATATTCCCTCAAGTTCTATCGACCACCGATACAACTCTACGCACGCTTGACGTTCGCTTTACCTAGAACAAGTATGAAACTAGAAGTACTTTGTAGGTGTTTTTGGATAGGTTTGCAAGAAAGTAAAGAACACGTAAATAAAGACTAGGGGCTGCTAAGGTAAATAAACAACTAAAGTAAATATAGCGAGTGTGGAAAAGTGATGGTAGGTGTGGCGAAATTGTCCCTTAAGCAATTGACTACTTTACTAGACCGATAGCAAGTTTTATGTGGGAGAGGCCCCTGCTAGCAAGTCATCCCTTACTTGGAATTCTATGCACTTATGATTGGAACTATTAGCAAGCATCCGCAACTACTAACATTCATTAAGGTAAAACCCAACCATAGCATTAAGATATATTGGTCCCCTTCAATCCCGTGCGCATCAATTTCTATGCTAGGTTGAAGCTTACATCACTCTTGCCCTCCAATACATAGTCCTATCAACATACAACTAACCCTATGGTGTGATCCACGCAGCAGCTCATATGATGGGCACCAAAGGACAGCAACATAACCACAAGCAAATTAAATCAATCATAGCAATTCATCAACCACCGATAGGACAACGAAAATCTACTCGGACATCATAGGATGGCAACACATCATTGGATAATAATATGAAGCATAAAGCACCATGTTCAAGTAGAGGGTACAGCGGGTTGCGGGAGAGTGGACCGCTGTAGATAGAGGGGGAAAGGTGATGGAGATGTTGGTGAAGATGGCGGAGGTGTTGGTGAAGATCGTGGTGATGATGATGATGGCCACGGCGGCGTTCCGGCGCCACCGGAGGAGAAGGGGAGAGGGGCCCCTTCTTCCTCTTCTTCCTTGACCTCCTCCCTAGATGGGAGAAGGGTTTCCCCTCTGGTCCTTGGCCTCCATGGCATGGGAGGGGCGAGAGCCCCTCCGAGATTGGATCTATCTCTCTGTTTCTCTCTGGTTCTGCGTTCTATTTTCTCGCCCTTCACCGTTTCTTAAATATCCGGAGATCCGTAACTCTGATTGGGGTGAATCTTTCGCTCAGATCTTTCTCATAAAATTATCTTTCTTGCGGAAAAAGAAGAGCATCAACCGCCTTACGGGGTGGCCACGAGGGTCAGGGCGCGCTGACACCTGGGCGCGCCCCCTACCTCGTGCCCCCTCGGGCACCGTCTCGCGAGGATTCCACTTCCCAAAATTCATAAATATTCCAAAATAAATCTCCGTCCGTTTTTATTCCATTTGGACTCCATTTGGTATGGGTTTTCTGCAAAACAAAAAACATGCAACAAACAGGAACTGGCACAGGGCACTGGATCAATATGTTAGTCCCAAAAATAGTATAAAAAGTTGCCAAAAAGTATATGAAATTTGAATAATATTGGCATGGAACAATCAAAAATTATAGATACTACGGAGACGTGTCAGCATCCCCAAGCTTAATTCCTGCTCGTCCTCGAGTAGGTAAATGATAAAAAAGATAATTTTTGATGTGGAATGCTACCTAGCATAATCTTGATCATATGTCTAATCATGGCATGAATATTAAGACACGAGTGATTCAAAGCAATAGTCTATCCTTTGACTTAAAAATAATAATACTTCAAGCATACCAACCAAGCAATTATGTCTTACTGAAATAACATAGCCAAAAAAGGCTCATCCCTACAAAATCATATAGTCTGGCTATGTTCCATCTTCACCACACAAAATATTCACATCATGCACAACCCCGATGACAAGCCAAGCAGTTGTTTCATACTTTTGACGTTTCTCAAAACCTTTTCAACTTTCACGCAATACATGAGCGTGAGCCATGGACATAGCACTATAGGTGGAATAGAATATGATGATGAGGGTTATGTGGAGAAGACAAAAAAAAGGAGAAAGTCTCACATCAACTAGGCGTATCAATGGGCTATGGAGATGCCCATCAATAGATATCAATGTGAGGAGTAGGGATTGCCATGCAACGGATGCACTAGAGCTATAAGTGTATGAAAGCTCAAACTGAAAATAAGTGGGTGTGCATCCAACTTGCTTGCTCATGAAGACCTAGGGCATTTGAGGAAGCCCATCGTTGGAATATACAATTCAAGTTCTATAATTAAAATTCCCACTAGTATATGAAAGTGATAACTCAAGAGACTCTCTATATGAAGAACATGGTGCTACTTTGAAGCACAAGTGTGGTAAAAGGATAGTAACATTGCCCCTTCTCTCTTTCTCTCATTTTTTATTTTCTTTTTTTATATATTTTTATATTTTTTGGTGTGCTTCTTTGGCCTATTTTTTTATTTGGGCTTCTTTGGCCTCTTTTATTTTTTTTTGTAAAGTCCGGAGTCTCATCCCGACTTGTGGGGGAATCATAGTCTCCATCATCCTTTCCTCACCGGGGCAATGCTCTAATAATGATGATCGTCACACTTTTATTTACTTACAACTCAATATTACAACTCGATATCTAGACCAAAGATATGACTCTATATGAATGCCTCCGGCGGTGTACCGGGATGTGCAATGATCTAGCGTAGCAATGACATCAAAAACGGACAAGCCATGAAAACATCATGCTAGCTATCTTACGATCATGCAAAGCAATATGACAATAAATGCTCAAGTCATGTATATGATGATGATGGAAGTTGCATGGCAATATATCTCGGAATGGCTATGGAAATGCCATGATAGGTAGGTATGGTGGCTGTTTTAAGGAAGATATAATGAGGCTTATGTGTGACAGAGCATATCATATCATGGGGTTTGGATGCACCGGTGAAGTTTGCACCAACTCTCTAGGTGAGAAAGGGCAATGCACGGTACTGAAGAGGCTAGCAATGATGGAAGGGTGAGAGTGCGTATAATCCATGGACTCAACATTAGTCATAAAGAACTCACATACTTATTGCAAAAATCTGTTAGTCATCGAAACAAAGTACTACGCGCATGCTCCTAGGGGATAGATTGGTAGGAAAAGACCATCGCTCATCCCGACCGCCACTCATAAGGAAGACAATCAATAAACACCTCATGCTCCGACTTCATTACATAACGGTTCACCATACGTGCATGCTACGGGACTTGCAAACCTCAACACAAGTATTTCTCAATTTCACAATTACTCAACTAGCATGACTCTAATATCACCATCTTTATATCGCAAAACTATTGCAAGGAATCAAACATATCATATTCAGCGATCTACAAGTTTATGTAGGATTTTATGACTAACCATGTGAATGACCAGTTCTGTCATCTCTCTAAATAGATATAAGTGAAGCAAGAGAGTTTAATTCTTTCTACAAAAGGTATGCCCACGCTCTAACAAATATAAGTGAAGCAAAAGAGCATTCTACAAATGGCGGTTGTCTATGTAAAGAGAAACAGGCAATCCAAACTTCAAATGATATAAGTGAAGCACATGAATCATTCTATAAAGCCATACTCAAAAGATATAAGTGAAATACAAAGAGCATTCTATAAATCAACCAAGGACTATCTCATACCAGCATGGTGCATAAAAGAAAAATGAAAACTAAAGCAAAATACGCTCCAAGATTGCACATATCGCATGAACGAAACGAATCCGAAAACATACCGATATTTGTTGAAGAAAGAGGGGATGCCTCCCCAGCATCCCCAAGCTTAGACGCTTGAGTCTCCTTGAATATTTACTTGGGGTGCCTCGGGCATCCCCAAGCTTGAGCTCTTGCCTCTCTTCCTTCTTCTCACATCGAGACCTTCTCGATCATCGAACACTTCATCCACACAAAACTTCAACAGAAAACTCGGTAAGATCCGTTAGTATAATAAAGCAAATCACTACTATCAGTACTGTTGCAAACCAATTCATATTTTCTTTTTGCATTGTGTCTACTGTAGTATAACTTTTTCATGGCTTAATCCACTGATATAAATTGATAGTTTCATCAGAACAAGCAAACTATGCATCAAAAACAGAATCTGTCTAAAACAGAACAGTCTGTAGCAATCTGGAAATTCACCATACTTATGATACTTGAAAAATTCTGCCAAATATAGGAAAAATGAACAATTTGTGCAGCAAGACAGTGGAAAAAGAATCAGAACCATTCGACGTTCCAGTAAAAAATTAAAATTCATGCACTACAGCCAAAGTTTCTGTCCTGCACCGCACAAGCCAACAAGCATTGTAAACATCCTAAAGGCAAACCTTGGCACATTATTTTTATAATACAATGGAATTGTACAAGGGGATAATTATTTTTGTTGAAAATTTTCTGTAATCAAGATTCACAAAGTTGCCGTGAGCATGAACAAAGTTCAAGGAGCTCTCCCACTTCAACAATGCTTGTCTTTCTCACTTTCACTTTCCTTTTTGAAAAGTTTTGGGTTCCCCTCTTTATTTTTGTTGTTTTTAAACTATATGAAAGCACTCAACAGAAATAAATGACTCTCTAAAACTTCCGGGTTGTCTCCCTGGCAGCGCTTTCTTTAAAGCCATTAAGCTAGGCATATGGTGCTCAAGTAATGGATCCACCTGGATCCCAAGGTATATCAAAGCCAATTTGAATCAACAATGATTTGTAATTTAGTAGTGAGAACAAAGTAACATATATCAAGCAATGATGAATTCTAACTCTCTTCCTATGCATCGGCATGTCATAAAAGAACAATTCATGCACACCTAGTAAAGGCCAATGCATAGTATAAACAGTTTCTTGCAATTTTATCATGTTGGAAACATAGAGAGGTGGAGATATAGTTCCTCTCTCATAATAATTGCAAGTAGGAGCAGCAAGCACATGCATATTATATCTATCAAAATCATCATGTGCAACGGTAAAAGGCAACCCATCAATGTAATCCTTAATAAGTGCAAACTTCTCTGATATAGTGTAGTCGGGAGAATTCAAAAAGATAATAGGACTATCATGTGTGGGTGCAATAGCAACAATTTCATGTTTAACATAAGGAACTATAGCAAGTTCATCTCCATAAGCATAATTCATATTGGCATCTTCGCCACAAGCATATCAAGCATCATCAAAAAGGGGTATTTCAAGAGAATCAATGGGATCATAACAATCATCATAGCAATCATCCTTCGGTAAGCACGAAGGGAATTAAACAATGCATGAGTTGAAGAGTTACTCTCATTAGAAGGTGGGCACGGGTGATCAATCCGCTCTTCCTCCTTTTGTTCTTTGCTCTCCTCATCATCTTTTTCATCCAATGAGCTCACAGTTTCATCAACTTCTTCTTCCATAGATTCCTGCAAAATATTAATCTCTTCTTGGACAGCGGAGACTTTCTTAATAAGTGCATTAATTTCGTAATTGTATTTATAATTCTCATAGCAATACTTGAGGATAGCTAAACTTTCAGACCTATAAACAGCATCATCAAAATCTTCAAACTCTTTACACATAGATTCAATTTCATAAGCACCCATAAAAGCAACAAATTCTTCTATTTGTTCCACATCATAGTAATCATCGATACCATTAGCATAAGAAGCTAAGGTTTTATTTTCATTGAATTTGCATGAGAAGGGAAGGTGTGGAGCATTCATCCTAGAGCAACAAGTATAATCATATTCCACGCATAGTTGCCAAGCATACCACTTCAATATATGAATTTGATCCCATAATACTTTCCCTTTTTGTGTTAAGCGATAATCCCTAAAGTATTCACGTTGATCCAATGTTACTCCCATTACGTAATTGAATGGGGTTTTCTCAGGATTATTAAAGTAGTACATAATATCTTTCACATAACTAGCATCGAGAGTTTTAGGAGGTTCCTCATCTCCATGAGTAGCAAGTACACCTAATTTTTTTGGTATTTCGTGTTCCATATCCATAACTAAAGATAAAGAACAACTAAGAACAACAAATAAAAATTACTTAGTGATAAAGCAAACAAGCACACACGAGAATATTCACCCCACGCTATTGCTACCCTAAGAACGGGCGCCGTAAAAAGGTCTTGATAACCCACAAGTATAGGGGATCGCATAGCAGTTTTCGATAAGTAAGAGTGTCGAACCCAACGAGGAGCTAAAGGTAGAACAAATATTCCCTCAAGTTCTATCGACCACCAATACAACTCTATGCACGCTTGACGTTCGCTTTACCTAGAATAAGTATGAAACTAGAAGTACTTTTTATGTCACATCCCTAGTTCCGGTATTCTCTGGGCTAGCTAGTCATGTGTTGCATCATGTTTAAATTTCATTTAAACTTGAAATGCGGATTGATCCAAACCCTAGCATCAATTAAATCAAATAGGGTTGAATGAAATCTTTTTCAATGAACTCAAAATGCCCTTTAAAAATGTTCATCATTTCTGGATTAAGGTGGAAGCATCTACCAAAAATGGTTTACATTTTTTCAGGACATATTTGGGCTTCAATTAAATCATATGTATTTGAATTGGGGCATTTAAATTCTATAAATAATTTTAAATGCTCAAACAATTATGAAAATACCTAAGGGCTTCTATAATAATTCAGTTAATGGCCACAATTGTTTTCAGGATTTATTAAAATGATTTGGTTTATAAACCAAATCAAAACAGAGAAGAAAAATAGAAAAACTGTAGAAAATAGGAAAGCAGGGAGAGAGTGTGTGCTCACCTCGCAGCCCACTAGCGGCCCAGCCCACCCCCACCTTGCCAGTCATCTTCCTCGGCGCGCCAGAAGGACAGAGCGCGTGTGGCCACGGCACGCCGGCACGCGCCCCGCCACCTCCTGCTTCCTGCCGCTGCCCCAACGCGTCCGGATGACGCCACGCATCACCCCGGACCCTCTCGCCCACTCCCTTGTCCTCATCCCCTCCTCTCTCTCGCTCGACACCTCCTGCCCGAGCGAGCTCGCCGACGCCGATTGTCGTACCCGTAGCCAAAGCCACCCCCTCGCCTCTCTGACGCGTCCCCGAGCTCCGCATCATCGTCTTCTTCATCCACGCCGAGCCAAGCAACCGGGGAAGCACCACAACGCCGTCCCCGATGCCTTCTTCAACCTCGGTGCCCAGAGATCCTCGGCGTCGATTCGCTGCCCACCGGCCGTCCCCGCGCCCGCCGATCCCTCCGTTAGCCTCTCTGTGAGCTTATGCGTCGAACCCGTCCCCTCCCTCTCTCGTTTATGCTCGCTAGCTCTGATCCCCACCATGCCGTGAGCTCACCGCCGACGTCCTCTTCGCTGCCATTGCTTTAGCTCGCGGTAGTCGCACCTGAGCGCACGGTCGTGCTCCTGGTTACGCCAGGAAGTCGTAGACAACCCCAGTCGGGCTCCTCGTGCTCCGTAGCCTGTGCCTGTGCACCACTGAACTCCGGCCGCCGCCTCCATGGTCGTGGTCGTCGTTTCCGGCGACCCCGCGGCCTCCCGAGCAGCCAGCTAGATGCGGGTATGTCCGGGCTATCTTCTGGTGGCCTTCGCGCGTCCACCCGCTGCCTGTAGCAGCCCCGGCGAGCTTCCGCCGTAGCTTTGGTCGCCGCCGGCGATACTCCGGCGACTGCCGATGTGGCACGCTTAATTAGTGCTAATGATCCAACTAATCAACCCTAGAGCCACTGACTAGTGGGCCCCATGCCTTAACTAACCCTGTAATTATTTTCTCGATTAGTTTAGATTAACACGGCGGCCCCACACATCAGTTGACCATGCCACGTCAACGCGTTGACTCGCCACTGTGTCGACCTCTATTCCTGCCCGTTACACTAACACGCGGGTCCCACTGGTCGAGTTTGACCAGGGCAGCCGATTGACCTGCGACGCAGGCTTATGTCATCTTGGACGCAATAAGCTATTTTCTGGATTTAATTTAATTCAGGAAATTTCAGAAAATGCCCTAAACTTCTAAAAATCATAGAAATTCAACCACAGCTCAGAATGAAATAAGTTATATATGAAAAATGATCAGAAAAATCCAATTTATCCATTTGTATCATTTTCATGTATGTTAGAACAACTTATGGCTGCTGTTTGGGCCACATCATATAAATGGCATTTAAACCCTCACATATGGAGTTTGAATTTGAACCTAGGGTTCAAACCAACTCCATTTAACATGTTGCTAGTTGCATTAGCTCAAAACACAGCATATTGACATGTCATGATCATGCATCATATTGTGCATTGCATTGATTGTGTTTTCCTTCTCTGTTGCCGGTATTTGTTCCCCCTCGGCAGACGCTGTTCCGACTCTGTGATCGTTGACACTGATGAAGACTCAATGCTGTCTTCAGAAGTGCCAGGCAAGCAAAAACCCCTTGTTCATTCCAATACAATCCCACTGTCTCGCTCCTGCTCTCTTTTACTGCATTAGGACAACAGCGATTCAACTGTTACATGCTGCGGTAGTTGAACCCCTTTCCTCTACATGACCTGTCATTGCCACAGTAAATAGATGAAACCCACTAGCATGAGTAGGAGTTGTTTGAGCCCTGATGTGCCTACTCATTCATGCTTGTTTGTCATGCGCTACTCGCTTAGAGTTGAGTCGTGTCCGATTCATCGGGGATGAATTGGAATGTGGTGAACATGTCCTACTGTTAAGAGCTAAGTGTGTGAACATGATTTGGTAAAGGTAGCGGTGAGAGGCCATGTAGGAGTACATGGTGGGTTGTCTCATTGCAGCCGTCCTCAGGAACTGAGTTACGTATGCATGATCCATGAACAATTACTACCACACATTGGGCTCCGGGCGCCCAAGCTCTCTCGACTTATTAATCAACCTGATCTCTGGCCCGAGAAGTTGCAACTAGTTTACGGTGTTTGTAGGTAGTGTTAGTAGTCTACCAAGTGGCACCCGCATGTGGGCTTGGGTCGACTAGGCACCGTGGCGGGTATGCCAATCGCCGCCCGTTTGGTGGGCTTGGAACCCTGTACACATCGTTTGGGGCCGTGAGCGACACCCCGGCCGGATCTCCTTGCGGATGGAACCTGAATAGGCGATAAACCTGGACGAGAGACTTGTGTGGTTAGTCAGGTCGTGGCCGACTCCCTCGCCAAGCTTCCGCTTGAAGGTTGCCGAGATACACGACGTGTACATGGTGGTTAGTGGCGAGAGCGTGTGTGAAAAAGTACACCCCTGCAGGGTTAACATCATTTATTCGAATAGCCGTGTCCGCGGTAAAGGACTTCTGGGTTGCTGTGCGGTTCATAGACAAGTGAAAGTGGATACTCTAAAATGCGCAAGATAAGCGTGAGTGCTATGGATGGCGTTCTCATAGGGAGACGGGAGCGGATCCATAGTGGTGTATTGATATGGTGAATATGTGGACTCGTGTGCGCCACCTCAAAAGAGTTACTTGCAGTCGTAGTTCATGGGAGCCACCGAGTCAAAGCTGGCTTGATGCAGTTAAACTCCACCACCCCTTTGTTGATACCGATGCATGTGTAGATAGTTCTGATGTAAGTCTTGCTGGGTACATTTGTACTCACGTTTGCTTATTTTATGTTTTGCAGAGAGACTTCAGTCTCGCTAGTAGTTCCGCGTGGACTTGACGTTTAGCTTGTTACCTCAGCTACGATCTTGTGCCCTCGGCATGATCTGGTAGATAGTCGACTTCTCAGGCGACCCGACCTCGACGGTCAAGCCTCGTGTTCTATGCCATCCACAGATCAGTATCTTTGGCACACACAAGACATCAATGTATATATCAAAGTGCAATCACATGCATAAATAACGAAACTGATATATACCTCATAATACTCAGTGAAACAATCAAACGGGTGTGGAGTCCCATCAACGCCATCGGCAGGTTGAGTGTAGACCGTAACCTGTATCGTAACTCTTACTCGTCGAGGAAATATCTGCAACATGATACGTTGCAGCCGTGTAGGTCAAGACATTGAATGTACCGCAAGATCACAATATGAGAAACAGATGATAAAACTATACTATATGCAATATGGCTTTATGGCTCAGATTCTGAGTTTTGTTTGCATAAAAGCTGATTTTATTTTCCCTACATCAAAGGAATAAATGAAGTCTGTACTATGGAGTTTTCTATCATGACATGGTTCCGCCAACCGATGTCTCATAGCCCAAAATTCATCATATGTTGCCCACAATTAAGTTATCAATCCGGTGTTGAGAGTTCAAATAGATCCAAGTCCAGATGCTCAAATTGTCCGTGAATCGGGACACGGCTAATCGATTAGGTTATAACCCTCTGCAGAGGTTTGTACACTTTACCCGCAAGATTCGATCCCTCTCTTTACGTTCTCGCACTTCGTGGTGTTTGAGAACAAGATGACCAAACATGGTCTTCCAAAGAGTTCCTCGACCACCGTCCCACTCCATCCAATCCTACCGTCCTTCTACATCTGCTAGTACCGCCCCAGCCAGAGTCACAACTAAGGTCAACCAAGCCAGAGCCCATAATGACTTGCGGTTGCATTGTAAGCTTCCGGCGTGAAGTATTCTTCCGTCTCTTTGAGTCTGGGTGAAGCTTTCCATGAGATGTCATGGCGCTTCTCCATGCATCCCGGCCAACCACCGGTTTCTCCAGGGCTGCCCGTCAACCGTCCTTCACCAAGTTGTGTGTATTGAATTCCTGTCTCGAGTCTTGAAGTCTTGAGGCCTTGAAGATGCAGTCCTTGCAGATTCCATCATGGAGTTGTCGTCATTGACGTAGAGTCCTCCTTCTTCACACCACTCTCGTGCACTCATACCAAACCCCGTCTACTATAGCGTAGCATTAAAACAAAATACGTCCCGGGCTTGGTAACAGGGTGATGGGTTCCTACCTCATACATACTACTCAACTACAAGGATTCAATAACACTACTGAGGGGTGGTTGCAATGGTGCCACTAAATGCAATAAAACATAGGTAAGAAAAGCATGGTCAAGTGAACTTGCCTAGTTGACGATCTTCGAAAAACTAGGGTTTCGTAGTAGCAATCTTCGCACTCCGGAAATTCTACCGAGGCAAACAATAACTATAATAAGCACATAGCATAACATCACTTAACACAATAACATAACAATAGCAACATAACACAACAAAACAACCAAAACTCAAATCCAAAAGAAAAACTCAAATAAAGGCCACTCAAAGTTTTCACTACTTCAAACAATAACAAAAATAGTTTTATATAATAAAAATTCCTTAATATAACCTAATCATGGTTTTAGGTTAACTTAACAGAAAAGGATTCACTAAGTAACTAGGAGCAAAAAGAATTAATTAAAAGCTATTATAAAACTCATTCTAGGCCTAATCCAATTTCTATTAAGAAAATAATTTAAAACTTTTATTAATTCTAAATAAAAGTTCATCTACTAGAATGACAGAAACTAACCTAGAATAACTAATCACAAGTTAAAAATAAATTAATTTACTAATTAGTTAATTAGGAAAACAGGAACTAGTTAATTAATTAGGATTAATAGGATTCTGCTTAGAACTAATTATTTATTAATCCTAAAATACCCAAGTTAATTTCTAGGGTTTGGCAATGTCAAAATAAAGTGGTGACAAAAAGAATCATGCAAAAATAATTTTTCTAACTCAAGTTATAGCAGATTTACTATTCTGGCTAAAACAATATTAAGGCATTTTTAATTATTTTTAACATGGCTAAATATATAATCTACAGAAACTACACAAAATTTGCAATCCAACAAAAAAAAGAATCATCAAAAAATATTAAACAGAATAAAAGATATGAATTTTTGAAAACAGAAACTATTCTGCTAAAACAGAAAATCAAATAAAAAAGAAAAGGCCTAATGGGCCTAAACTACGCACTGTGCGTCAAATAACCTAAACGGGCCCTAGGGTTAAACTAGTCGGGCCGGGCTAAATAAAATAAAACCTAACTAAAACTAAACCGGAACTAAACCGGAGCGAACCGTTTTTTATAAAAGAACATACCCCTTCGGGGGGGGATCTAATCTCGACCGTAGATGGGGAATCGGACGGACGAGGAGGGAGCGAGAGCTCACCGTGGGGAAGGTCGACGGCGAAGCTTTCGGACGTCGGCGGCGGCGGCGCTCCGATCGCTTGCGGGCTCCCGAGGGCACGGGCGGACGCGGGCGTTCGACGGCGAGCCCAACGGTGGTCGAGGTGGCGTCCGAGGTGGAAGGAGGCGGACGGCGAGGTCGAGGCGGCGGTGGCGTTCAAGGCGTCGGCAGTGGTGGCGCTCCGGTGGGTGTTGGGGGTGAGCGAGGGCACGGGGAGGTGTGGTCGAGCGAGGGGAGTCCGGAGGTGGTCTCAGGCGAGCTCGGGGTGGTCGGGGGGTGGCCGGAACGGGCTAATGGCGCGGCGGCGGCTCTCGGGCTCCGGCGAGCTCGTGCGAGGGGGAGAGGGGGTCCGGCGAGGGGGCGAGGGGGGAAACGGGGTGCGGGGAGGGGGCTTTATAGGGCGGGGGCCTCGTCGGGGAAGGAAGGGGATCGGGGGAGCGATCGGGGATCCGGATCTTCGGGATCCGCGATCTCCAGCGAGGTCGGCGTGGCGTGGGGCGGAAGAAGAGGCGGGGCCCAGGTCAGTGAGAGAGAGAGGCGAGGAGCGGTCGACCGATCGGGAGAGGGTTCGCGAGGGGGAGAGGGGGGCTGGGCCGGCTCACTGGCTACTGTGGGTCTGGTGGGCTGGCCAGTGGGGGGTTCAAGGCTGGGCAAAGTGAGTCTTGGAGGGTGAGGTGGCGCTGGCTGGGCTCAAAGTGGTTGGCCGGCGCCTCAAGGGTTTTTCTTTATTTTTTAATTAAAACAAAACCAAAAATAAAACCTAAACTATAAATATTTTATATAGGGTATATATATACCAAAATGATCAGGGGAATATTCCCTTTCATTTGAACATTTTTCCAAAGGCAAAATCCAAACTTTATAAAAAAATCCATTTTTTTCAAATTCAAATAAATTTCAGATTTGAATGCAAATCTTTTGGCATTGTTTCCTCTGATATTTTTGGAGTGTCATGTTTGCTCCTCTCATACTTTTGATCAAGTATTTATCGTGCTTAGTTTTTGAAATGTTTCCCACATGCCAAAGTTTGAAAATTCAAATTCAAAACTCCAAATTTGAAAGAGGGTTTCAAAGCACTTTCAAATGATTTTCAACTTGATTCTTTATAACTTCCAACTCCTATTTCATATAATTGAAGAGGTCATTTTATCTTCCCTCATGAAAATCATTGAGTTGCATAAAGCTTTGAATTTGAAAACTTCCCAAATGAAATTCAATTCTTTTTTTTTCCAAAACCCTATTCATTTCAAAATGGAAGAAGTCATGTCATCTTCACTCTAGGTTTTGGTGTTGCAATGAACTTGAGTTCAATTGGGATCCAAAAATGCAAAATGGAAAGTTTGGGAAAGTCATTTCATTCCCTCTCATTCAACTTTCAAAAGTTTCAATTTCCACTCAATTCCATTCAATCAATCAGTCAAACAATCAGACAACAACCATAGTTATTTATTTATTTAATATAACATTCCAAAATTTAGAATTTTGGGATGTTACATCAGCCTTTTTCATTTGTAGATGTATGTACTCAGACATGTTAAGCTTCCGCGTGTGTTTTGACTTGTATGCTCTGAATGTTGGGTCATGAGACCCATGTTTGTAATATCTTGCTCCTCGGAGCCTAATGAATAAATACTTGAGTCGTAGAGTCTTGTTGTGATGCCATGTTGTATTTACACATATCGAGCATATTGTGTGTATGATTGAAATGCTTGGTATGTGTGGGATCCGACAATCTAGTTGTTTATCCTTGGCAGCCTCTCTTATGAGGAAATGTAGTCTAGTGCTTCCTTGAGCCATAGTAGTCCGCTACAGCCCGGTTCACCGGAGTCCTGCTAGCCCAGTGCTACATCCCGGATTCACACGCTGCTGACCGACATGCTCAAAGTTGATTCATGTATGCCTGTCCCCATGGGTTAGTGCCGCTTTGGGTTCACGACTAGCCATGTCGGCCCGGGTTCTCTATCATATGGATGCTAGCGATGCTATCATATACGTGAGCCAAAAGGCGCAAACGGTCCCGGGCCATGGTAAGGCGACACCCGTGGGAATACCGTGCGTGAGGCCGCAAAGTGATATGAGGTGTTACCGGCTAGATCGATGTGACTTAGAATTGGGGTCCTGACAGCTTTGGTATCAGAGCCTGACTGCCTGTAGGGTTACCAAGCCAAACTGGTCGAAGTTGAGTCTAGAAATGCTTTAGTTATATAAGGGAATTGATTGTGGGATGGAACGTAAGGCTCTTTTTACTCCTTATACCTCATGCCCTCTGATCTGAGTCACCCTCTTATCTTCTACGGGGATTAAGAACTAGGCTTCTCATCTTTCTATCAGGATGACGTGTTACTTATCCATAGACCTATAGAATTGATAGTTTCAAGTCTCAGTTCAATTTCTACTACTTCTGTATGTCCATAGCTGGCCTCAGAACCTTGATATTGTGATGTTGAGTGGTTATGCCACCATTTTGCATGATGTCTCAAATCTTTTTGAGCATTTACAGCTGTTATGTTGTCCGAGTCTTCCCGGGTTTCTAAATAGTCCGATGCATTTGCAACTCCCTTTTTTCTGTTCCCGATGTTCCTTTGGGCCAGATTAACCACACTAACCAGTGAGTTGAGGTACTCCATTGCCTCGACGTATATGTTGGAGCTATTACTATGACCCTAGGTGTCATAGAGGATCACCTAGTAATCTAGCCTGTTTGAGTTCCCAGTGTGATGATTCTGGCCATCATTCTCGTAAGCATCCCGTGACGCCATTTAATTAGTAGGTATTCTACTCCTGGGTTTTTGAACCCGAGATTCACCCTACTTCATGTTGTTAGTATTTGCTAGTTCCCTTAAGATATTAGTAACCATTGCGATTGTCCTCGAGGTCTGTGGTATATCATTCGTCCAAATACCATGAACCATCCTTGGCAGAAGTTCCTTGTTGAATCAAAACATCACAATAAGAGTGCTCTTGATGAGTTCTCCACTCTGCATTGTGAATCTGCCAATTCTATCTTTCTGCATGGATTATCTGGAAGAAACCTGTTGAACTTGTTTCGACATATTAATCTATGCATCCACAACTCAGAAAATTATATGTTCCTTTAGTTGTCCCTCTTTAGTTGTATTTTGGTCCTTGTCTATCAGTTGATAGTCAGGAGTAGCTGTGCATTTGTGTTATCGATGCCTTTTATTCTTGTGGTCCGTCAAGCCATTCTATTCGGAATGACTAGGAGAAACAAACTCCAGTACCTCATCCATATCCAGGATTGGGTCAAAGCAGTTGTATTCTGCAGATCAAAATGTCAATCCAGCTTTTGTTCTGTTCTACCTTGGCGTGTTTCCTCCATATGTCAGGATTGTCATGAGAATTGCACCACCTCTTATGAATTCTTGACACAGTGATACTTCTCGCCATCATCATTCGCTCCTCGGTTCCGTGTTGTTGCAACCGGAATACCGACAAGTGAACCGTGATGTGTGAAATTTATACTCCTAGAAACTCTGTTGCTTGGTAGTTAAATGGACAATAACCTCACTCTTAGCGTGTTGATTATTGGATCATCACCCTAAGGTTGATCGTGCTACCTAGTCCATATTTCCGGGTGCACTCATCGACCAATGAGTTAGGATTGTGACAATCCCTCGCTCCTTGATCATATCGTCTTGCCCTGAGAAGCAAGATTGATCTCGAGCTTAGTAACATATCGGTGGTTCGTGATTTTCTGAATATCTTCTCGGAAGTGTTACCAGGTTGTCACCTGACTGCTATGTTGAGTTCGTGATCAAGTTGGTTTTCTTATAAACCACCTTCTCCAAGAATCTGTGTTGGATATCCCTGAGCTAGTTGGTTGAGCTAGACAACAACTTGGAGAGTTGGAAGATAAAAGCTTGTCCGACTTAGTTCATTTCTAAGGGATATCCTTATGTGTGTGTGCGTATGTTGAAGAGAGATGGTATCTTCATCGGTTGTGCCTCATGATCGTTTGTTGAATCTATCGTCTTATCCAATCTTTGATTCGAGTATGGCCTATTCTCAAATCAATTCAGAACCAACGATATTCGTAATGTTGTCTTACTCGTGGTTGTTTCCTCGAGCATACATCATTATATCTTTTGGGTCTGACCAATGCTATAACCTTGTTCACATAGTTCTGGAATTCCATCTTCATGGAAATCTCGATGATTGTTGTTGAGCTCATCATCAACATTTCATCTTGTCCATGATTCATGTTGAACATCTAAGTTAGTGTTGGAAACTTTTGTAAGCATATCTTCATCTCCCGTTCATGAAGTATATGTTTTGGTGAAAGAAGTGACTTTCTCCAAGTTCACGTGCATTAGGTGTAAGTTGCCGCCATGAATTTGAGAAAGGTTTGTTTTGTTTCCTCCGAATCATCCCAAATCAGCCATGCATACGTGCGAAGTATTCTATGGTTTGGTAGATTAGTTACCTCCACTCCATATGTATTCCCTAGCACACCAAGCCACTGATTGATTTGTTCAAGGAGAAGAAGTTCCTTCCTAAGAGCTAATCCGGACTTGTGTAAGGACTTCGATATCCTCGATGATGGTTCCTCACCTGAACTTTGGTAGTGTTTCATTGTAAGACTACTGTGTGGTCATGCTTGTCTTGGACAACATGTTCACATGTGTGAAGCAGAACCAGCTCATGTTTTGGAGCTTGCTATAGTAGTTCATCTCCCGAGAGTCTCGCAACGTTATCTCGTCGACTTGTGTTGCAACCTTTCTTTTCTAGACATGTTGTCTGAAAAATCCTGTTACCAGCCAAATCTGAATCTCAGGCAGATATGATGGCTGGAACATTTCCAAGATCTATGATGTAGGTCCCGACGAGGTTGATGTTCCGGCCGACACACCTAGCCGGAAGATCTATTATTGTAGTATCTTGAACGAGCAATTCGACCATCTTCTCCATGAGGATTTGGTATGACTTATTCCACAAGTTGTTCCTTATGGATTTTTGTGCTCCCGAAGTTTGACCTTTACTTGATGGCCATGTTGATGCTTTTAAGCATTGACCGTGGTACCTAGTACATCAAGGAGAACATTAGAAGCGGAGTGCTAAATGTCTCTCGGTCGATCATCCAGATTTGCTTCTTTGGCATTGCTAAGGAAAAATCTGAGAAAGTGATGTCCTCCTTTGCATCTGCATCCTCCATCACAGTTTATCATGGTAGTATGATGTGTTGCCAGGATCCTCGGCACGGATGTTGGTAAAACCCTGATGAATACGGAAATGCTTAAGTTCTTGAGAAACACGCTTTCGATCATTGTGTTATATCCTCGGTATCAATTGGAATGTGCCTTCCATTGCCGAGTTGTCCTATAACTCTAGTTTCCTCTCCAAACTGAGTATGCCATTCTTTCGAATTCATTCAAATGATCAATTGTTATTTTCCTTAGGCTGGTATAGAGAGTTTCAATGATCTCTGTATCAAAAGTAATTCTTTTTGCCACTTAAGGGAATAATCCTACGAGTCACCTCTTCCAGGGTGCCCCGTTGTGGTATGCAGGGCAATTAACTCCTCGCTACTTGACAACATGCCCCGTCTTACTTAAGCGTGGAGTTGTTGCTTACCAAAATTGAACCTTCATCATCAACTCCTTACCATCACCCCTTATATGTGTTTTGTGACTCAACTCAAGCGATGTTTCAATGTCCCACTCCATGAGTTGATCTTGAGTGCTCGAACTTCGAGGTGATCGATTCCGGTAGAATTTCCTTTCCCTTTTGTCATCGTGTTGGATGAAGATCGCGAAAGCAAAGACGTCAAGATTAATTCGAAGCAATGATCAACATCTTCGAGAAGGGCAACTGGATCATGAAGATCGTGTTAGCCTAGTGTCCCTCCTCTTCTTACCTCACGCCTTGAATCTCGGACGAGATTCTTGTTTAGTGGGGGTGAGTTGTCACATCCCTAGTTCTGGTATGCTCTGGGCTAGCTAGTCATGTGTTGCATCATGTTTAAATTTCATTTAAACTTGAAATGGGGATTGATCCAAACCCTAGCATCAATTAAATCAAATAGGGTTGAATGAAATCTTTTCAATGAACTCAAAATGCCCTTTAAAAATGTTCATCATTTCTGGATTAAGGTGGAAGCATCTACCAAAAATGGTTTACATTTTTTCAGGACATATTTGGGCTTGAATTAAATCATATGTATTTGAATTGGGGCATTTAAATTCTATAAATAATTTTAAATGCTCCAACAATTCTGAAAATACCTAAGGGCCTCTATAATAATTCAGTTAATGGCCACAATTGCTTTCAGGATTTATTAAAATGATTTGGTTTATAAACTAAATCAAAACAGAGAAGAAAACTAGAAAAACTGTAGAAAATAGGAAAGTAGGGAGAGAGTGTGTGCTCACCTCGCAGCCCACTAGCGGCCCAGCCCACCCCCACCTTGCCAGTCATCTTCCTCGGCGCGCCAGAAGGGCCAGAGCGTGTGGCCCACGGCTTACTTGGCCCAGCACGCCCGCCACCTCCTGCTTCCTGCCGCTGCCCCAACGCATCCGGATGACGCCACGCATCACCCCCGACCCTCTCGCCCACTCCCTTGTCCTCATCCCCTCCTCTCTCTCGCTCGACACCTCCTGCCCGAGCGAGCTCACCGACACCGATCGCCGTACCTGTAGCCAGAGCCACCCCCTCGCCTCTCTGACGCGTCCCCAAGCTCTGCATCATCGTCTTCTTCATCCACACCGAGCCAAGCAACCGGGGAAGCACCACAACACCGTCCCCGACGCCTTCTTCAACCTCGGTGCCCGGAGATCCTCGGAGTCGATTCGCTGCCCACCGGCCGTCCCCGCGCCCGCCGACCCCTCCGTTAGCCTCTCTGTGAGCTTCCGCGTCGAACCCGTCCCCTCCCTCTCTCGTTTATGCTCGCTAGCTCCGATCCCCACCATGCCGTGAGCTCACCGCCGACGTCCTCTTCGCCGCCGTCGCTTTAGCTCGTGGTAGTCGCACCTGAGCGCACGGTCGTGCTCCTGGTTACGCCATGAAGCTGTAGACAACCCCAGTCGGGCTCCCCATGCTCCGTAGCCCGTGCCTGTGCACCACCGAACTTCGGCCGCCGCCTCCATGGTCGTGGTCGCTGCTTCCCGACCAGCCGGCCTCTGAGCAGCCTATCTGAATGCGGGCGTGTGCGGCTATCTTCCGTGGCCTTCGCACGCCCACCCGCCTCAGCAGCCTCCCGCGAGCTTCCGCCAGAAGCTTTGGTCGCTGGCCGGGCGATACTCACATCGCTGATCGATGTGGCACGCTTAATTAGTGCTAATGATCCAACTAATCAACCCTAGAGCCACTAACTAGTGGGCCCCATACCTTAACTAACCCCAGAATTATTTTCTGGTTAGTTTAGATTAACACGGCCGGCCCCACATCGATTGACCATGCCACGTCAACGTTGACTCGCCCCACTGTGTCAGCCTCTATTCCTGCCCGTTACATCGACACGCGGGTCCCACTGGTCGCGTTTGACCAGGGGGCAGCCCTGACCTGCTGACCGCAGGCTTATGTCATGCTGACGCAATAAGCTATTTTCTGGATTTAATTTAATTCAGGAAATTTCAGAAAATGCCCTAAACTTCTAAAAATCATAGAAATTCAACCATAGCTCAGAATGAAATAAGTTATATATGAAAAATGATAAGAAAATCCTAATCTATCCATCTGTATCATTTTCATGCATGTTAGAACAACTTATGGCTGTTGTTTAGGCCACATCATATAAATGGCATTTAAACCCTCACATATGGAGTTTGAATTTGAACCTAGGGTTCAAACCAACTCCATTTAACATGTTGCTAGTTGCATTAGCTCAAAACACAGCATATTGACATGTCATGATCATGCATCATATTGTGCATTGCATTGATTGTGTTTTCCTTCTCTGTTGTCGGTATTTGTTCCCCCTCGTTAGACGTTGTTCCGACGCTGTGATCGTTGACACTGATGAAGACTCAATGCTATATTCAGAAGTGCCAGGCAAGCAAAACCCCCTTGTTCATTCCAATACAATCCCACTCTCTCGCTCCTGCTCTCTTTTACTGCATTAGGACAACAGCGATTCAACGGTTACATGCTGCGGTAGTTGAACCCCTTTCCTCTGCATGAACTGTCATTGCCACAGTAAATAGATGAAACCTACTAGCATGAGTAGGAGTTGTTTGAGCCCTGATGTGCCTACTCATTCATGCTTGTTTGTCATGCCTGCTGCTGCTTAGAGTTGAGTCAGGTCTGATTCATCGGGGATGAATTGGAATGTGGTGAACATGTCCTACTGTTAAGAGCTAAGTGTGTGAACACGATTTGGTAAAGGTAGCGGTGAGAGGCCATGTAGGAGTACATGGTGGGTTGTCTCATTGCAGCCGTCCTCAGGAACTGAGTTCTGTGTCTGTGATCCATGAACAGTTACTACCACACATTGGGCTCCGGGCGCTCCAAGCTCTCTCGGCTTATTAATCAACCTGATCTCTGTCCAGGAGTTGCAACTAGTTTCTGGTGTTTGTAGGTAGTGTTAGTAGTCAACCAAGTGGCACCCGGTACAGGTGGGCTTGGGTCAGACTAGGCACCATGGCCGGGTATGCCAAGCGCCGCCCGTTTGGTGGGCTTGGAACCCTGTACACATCATTTGGGGCCGTGAGCGACATCCTGGCCGGATCTCCTTCTTGATGGAACCCGAATAGGCGATAAACCCGGACGAGAGACTTGTGTGGTTAGTCGTGTCGTGGCCGACTCCCTCGCCAAAGCTTCCGCTCAAGGTTGCCGAGATACATGACGTGTACATGGTGGTAAGTGGTGAGAGCGTGTGTGAAGAAGTACACCCTGCAGGGTTAACATCATCTATTCGAATAGCCGTGTCCGCGGTAAAGGACTTCGGGTTGCACTGCAGTTCATAGACAAGTGAAAGTGGATACTCTAAAATGCGCAAGATAAGCGTGAGTGCTATGGATGGCGTTCACGTAGGGAGACGGGAGCGGATCCATAGTGGTGTATTGATATGGTGAATATGTGGACTCGTGTGCGCCACCTCAAAAGAGTTACTTGCAGTCGTAGTTCAGGGTAGCCACCGAGTCAAAGCTGGCTTGCTGCAATTAAACTCCACCACCCCTTTGTTGATACCGATGCATGTGTAGATAGTTCTGATGTAAGTCTTGCTGGGTACATTTGTACTCACGTTTGCTTATTTTATGTTTTGCAGAGAGACTTCAGTCTCGCTAGTAGTTCCGCGTGGACTTCGACGTTTAGCTTGTTACCTCATTGCGATCTTGTGCCCTCGGCGGATCTGGTAGATAGTCGCTTCTCGGCCTTTTTCATTTGTAGATGTCTGTACTCAGACATGTTAAGCTTCCGCATGTGTTTTGACTTGTATGCTCTGAATGTTGTGCCATGAGACCCATGTTTGTAATATCTTGCTCCTCGGAGCCTAATGAATAAATACTTGAGTCGTACAGTCTTGTTGTGATGCCATGTTGTATTTACACATATCGAGCATATTGTGTGTATGATTGAAATGCTTGGTATGTGTGGGATCCGACAATCTAGTTGTTTATCCTTGGCAGCCTCTCTTCTGGGGAAATGTAGTCTAGTGCTTCCTTGAGCCATAGTAGTCCGCCATGTTTGGTTCATCCTGAGTCCTGCTAGCCCAAAGATTCTTGCCGTGACACTTGAATGGCGGCATGTGTTTCACTTTGTTCTCAGGTTCATCCCTTCGGGGAAATGTCACGCAGTGACATCTGGAGTCCTGCCTAGCCTGCTACAGCCCGGGTTACCGGAGTCTTGCTAGCCCAGTGCTATAGCCCGGATTCACACGATGCTGACCGACATGCTCGAAGTTGATTCATGTATGCCTGTCCCCATGGGTTATTGCCGCTTTGGGTTCACGACTAGCCATGTCGGCCCGGGTTCTCTATCATATGGATGCTAGCGACGCTATCATATACGTGAGCCAAAAGGCGCAAACGGTCCCGGGCCATGGTAAGGCGACTCCCGTGGGTATACTGTGCGTGAGGTCGCAAAGTGATATGAGGTGTTACCGGCTAGATCGATGTGACTTGTAATCGGGGTCCTGACATTGTAGGTGTTTTTGGATAGGTTTGCAAGAAAGTAAAGAACACGTAAATAAAGACTAGGGACTGCTAAGGGAAAGAAACAACTAAAGTAAATATAGCGAGTGTGGAAAAGTGATGGTAGGTGTGGCGAAATTGTCCCTTAAGCAATTGACTACTTTACTAGACCGATAGCAAGTTTTATGTGGGAGAGGCCCCTGCTAGCATGTCATCCCTTACTTGGAATTCTATGCACTTATGATTGGAACTGTTAGCAAGTATCCGGAACTACTAATGTTCATTAAGGTAAAACCCAACCATAGCATTAAGATCTATTGGTCCCCTTCAATCCCGTATGCATCAATTTCTATGCTAGGTTGAAGCTTCTGTCACTCTTGCCCTCCAATACATAGTCCTATCAACATACAACTAACCCTATGGTGTGATCCATGTGTGCGCTCATATGATGGGCACAAAAGGACAACAACATAACCACAAGCAAATTAAATCAATCATAGCAATTCATCAACCACCGTTAGGACAACGAAAGGACAACAACATAACTCAGACATCATAGGATGGCAACCCATCATTGGATAATAATATGAAGCATAAAGCACCATGTTCAAGTAGAGGGTACAGCGGGTTGCGGGAGAGTGGACCGTTGTAGATAGAGGGGGAAAGGTGATGGAGATGTTGGTGAAGATGGGGAGGTGTTGGTGAAGATCGCGGTGATGATGATGATGGCCACGGCGGCATTCCGACGCCACCGGAGGAGAGGGGGAGAGGGGCCCCCTTCTTCCTCTTCTTCCTTGACCTCCTCCCTAGATGGGAGAAGGGTTTCCCCTCTGGTCCTTGGCCTCCATGGCATGGGAGGGGCGAGAGCTCCTCCGAGATTGGATCTATCTCTCTGTTTCTCTCTGGTTCTGCGTTCTTTTTTCTGGCCCTTCACCGTTTCTTAAATATCCGTAGATCCGTAACTCCGATTGGGTTGAATCTTTTGCTCTGATCTTTCTCATAAAATTATCTTTCTTGCGGCAAAAGAAGAGCGTCAACCGCCTTACGGGGTGGGAACGAGGGTCGCGCGCTGACACCACACTGGGCGCCCCTACCTCGTGCCCCCTCGGGAACCGTCTCATGATTCCACTTCCCAAAATTCATAAATATTCAAATATAAATTTCCGTCTGCTTTTCTTCCGCTTGGACTCCGTTTGGTATGGGTTTTCTGAAACAAAAACATGCAACAAACAGGAACTGCAATCGGGCACTGGATCAATATGTTAGTCCCAAAAATAGTATAAAAAGTTGCCAAAAAGTATATGAAAGTTGAATAATATTGGCATGGAACAATCAAAAATTATAGATACGACGGAGATGTATCACCTGACACGGGGACCCGACCACCAGCCGCTCGGATCCACTGTCGGCCCGCCGCCCACACGGCCTGGAAGAAGGACCCACCGCGCCAAGGGACGCCGCCCGCCGCCGGGGAGCGCCGCCCGCACCACCTGGAGCCGCCGTCCCGAGCCCTAGCCCCCTGCCCAACGGCAGAGAACCCCGCTGCCGCCCTCATCAACGGCCACGCGGGGAGCCCGGCGACCACCTCCGGCGACGACGAGGAGGGGAGATTCGAGAAGGGGGGTTGGCGGCGGCTGGGGAAGGGAACCCTCGAGTCGCCCTCGGGAGGGTGACGCGAGGGGAAGGGGAAAAGGGGGGGGTCTCTCCTCCAAAGAGTGCACTTGAAGAAAGATTAGAGTCCTGAATGAATAAATAAGGTATGTTTTGTAATTAGTACACTCCAGATGAGAGAAGTTGCTACCTGGTGTTTCATTGTTCTTCCAAATACCCTATTAAGAAATTTAACACATTCTTTTGCTGGTTGCAGGTTTAATACAATTATAGTGTGCACTTGTTGAACTGATATCATGATATTTGTAACTACTTTCATATATATATTTTACATTCTACACACATACTCCCTCCATGCTAAAATAAATGTCTCAAATAAGTCTCCTGAGACTTATTTTTGGAACGGAGGGAGTATTACTTTGATCATCCAAGAATGCACATGGTATTACTAATAACCTATCATGCAGTACAATTTTTTTATTTTTCTGTTTTGCTCATTACTCCTATAAAGGATTTTGGAATACCGCCTCCACGGATGCTGTTGGGGGCGTAGTAATTTCAAAAAAAATCCTACGCACATGAAAGATCATGGTGATGCATAGCAACGATATGGGAGAGTGTCGTCTACGTACCCTCGTAGACCGTAAGCGGAAGTGTTATAACAACGCGGTTGATTTAGTCGTACGTCTTCACGATTGACCGATCCTCAGCACCGAACGTACGACGCCTCCGCGTTCGGCACACGTTCAGCTCGGTGATGTCCCGCGAACTCACGATCCAGTAGAGCTTCCAGGAAGAGCTTCGTCAGGACGACGGCGTGGTGACGGTGATGATGATGCTACCGACGCAGGGCTTCGCCTAAGCACCGCTACGATATTACTGAGGTGGATTATGGTGGAGGGGGGCACCGCACACGGCTAAGAGATTAATGATCAATTATCATGCCTTGGGGTGCCCCCTGCCCCCGTATATAAAGGAGCTAGGGGGGAGGCGGCCGGCCAGGAGTAGGAGAAGGGAAGGAAGGGAGAGAGGAAGAGAAGGAAAAAGGGGGGCGCCGCCCCCCTCCTTGTCCAATTCAGACTAGAGGGAAAGGGGGCGTGCGCTTGCCCTGGCCGCCCCTCCTCTTCTCCCTCTAGGGCCCATTAGGCCCGATATACTCCCCGGGGGGTTCCGGTAACCCCCCGGTACTCCGGTATATGCCCGAAACCTCCCGAAACACTTCCGGTGTCCGAACATAGTCATCCAATATATCGATCTTTACGTCTCGACCATTTCGAGACTCCTCGTCATGTCCGTGATCATATCCGGGACTCCGAACTACCTTCGGTACATCAAAACACAAAAACTCATAATACCGATCGTCACATAACTTTAAGCGTGCGGACCCTACGGGTTCGAGAACTATGTAGACATGACCGAGACACGTCTCCGGTCTATAACCAATAGCGGAACCTGGATTCTCATATTGGTTCCTAAATATTCTACGAAGATCTTTATCGGTCAAACCGCATAACAACATACGTCGTTCCCTTTGTCATCGGTATGTTACTTGCCCGAGATTCGATTGTCGGTATCTTAATACCTAGCTCAATCTCGTTACCGGCAAGTCTCTTTACTCGTTCCGTAGTGCATCATCCCGTATCTAACTCATTAGTCACATTGCTTGCAAGGCTTATAGTGATGTGCATTACCGAGAGGGCCCAGAGATACCTCTCCGACAATCGGAGTGACAAATCCTATTCTTGATCTATGCCAACTCCACGAACACCATCGGAGACACCTGTAGAACACCTTTATAATCACACAGTTACATTGTGACGTTTGGTAGCACACAAAGTGTTCCTCCGGTATTCGGGAGTTGCATAATCTCATAGTCATAGGAACATGTATAAGTCATGGAGAAAGCAATAGCAGTAAACTAAACGATCAAGTGCTAAGTTAACAAAATGGGTCAAGTCAATCACATCATTCTCCTAATGATGTGACCCCAATAATCAAATGACAACTCATGTCCATGGCTAGGAAACTCAACCATCTTTGATCAACAAGCTAGTCAAGTATAGGTATACTAGTGACACTATGTTTGTCTATGTATTCACACATGTATTATGTTTCCGGTTAATATAATTTTAGCATGAATAATAAACATTTATCATGATATGAGGAAATAAATAATAACTTTATTATTGACTCTAGGGCATATTTCCTTCAGTATCCCACTTGCACTAGAATCAATAATCTAGATTACACAGTAATGATTCTAACACCCGTGGAGTCTTGGTGCTGATCATGTTTTGCTCGTGGAAGAGGCTTAGTCAACGGGTCTGCGACATTCAGATCTGTATGTATCTTGCAAATCTCTATGTCTCCCACCTGGACTTGATCCCGGATGGATTTGAAGCGTCTCTTGATGTGCTTGGTTCTCTTGTGAAATATGAATTCCTTTGCCAAGGCAACTGCACCAGTATTGTCACAAAAGATTTTCATTGGACCCGATGCACTAGGTATGACACCTAGATCAGATATGAACTCCTTCATCCAGACTCCTTCATTTGTTGCTTCCGAAGCAGCTATGTACTCCGCTTCACACGTAGATCCCGCCACGACGCTTTGTTTAGAACTGCACCAACTAACAGCTCCACCATTCAATAAAAACACGTATCCGGTTTGCGATTTATAATCGTCCGAATCAGTGTCAAAGCTTGCATCGACGTAACCTTTTACGACCTCCATAAACGAGAAACATATCCTTAGTCCTTTTCAGGTATTTCAGGATGTTCTTGACCGCTGTCCAATGATCCACTCCTGGATTACTTCGGTACCTCCCTGCTAAGCTAATAGCAAGGCACACATCAGGTCTGGTACACAACATTGCATACATGATAGAGCCTATGGCTGAAGCATAGGGAACACTATTCTTTTCTCTCTATTTTCTGCAGTGGTCGGGCATTGAGTCTGACTTAACTTACCACCTTGTAACACAAGCAACAACCCTTTCTTTTCTTCATCCATTTCGAACTTTTTCAAAACTTTGTCAAGGTATGTGCTTTGTGAAAGTCCAATTAAGCGTCTTGGTCTATCTCTATAGATCTTGATGCCCAATATGTAAGCAGCTTCACCGAGGTCTTTCATTGAAAAACTCTTATTCAAGTATCCTTTTATGCTATCCAGAAATTATATATCATTTCCAATCAACAATATGTCATCCATATATAATATTAGAAATGCTACAGAGCTCCCACTCACTTTCTTGTAAATACAAGCTTCTCCAAAAGTCTGTATAAAACCATATGCTTTGATCACACTATCAAAACGTTTATTCCAACTCCGAGAGGCTTGCACCAGTCCATAAATGGATCACTGGAGCTTGCACACCTTGTTAGCACCCTTTGGATCGACAAAACCTTATGGTTGCATCATATACAACTCTTCTTCCAGAAATCCATTCAGGAATGCAGTTTTGACATCCATTTGCCAAATTTCATAATCATAAAATGCGGCAATTGCTAACATGATTCGGACAGACTTAAGAATCGCTACGGGTGAGAAAGTCTCATCGTAGTCAACCCCTTGAACTTGTCAAAAACCTTTCACAACAAGTCGAGCTTTGTAGGCAGTAACATTACCGTCAGCGTCAGTCTTCTTCTTGAAGATCCATTTATTTTCTATGGCTTGCCGATCATCGGGCAAGTCAACCAAAGCCCACACTTTGTTCTCATACATGGATCCCATCTCAGATTTCATGGCCTCAAGCCATTTTTTGAAATCTGGGCTCACCATCGCTTCTTCATAGTTCGTAGGTTTGCCTTGGTCAAGTAACATAATCTCCAGAATAGGATTACCGTACCACTCTGGTGCGGATCTAACTCTGGTTGACCTATGAGGTTCGGTAGTAACTTGATCTGAAGTTTCATGATCAATATCATTAGCTTCCTCACTAATTGGTGTAGGTGTCACAGAAATCGGTTTCTGTGATGAGCTACTTTCCAATAATGGAGTAGGTACAGTTACCTCATCAAGTTCTACTTTCCTCCCACTCATTTCTTTCGAGAGAAACTCCTTCTCTAGAAAGGTTCCATTTTTAGCAACGAATGTTTTGCCTTCGGATCTGTGATAGAAGGTGTACCCAACAGTTTCCTTTGTGTATCCTATGAAGACACATTTCTCCGATTTGGGTTCGAGCTTATCAGGTTGAAGCTTTTTCACATAAGCATCGCAGCCCCAAACTTTAAGAAAGCGACAACATTGGTTTCTTGCCAAACCACAGTTCATAAGGCGTCGTCTCAACGGATTTTGATGGTGCCCTATTTAACGTGAATGCAGCCGTCTCTAAAGCATAACCCCAAAATGATAGCGGTAAATCAGTAAGAGACATCATAGATCGCACCATATCTAGTAATGTACAGTTCCGACATTCAGACACACCATTACGCTGTGGTGTTCCGGGTGGCGTGAATTGCGAAACTATTCCACATTGTTTCAAATGTAGACCAAACTCGTAACTAAAATATTCTCCTCCACGATCAGATCGTAGAAACTTTATTTTCTTGTTACGATGATTTTCCTCCTCACTCTGAAATTCTTTGAACCTTTCAAATGTTTCAGACTTATATTTCATTAAGTAGATATACCCATATCTGCTCAAATCATCTGTGAAGGTGAGAAAATAACGATACCCGCCGTGAGCCTCAATATTCATCGGACCACATACATCAGTATGTATGATTTCCAATAATTATGTTGCTCGCTCCGTTGTTCCAGAGAACGGCGTTTTAGTCATCTTGCCCATGAGCCATGGTTCGCAAGTACCAAGTGATTCATAATCAAGTGATTCCAGAAGTCCATCAGTATGGAGTTTCTTCATGCGCTTTACACCGATATGACCCAAACGGCAGTGCCACAAATAAGTTGCACTATCATTATCAATTCTGCATCTTTTGGCTTCAACATTATGAATATGTGTATCACTACTATCGAGATTCAATACAAATAGACCACTCTTCAAGGGTGCATGACCATAAAAGATATTACTCATATAAATAAAACAACCATTATTCTCAGATTTAAATGAATAACCGTCTCACATCAAACAAGATCCAGATATAATGTTCATGCTTAACGCTGGCGCCAAATAACAATTATCCAGGTCTAAAACTACTCTCGAAGGTAGATGTAGAGGTAGCATGCCGACGGCGATCACATCGACTTTGGAACCATTTCCCACGCGCATCGTCACCTCGTCCTTAGCCAGTCTTCGCTTAACCCGTAGTCCCTGTTTCGAGTTGCAAATATTAGCAACAGAACAAGTATCAAATAGCCAGGTGCTACAGCGAGCTCTAGTAAGGTACACATCAATAACATGTATATCACATATACCTTTGTTCACCTTGCCATCATTCTTATCCGCCAAATACTTGAGGCAGTTCCGCTTCCAAAGGACGATCTGCTTGCGGTAGAAGCACTCAGTCTCAGGCTTAGGTCCAGACTTGGGTTTCTTCTCCTGAGCAGCAACTTGCTTGTCGTTCTTCTTGAAGTTCCCCTTCTTCCCTTTACCGTTTTTCTTGAAACTGGTGGTCTTGTTGACCATTAACACTTGATGCTCCTTCTTGATTTCTACCTCTGCAGCCTTTAGCATTGCGAAGAGCTCGGGAATTGTCTTATCCATCCCTTGCATATTATAGTTCACCACGAAGCTCTTGTAGCTTGGTGGGAGTGATTGAAGAATTCTGTCAATGACACTATCATCCGGAAGATTAACTCCCAGTTGAATCAAGTGATTGTTATACCCAGACATTTTGAGTATATGTTCAGCAGTGAACTATTCTCCTCCATCTTGCAACAGTAGAACTTATTGGAGACTTCATATCTCTCAATCCGAGCATTTGCTTGAAATATTAACTTCAACTCCTGGAACATGTCATATGCTCCATGACGCTCAAAACATCGTTGAAGTCCGGTTCTAAGCCATAAAGCATGGCACCTTTGAACTATCGAGTAGTCATCAGCTTTGCTCGCCAGACGTTTCTAACGTCGTCGGTTACATCTGCAGCGGGCACAGCACCCGGGCGCTTCACGGACGTAATTTCTTACGTGCAGCAATGAGGATAATCCTCAAGTTATGGACCCGATGCGTATGAGTTGCTACCATCATCTTTCAACTTTGCTTTCTCAAGGAACGCATTAAAATTTAATGTAACAACAACACGGGCCATCTATCTACAACAACATAGACAAGCAAAATACTATCAGGTACTAAGTTCATGATAAATTTAAGTTCAATTATTACTTAAGAACTCCCACTTAGATAGACATCCCTCTAATCATCTAAGTGATCACGTGATCCATATCAACTAAACCATAACCGATCATCACGTGAGATGGAGTAGTTTTCAATGGTGAACATCACTATGTTGATCATATCTACTATATGATTCACGCTCAACCTTTCGGTCTCAATGTTCCGAGGCCATATCTGCATATGCTAGGCTCGTCAAGTTTAACCCGAGTATTCTGCGTGTGCAAAAATGTCTTTCACCCGTTGTAAATGAACGTTGAGCTTATCACACCCGATCATCACGTGGTGTCTCGGCACGACGAACTTTGGCAACGATGCATACTCAGGGAGAACACTTTTACCTTGAAATTTAGTGAGAGATCATCTTATAATGCTACCGTCAAACAAAGCAGAATAAGATGCATAAAAGATAAACATCACATTCAATCAATATAAGTGATATGATATGGCCATCATCATCTTGTGCCTTTGGTCTCCATCTCCAAAGCACCGTCATGATCACCACCGTCACCGGCGCGACACCTTGATCTCCATCGTGGCATCGTTGTCGTCCCGCCAACTATTGCTTCTATGACTATCTCTACCGCTTAGTGATAAAGTAAATCAATTACAGGGGGATTGCATTGCATACAATAAAGCGACAACCATATGGCTCCTGCCAGTTGCCGATAACTCTGTTACAAAACATGATCATCTCATACAATAAATATAGCATCATGCCTTGACCATATCACATCACAACATGCCCTGCAAAAACAAGTTAGATGTCCTCTACTTTGTTATTGCAAGTTTTACGTGGCTGCTACGGGCTGAGCAAGAACCGTTCTTACCTAAGCATCAAAACCACAACGATATTTTGTAAAATTAGTGTTGTTTTAACCTTCACAAGGACCGGGCGTAGGCACACTCGGTTCAACTAAAGTTGGAGAAACTGACACCCGCCAGCCACCTGTGTGCAAAGCACGTCGGTAGAACCAGTGTCGCGTCAGCGTACGCCTATTGTCGGTCTGGGCCGCTTCATCCAACAATACCGCCGAACCAAAGTATGACATGCTGGTAAGCAGTATGACTTGTATCGCCCACAACTCACTTGTGTTCTACTCGTGCATATAACATGTACGCATAAACCTGGCTCGGATGCCACTGTTGGGGAACATAGTAATTTCAAAAAAAAATCATACGCACACGCAAGATCATGGTGATGCATAGCAACGAGAGGGGAGAGTGTTGTCTACGTAACCTCGTAGACTGTAAGCGGAAGCGTTATAACAATGCGGTTGATGTAGTCGTACGTCTTCACGATCGACCGATCCTCAGCATCGAACGTACGGCACCTCCGCGTTCGGCACACGTTCAACTCGGTGACGTCCCGCGAACTCACGATCTAGTAGAGCTTCCGAGAAGAGCTTCGTAAGCTCGACGGCATGGTGACAGTGATGATGATGCTACCGACGCAGGGCTTCACCTAAGCACCGCTACGATATTACCGAGGTGGATTATGGTGGACGGGGGCACCGCACACGGCTAAGAGATCATTGATCAATTGTTGTGCCTTGGGGTGCCCCCTGCCCCCGTATATAAAGGATCTAGGGTGGGCGGCGGCCGGCCAGGAGGAGGGCGCGCCAAGGGGGGAGTCCTACTCCCACCAGGAGTAGGACTCCTCCTTTCTTAGTAGGAGTAGGAGAAGGGAAGGAAGGAAGAGAGGAAGAGAAGGAAAAAGGGGGGCGCCGCCCCTCCCCTCCTTGTCCAATTCGGGCTAGAGGGGAAGGGGGCGCGCGGCTGCCCTGGCCGCCCTTCCTATTCTCCCACTAGGGCCCATTAGGCCCAATATACTCCCCGGGGGGTTCCGGTAACCCCTCGGTACTCCAGTATATGCCCGAAACCTCCTGAAACACTTCCGGTGTCCGAACATAGTCATCCAATATATCAATCTTTACGTCTCCACCATTTTGAGACTCCTTGTCATGTCCATGATCATATCCGGGACTCCGAGCTACCTTCGGTACATCAAAACATAAAAACTCATAATACCGATCGTCACAGAACTTTAAGCGTGCGTACCCTACGGGTTCGAGAACTATGTAGACATGACCGAGACACGTCTCCGGTCAATAACCAATAGCGGAACCTGGATGCTCATATTGGTTCCTACATATTCTACAAAGATCTTTATCGATCAAACCGCACAACAACATACGTCGTTCCCTTTGTCATCGGTATGTTACTTGCCCGAGATTTGATCGTCGGTATCTTAATACCTAGCTCAATCTCGTTACCGGCAAGTCTCTTTACTCATTCCGTGGTGAATCATCTCGTAACTAACTCATTAGTCACATTGCTTGCAAGGCTTATAGTGATGTGCATGATGGGGAACGTAGTAGTTCAAAAAATTTCCTACGAACATGCAAGATCATGGTGATGCATAGCAACGAGAGGGGAGGGTGTCGTCCACGTACCCTCGTAGACCGTTAAGCGGAAGCGTTATGACAACGCGATTGATGTAGTCGCACGTCTTCACGATCGATCGATCCTCAGTACCGAACGTACGGCACCTCCGCGTTCAGCACACGTTTAGCTCGGTGACGTCCCGTGAACTCACCACCCAGTAGAGCTCGAGGGAGAGTTTCGTCAGCACAACGTTGTGGTGACGATGTTGATGAAGCTACCGTCGCAGGGCTTCGCCTAAGCACCGCTATGATATGACCGAGGTGGATTATGGTGGACGCGGGCACCGCAAACGGCTGAGAGAGATCAATGATCAACTTGTGTGTTCTAGGGTGCCCCCCTGCCCCCGTATATAAAGGAGCAAGGGGGAGGCCGGCTGGCCCTGTAGGGAGCGCCAGGAGGAGGAGTCCTCATCCTAGTAGGAGTAGGACTCCCCTCTTTCCTACTCCTACTAGGAGAGGAAAGGGGCGCGCCGCCCCCCTTCCTAGTCCAATTCGGACCAGAGGGGGAGGGGGCGCGCGGCCTGCCCTGGCCGGCCCCTCTCTCTCTCTCCACTAGGGCCCAACTAGGCCCATTAACCCCTGGGGGGTTCCGGTAACCCCTCCGGCACTCCGGTAAAATCCCGATTTCACCCGAAACTCTTCCGACGTCCAAATATAGGCTTCCAATATGTCAATCTTTATGTCTCGACCATTTCGAGACTTCTCGTCATGTCCGCGATCATATCCGGGACTTCGAACTACCTTCGGTACATCAAAACATATAAACTCATAATATCGATCGTCACAGATTTTAAGCATGCGGGGACCCTACGAGTTCGAGAACTATGTAGACATGACCGAGACACATCTCCGTCAATAACCAATAGCGGAACCTGGATGCTCATATTGGTTCCTACATATTCTACGAAGATCTTTATCGGTCAAGCCGCATAACAACATACGTTGTTCCCTTTGTCATCGGTATGTTACTTGCCCGAGATTCGATCGTCGGTATCTCAATACCTAGCTCAGTCTCGTTATCGGCAAGTCTCTTTACTCGTTCCGTAATGCATCATCCCGCAACTAACTCATTAGTCACATTGCTTGCAAGGCTTATAGTGATGTGCATTACCGAGAGGGCCCAGAGATACCTCTCCGACAATCGGAGTGACAAATTCTAATCTCGATCTATGCCAACTCAACAAGTACCATCGGAGACACCTGTAGAGCACCTTTATAATCACCCATCCAGTTACGTTGTGACGTTTGGTAGCACACAAAGTGTTCCTCCGGTAATCGGGAGTTGCATAATCTCATAGTCATAGGAACATGTATAAGTCATGAAGAAAGCAATAGCAGTAAACTAAACGATCAAGTGCTAAGCTAACGGAATGGGTCAAGTCAATCACATCACTCTCCTAATGATGTGATCCCGTTAGTCAAATGAAAACTCATGTCTATGCCTAGGAAAATCAACCATCTTTGATCAACGAGCTAGTCAAGTAGAGGCATACTAGTGACACTATGTTTGTCTATGTATTCACACATGTATTATGTTTCCGGTTAATACAACTCTAGCATGAATAATAAACATTTATCATGGTATGAGGAAATAAATAATAACTTTATTATTTCCTCTAGGGCATATTTCCTTCAGTCTCCCACTTGCACTAGAGTCAATAATCTAGATTATACAGTAATGATTCTAACACCCATGGAGTCTGGGTGTTTATCATGTTCTGCTTGTGGCAGAGGCTTAGTCAACGGGTCTGCAACATTCAGATCCGTATGTATTTTACAAATCTCTATGTCTCCCACCTGGACATGATCTTGGATGGAATTGAAGCGTCTCTTGATGTGCTTGGTTCTCTTGTGAAATCTGGATTCCTTTGCCAAAGCAATTGCACCAGTGTTGTCACAAAAGATTTTCATTGGACCCGATGCACTAGGTATGACACCTAGATCGGATATGAACTCCTTCACCAAGACTCCTTCATTTGGTGCTTCTGAAGCAGCTATGTATTCCGCTTCACATGTAGATCCCGCCACAACGCTTTGTTTAGAACTGCACCAACTGACAGCTCCACCGTTCAATGTAAACACTTATCCGGTTTGCGATTTAGAATCACCGGATCAGTGTCAAAGCTTGCATCGACGTAACCATTTACGACGAGCTCTTTGTCACCTCCATAAACGAGAAACATATCCTTAGTCCTTTTCAGGTATTTCAGGATGTTCTTGACCGTTGTCCGATCATCCATTCTGGATTACTTTTGGTACCTGATACGTCTCCAACGTATCTATAATTTTTGATTGCTCCATGCTATATTATCTTCTGTTTTGGACATTATTGGGCTTTATTATTCACTTTTATATTGTTTTTGGGACTAACCTATTAACCGGAGGCCCAACCCAGAATTGCTATTTTTTGCCTATTTCAGAGTTTCGCAGAAAAAGAATATCAAACGGAGTCCAAACGGAATGAAACCTTCGGGAACGTGATTTTTGGAACGAACAAGATCTAGGAGACTTGGACCCAACGTCAAGAAACAAAGGAGGAGGCCACGAGGTAGGGGGGGCGCCTACCCCCGCAGGCGCGCCCTCCACCCTCGTGGGCCCCCTGTTGCTCCCCCGACGTACTCCTTCCTCCTATATATACCTACGTATCCCCAAACGATCAGATACGGAGCCAAAAACCTAATTCCACCGCCGCAACCTTCAGACTCCACGAGATCCCATCTTGGGGCCTGTCTTTAGCTCACGGAGGGGGGCATCGATCACGGAGGGCTTCTACATCAACACCATAGCCCCTCCGATGATGTGTTAATAGTTTACCTAAGACCTCCGAGTCCATAGTTATTAGCTATATGGCTTCTTCTCTCTTTTTGGATCTCAATACAATGTTCTCCCCCTCTCTCGTGGAGATCTATTCGATGTAATCTTCTTTTGCGGTGTGTTTGTTGAGACCGATGAATTGTGGGTTTATGATCAAGTTTATCTATGAACAATATTTGAATCTTCTGAATTCTTTTATGTATGATTGGTTATCTTTGCAAGTCTCTTCGAGTTATCAGTTTGGTTTGGCCTACTAGATTGATCTTTCTTGCAATGGGAGAAGTGCTTAGCTTTGGGTTCAATCTTGCGGTGTCCTTTCCGAGTGACAGTAGGGGCAGCAAGGCACGTATTGTATTGTTGCCATCGAGGATAACAAGATGGGGTTTTTATCATATTGCATGAATTTATCCCTCTACATCATGTCATCTTGCTTAAGGCGTTACTCTGTTTTTATGAACTTAATACTCTAGATGCATGCTGGATAGCGGTCGATGAGTGGACTAATAGTAGTAGATGCGCGAGAGTCGGTCTACTTGTCTCGGACGTGATGCCTATATACATGATCATACCTAGATATTCTCATAACTATGCTCAATTCTGTCAATTGCTCAACAGTACTTTGTTCACCCACCGTAAAATACTTATGCTCTTGAGAGAAGCCCCTAGTGAAACCTATGTCCCCCAGGTCTATCTTCATTATATTAATCTTCCAACACTTAGTTATTTCCTTTGCTTTTTCCTTTGCTTTTATTTTACTTTGCATCTTTATCATAAAAATACCAAAAATATTATCCTACTATATCTATCAGATCTCACTCTCGTAAGTGACCGTGTAGGGATTGACAACCCCTTATCGCGTTGGTTGCGAGGATTTATTTATTTGTGTTGGTGCGAGGGACTCACGCGTAGCCTCCTACCTGATTGATATCTTGGTTCTCAAAAGCTGAGGGAAATACTTACGCTACTTTGCTGCATCACCCTTTCCTCTTCAAGGGAAAACCAACGCAGTGCTCAAGAGGTAGCAAGAAGGATTTCTGGCGCCGTTGCCGGGGAGGTCTACGCAAAAGTCAACATACCAAGTACCCATCACAACCCTTTGCCTCTCGTTTTCCTCTCCCCCACTTCACCCTTGCCGTTTTATTCACCCTCTCTTTTCCGTTCGCTTCTTTTCCATTTGCTTGTCGTTATGGCTAGCTCAGTCTTCATCCCTTCGTCTCCAGACTTTGAAGTTCTCCACTTCAAGCAAATACAAGGGCAAAATTTAAAAGATGCTTGGTTTAGGATGCTCGAATCTTATCGTAGTTGCAATTTAGAGGGAGATTTTAAAATCTTGCTTCGCAATTTTTATGTTGGGCTAACTTTGCCCCATAGATAACTCCTCGATTTTGCTGCCAAGAGTAGTTTTATTGATATTGATCCTAGCTTCGCTTACAAAATTATAGAGGGGATATTGGGAGTACTCCCCCTACAAAAAGGATCCTCCCCTACCCAAGAAGAAACTCAAATCCTAGAAAAATTATGTGAATTGCAAAAAATTGTTGAACCTCTTAAAAGTATTGGTGGGAATATCAACCGCATGAATAATTTGATTACACTTTGCAATAAGCGGATGGATACTTTGGATCGAAGGATCACCGAGCACAACGCCATTAAGAAATTGCCCACCAAAGATGGCAATACCTAGATCTATCCTTGCTTTTATGCCTAGCTAGGGCCGTTAAACGATAGCGCTTGTTGGGAGGCAACCCAACTTTATTTTTAGTTTTTTTTCTTTTTTCTTCTGTTTAGGAATAAATGTTTGTTCTAGCCTCTGGTTAGATGTGTTTTTATGTTTTAGTTAGTGTTTGTGCCAAGTTAAACCTATAGGATCTTCTTGGATGATAGTTATTTGATCTTGCAGAAATTTCCAGAAACTTTCTGTTCACGAAAATAATTGTTAAAAATCACCAGAACGTGATAAAATATTGATTCCAATTGATGCTGATCAATAAACAAATTTCATAGGTCGTCCTATTTTGTCTGATGTTTGGGAGATCCAGAAGTTTGCGTTAGTTACATATTACTACAGACTGTTCTGTTTTTGACAGATTCTGTTTTTCGTGTGTTGTTTGCTTATTTTGATGAATCTATGGCTAGTAAAAGAGTTTATAAACCATAGAGAAGTTGGAATACAGTAGGTTTAACACCAATATAAATAAATAATTAGTTCATTACAGTACCTTGAAGTGGTCTTTTGTTCTTTCTTTTAAGCTAACGGAGCTCACGAGATTTTCTGCTGAGTTTTGTGTTGTGAAGTTTTCAAGTTTTGGGTGAAAGATTTGATGGATTATGGAACAAGGAGTGGCAAGAGCCTAAGATTGGGTATGCCCATGGCACCCCCAAGATAATCTAAGGACACCATAAAGCCAAAGCTTGGGGATGCCCCGGAAGGCATCCCCTCTTTTTCGTCTACTTCCATCGGTAACTTTACTTGGAGTTATATTTTTATTCACCACATGATATGTGTTTTGCTTGGAGCGTCTTGTATTATTTGAGTCTTTATTTGTTAGTTTACCACAATCATCCTTGTTGTACACACCTTTTGAGAGAGACACACATGATTCGGAAATTATTAGAATACTCTATGTGCTTCACTTATATCTTTTGAGCTATATAGTTTTACTCTAGTTCTTCACTTATATCTTTTAGAGCATGGTGGTGGATTTGTTTTATAGAAAATATTGATCTCTCATGCTTCACTTATATTATTTTGAGAGTCTTAAAATAGCATGGAAATTTGCTTTAACTAATATCATGAGAAAATTGATGCTTGATAATTGTTTTGAGATATAAAGGTGGTAATATCATAGTTGTGCTAGTTGAGTAATTGTGGAATTGAAAATACATGTGTTGGAGTTTGTGATTCCCGTAGCATGCACGTATGGTGAACCGTTATGTAACGAAGTCGGAGCATGAAGTATTTGTTGATTGTCTTCCTTTGTGTGGCGGTCGGGATCGCGCGATGGTTAACTCCTACCAACCCTTCCCCTTGGAGCATGCGTAGTAGTACTTTGCTTCGAGGGCTAATAAATTTTAGCAATAAGTATATGAGTTCTTTATGACTAATGTGAGTCCATGGATTATATGCACACTTACCTTTCCGCAATTTTCTAGCCTCTTGATGCCGTGCATTGCCCTTTCTCACCTTGAGAGTTGGTGCAAACTTCATGTGCATCCAAACCCGTGATATGATACGCTCTTTCACACATAAACCTCCTTATATCTTCCTCAAAACAGCCACCATACCTATCTATCATGGCATTTCCATAGCCATTCCGAGATATATTGCCATGCAACTTTCCACCGTTTCATTTATCATGACATACTCCATCATTGTCATATTGCTTTGCATGATCATGTAGTTGACATCGTATTTCTGGCAAAGCCACCGTTCATAATTCTTTCATACATCTCGCTCTTGATTCATTGCATATCCTGGTACACCGCCGGAGGCATTCATATAGAGTCATATTTTGTTCTAAGTATTGAGTTGTAATTCATGAGTTGTAAGTAAATAAAAGTGTGATGATCATCATTATTAGAGCATTGTCACAAGTGAGGAAAGGATGATGGAGACTATGATTCGCCCACAATTCTGGATGAGACTCCGGACTAAAAAAGACCATAAAAAGAGAAAAGGCCCAAATAAAAAAATGAGAGAAACAGAGAGAACCCACAATGTTACTATCCTTTTACCACACTTGTGCTTCAAAGTAGCACCGTGATCTTTATAATAGAGAGTCTCTCATTTTGTCACTTTCATATACTAGTGGGAAATTTCATTATAGAACTTGGCTTGTATATTCCAATGATGGGCTTCCTCAAATGCCCGAGGTCTTCGTGAGCAAGCAAGTTGGATACACACCCACTTAGTTTCTTTTTGAGCTTTCATACACTTATAGCTCTAGTGCATCTGTTGCATGGCAATCCCTACTCCTCGCATTAACATCAATTGATGGGCATCTCCATAGCCCGTTGATTAGCCTCATCGATGTGAGACTTTCTCCTTTTTTGTCTTCCCACATAACCCCTACCATTATACCTTATTCCACCATAGTGCTATATCCATGGCTTGCACTCATGTATTGCGTAAGAGTTGAAAAGGCTGAAGCGCGTTAAAAGTATGAACCAATTGCTTGGCCAAAACTAGGGTCGTACATGATATGAATATTTTGTGTGGGGAAGATGGAGCATAGCCAGACTATATGATTTTGTAGGGATAACTTGCTTTGGCTATATTATTTTGATAAGACATAATTGCTTAGTTAGTATGCTTGAAGTATTATTGTTTTTATGTCAACATTAAACTTTTATCTTGAATCATATCAAATCTGAACAGTCATGCCACAATGAGAAGAATTATATTGAAATTATGCCAAGTAGCATTCCGCATCAAAAATTCTGTCTTTATCATTTACCTACTCGAGGACGAGCAGGAATTAAGCTTGGGGATGCTTGATACGTCTCCAACGTATCTATAATTTTGATTGCTCCATGCTATATTATCTTCTGTTTTGGACATTATTGGGCTTTATTATTCACTTTTATATTATTTTTGGGACTAACCTATTAACCGGAGGCCCAGCCCAGAATTGCTGTTTTTTGTCTATTTCAGAGTTTCGCAGAAAAAGAATATCAAACGGATTTCAAACGCAATGAAACCTTCGGGAACGTGATTTTTGAAACGGACAAGATCTAGGAGACTTGGACCCTACGTCAAGAAACAAAGGAGGAGGCCACGAGGTAGGGGGCGCGCCTACCCCCCCAGGCACGCCCTCCACCCTCGTGGGCCCTCTATTGCTCCACCGACGTACTCCTTCCTCCTATATATACCTACATACCCCCAAACGATCAGATACGGAGCCAAAAACCTAATTCCACCGCCGCAACCTTCTGTACCCACGAGATCCCATTTTGGGGCCTGTTCCGGAGCTCCGCCAGAGGGGGCATCGATCACGGAGGGCTTCTACATCAACACCATAGCCCCTCCGATGATGTGTGAGTAGTTTACCTCAGACCTTCGGGTCCATAGTTATTAGCTAGATGGCTTCTTCTCTCTTTTTTGGATCTCAATACAATGTTCTCCCCCTCTCTCAATGAGATATATTCGATGTAATATTCTTTTGCGGTGTGTTTGTTGAGACCGATGAATTGTGGGTTTATGATCAAGTTTATCTATGAACAATATTTGAATCTTCTGAATTCTTTTATGTATGATTGGTTATCTTTGCAAGTCTCTTCGAATTATCAGTTTGGTTTGGCCTACTAGATTGATCTTTCTTGCAATGGGAGAAGTGCTTGGCTTTGGGTTCAATCTTGCGGTGTCCTTTCCCAGTGATAGTCGGGGCAGCAAGGCACGTATTGTATTGTTGCCATCGAGAATAACAAGATGGCGTTTTTATCATATTGCATGAATTTATCCCTCTACATCATGTCATCTTGCTTAAGGCGTTACTCTGTTTTTATGAACTTAATACTCTAGATGCATGCTGGATAGCGGTCAATGAGTGGAGTAATAGTAGTAGATCCAGGAAGGAGTCGGTCTACTTGTCTCGGACGTGATGCCTATATACATGATCATACCTAGATATTCTCATAACTATGCTCAATTCTATCAATTTCTCAACAGTAATTTGTTCACCCACTTTAAAATACTTATGCTCTTGAGTGAAGCCACTAGTGAAACCTATGGCCCCCGGGTCTATCTTCATTATATTAATCTTCCAACACTTAGTTATTTCCTTTGCTCTTTTACTTTGCTTTTATTTTACTTTGCATCTTTATCATAAAAATACCAAAAATATTATCCTATCATATCTATCAGATCTCACTCTCGTAAGTGACCGTGTAGGGATTGACAACCCCTTATCGCGTTGGTTGCGAGGATTTATTTGTTTGTGTAGGTGCGAGGGACTCGCGCCAGCCTCCTACTGGATTGATACCTTGGTTCTCAAAAACTGAGGGAAATACTTACGCTACTTTGCTGCATCACCCTTTCCTCTTCAAGGGAAAATCAACGTAGTGCTCAAGAGGTAGCAGTACCTCCCTGCTAAGCTAATAGCAAGGCACACATCAGGTCTGGTACACAGCATTGCATACATGATAGAGGCTATGGCTGAAGTATAGGGAACACTTTTCATTTTCTCTCTATCTTCTGCAGTGGTCGGGCAATGAGTCTGACTCAACTTACCACCTTGTAACACAGGCAAGAACCCTTTCTTTGCTTGATCCATTTTGAACTTTTTCAAAACTTTGTCAAGGTATGTGCTTTGTGAAAGTCCAATTAAGCGTCTTGATCTACTCTATAGATCTTGATGCCCAATATGTAAGCAGCTTCACCGAGGTCTTTCATTGAAAAACTCTTATTCAAGTATCCGTTTATGCTATCCAGAAATTCTATATCATTTCCAATTAGCAATATGTCATCCACATATAATATTAGAAATGCTACAGAGCTCCCACTCACTTTCTTGTAAATACAGGCTTCTCCAAAAGTCTGTATAAAACCATATGCTTTGATCACACTATCAAAACGTTTATTCCAACTCCGAGAAGCTTGCACCAGTCCATAAATGGATCACTGGAGCTTGCACACTTTGTTAGCTCCCTTTGGATCGACAAAACCTTCCGGTTGCATCATATACAACTCTTCTTCCAGAAATCCATTCAGGAATGCAGTTTTGACATCCATTTGCCAAATTTCTTAATCATAAAATGCGGCAATTGCTAACATGATTCGGACATACTTAAGCATCGCTATGGGTGAGAAAGTCTCATCGTAGTCAACTCCTTGAACTTGTCGAAAACCTTTCGCAACAAGTCGAGCTTTGTAGACAGTAACATTACCATCAGCATCAGTCTTCTTCTTGAAGATTCCTACCTCTTGAGCACTGCATTGGATTTCCTTGAAGAGGAAAGGGTGATGCAGCAGAGTAGAGTAAGTATTTCACTTAGTTTTTGAGAACCAAGGTATCAATCCAGTAGGAGGCTACGCGCGAGTCCCTCGTACCTACACAAAACAAATAGCTCAATGCAACCAACTCAATTAGGGGTTGTCAATCCCTTCACGATCACTTACGAGAGTGAGATCTGATAGAGATGATAGATAATATTTTTGGTATTTTTGGTATAAAGATGCAAAGTAAAATAAAAGGTAAAGTAAAAAATCAAAGCAATAATAAAGTGATGGAAGATTGATATGATGAGAATAGACCCGGGGGCCATTGATTTCACTAGTGGCTTCTCTGAACATACGTATTCTACGGTGGGTGAACAAATTACTGTTGAGCAATTGACAGAATTGAGCATAGTTATGAGAATATCTAGGTATGATCATGTATATAGGCATCACGTCTGAGACAAGTAGACCGACTCCTGCCTGCATCTACTACTATTACTCCACTCATCGGCCGCTATCGAGCATGCATCTAGAGTATTAAGTTCAAGAAAACAGAGTAACGCCTTAAGCAAGATGACATGACGTAGATGGATAAATTCATGCAATGTGATAAAAACCCCATCTTGTTATCCTCGATGGCAACAATACAATACGTGCCTTGCTGCCTCTACTGTCACTAGGAAAGGACAACGCAAGATTGAACCCAAAGCTAAGCACTTCTCCCATTGCAAGAAAGACCAATCTAGTAGGCCAAACCAAATTGATAATTCGAAGAGACTTGCAAAGCTAACCAATCATACATAAAAGAATTCAGAGAAGATTCAAATATTGTTCATAGGTAAACTTGATCATAAACCCACAATTCATCGGTCTCAACAAACACACCGCAAAAAGAAGATTACATTGAATAGATCTCCACGAGAGAGGGGAGAACATTGTATTGGGATCCAAAAAGAGAGAAGAAGCCATCTAGCTACTAACTATGGACCCGAAGGTCTGAGGTAAACTACTCACACTTCATCGGAGGGGCTATGGTGATGATGTAGAAGCCCTCCGTGGTGGATTCTCTTGGCGGAGCTCCTAATGTGCCCCAAGATGGGATCTCGTGGGTACAGAAGGTTGCGGCAGTGGAATTAGGTTTTTGGCTCCGTATCTCATCGTTTGGGGGTACGTAGGTATATATAGGAGGAAGGAGTATGTCTGTGGAGCAAAGGGGGGCCCACGAGGCAGGGGGCGCGCCCTAGGGGGGCGCCCTCCACCCTCGTGGCCGGCTCCCTCCTTTCTTGACGGAGGGTCCAAGTCTCCTGGATCATATTTGTTGAGAAAATCACGTTCCCGAAGGTTTTTATTCCGTTTGGACTCCGTTTGATATTCCGTTTCTTCGAAACACTGAAATAGGCAAAAAACAGCAATTCTGGGCTGGGCCTCCGGTTAATAGGTTAGTCCCAAAAGTAATATAAAAGTGGAAAATAAAGCCCGATATGGTCCAAAACAGTAGATAATATAGCATGGAGCAATCAAAATTATAGATACGTTGGAGACGATCGTGCATCCCCAAGCTTAATTGCTGCTCCTCCTCGAGTAGGTAAATGATAAAAAGAGAATTTTTGATGCGGAGTGCTACTTGGCATAATTTCAATGCAATTCCTCTTAATTGTGGTATGAATATTCAAATCCGAGAGATTCAAGACAAAATTTCATATTGACATAAAAGTAGTAATACTTCAAGCATACTAACTAAGCAATTATGTCCTCTCAAAATAACATGGCCAAAGAAAGTTCATCCCTACAAAATCATATAGTTTAGTCATGCTCCATTTTCGTCACACAAGAATGCCCTCATCATGCACAACCCCGATGACAAGCCAAGCAATTGTTTCATACTTTAGTAATCTCAAACTTATAAATCCTCACGCAATACATGAGCGTGAGCCATGGACATAGCACTATGGGTGGAATAGAATATGATGATGGGGGTTATGTGGAGAAGACAAAAAAGGATAAGATCTCGCATCAACGAGGCTAATCAATGGGCTATGGAGATGCCCATCGATTGATGTTAATGCAAGGAGTAGGGATTGCCATGCAACGGATGCACTAGAGCTATAAATGTATGAAAGCTCAACAAAATAAACTAAGTGGGCGTGCATCCAACTTGCTTGCTCACGAAGACCTAGGGCATTTGAGGAAGCCCATCGTTGGAATATACAAGCCAAGTTCTATAATGAAAAATTCCCACTAGTATATGAAAATGACAAAACAAGAGACTCTCTATCATGAAGATTATGGTGCTACTTTGAAGCACAAGTGTGGAAAAAAGGATAGTAGCATTGCCCCTTTTTTGGGCCTTCTTTTTTTTCTTTGGCCTTTCTCTTTTTTTATTGGGAAAATGCTCTATTGAATGATGATCATCACACTTCTATTTATTTACAAGTCAATGATTACAACTCGATACTAGAACAAAGTATGACTCTATATGAATGTCTCCGGCGGTATACCGGGATATGCAATGAATCAAGAGTGACATGTATGAAAGAATTATGAACGATGGCTTTGCCACGAATACTATGTCAACTACATGATCATGCTAGCAATATGACAATGATGAAAGTGTCATGATGAACGGAATGGTGGAAAGTTGTATGGTAATATATCTCGGAATGGCTATGGAAATGCCATAATAGGTAGGTATGGTGGCTGTTTTGAGGAAGATATAAGGAGGTTTATGTGTGAAAGAGCGTATCGTATCACGGGTTTGGATGCACCGTGAAGTTTGCGCCAACTCTCAGTGTGAGAAAGGGCAATGCACGGTACCGAAGATGCTAGCAATGATGGAAGGGTGAGAGTGCGTATAATCCATGGACTCAACATTAGTCATAAAGAACTCATATACTTATTGAAAATCTACAAGCCATCAAAAACCAAAGCACTACGCGCATGCTCCTAGGGGGGTAGATTGGTAGGAAAAGACCATCGCTCGTCCCCGACCGCCACTCATAAGGAGGACAATCAAATAACACCTCATGTTTCAATTTTTTTACATAACGTTTACCATACGCGCATGCTACGGGACTTGCAAACTTCAACACAAGCATTTCTCAAATTCACAACTACTCAACTAGCACGACTTTGATATTATCACCTCCATATCTCAAAACAATTATCAAGCATCAAACTTTTCTTAGTATTCAACGCACTCAAAAGAAAGTTTTACAAATCTTGAATACCAAGCATATTAATATTTTTAAGCAAATTACCATGCTATTTAAGACTCTCAAAATAATCTAAGTGAAGCATGAGAGATCTATAGTTTCTATAAAACAAATCCACCACCGTGCTCTAAAAGATATAAGTGAAGCACTAGAGCAAAACTATATAGCTCAAAAGATATAAGTGAAGCACATAGAGTATTCTAACAAATTCCAAATCATGTATGGCTTTCTAAAAAGGTGTGTAGCAAGGATGATTGTGGTAAACTAAAAAGCAAAGACTTAAATCATACAAGACGCTCCAAGCAAAACACATATCATGTGGTGAATAAAAATATAGCTCCAAGTAAAGTTACCGATGGAAGTAGATTTAAAGAGGGATGCCTTCCAAGGCATCCCCAAGCTTTGAATTTTTGGTGTCCTTAGATTATCTTGGGGGTTCCATGGGCATCCCCAAGCTTAGGCTCTTGCCACTCCTTGTTCCATAATCCATCAAAAGATTTCACCCAAAACTTGAAAACTTCACAACACAAAACTCAACAGAAATCTCGTGAGCTCCGTTAGCGAAAGAAAACAAAAGACCACTTCAAGGTACTGTAATGAACTCATTATTTATTTATATTGGTGTTAAACCTACTGTATTCGAACTTTTCTATGGTTTATAAACTATTTTACTAGCCATAGACTCATGAAAATAAGCAAACAACACACTTAAAACAGAATCTGTCAAAAACAGAACAGTTTGTAGTAATCTGTAACTAATGCAAACTTCTGGAACTCCAAAAAATCATCCAAAATAGGAAGACCTAGGAACTTTGTTTATTGATCAGCAGCAATTGGAATCAGTATTTTATCACGTTCTGGTGATTTTTAACAATTGTTTTCGTGAATAGAAAGTTTCTGGAAATTACAGCAAGATCAAATAACTATCATCCAAGAAGATCCTATAGGTTTAACTTGGCACAAACACTAATTAAAATATAAAACCACATCTAAACAGAAGGTAGATGGATTATTTATTCCTAAACAGAAGCAAAAACAAAAAAACCAAAAATAAAATTGGGTTGCCTCCCAACAAGCGCTATCGTTTAATTCCCCTAGCTAGGCATAAAGCAAGGATAGATCTAGGTATTGCCATCTTTGGTAGGTAATTATTCAATGAGACATCTACTTTCTTTAGAAATTTCTTTCTTTTTAGTAATTATCAAACTTTTAGGCACAAAATCGAAAAACTCCTTCGTAGCAAATGGTTCCTTAATGATAGCAAAAAGATCGGGGTGAATACTTATAGATTTAAGATCCGTAGTTTCCTTACTAGAGGATTCACCCTTATTTTTAGGAACATACATAAGCTTGGCAATTTTAGCAGGAGGACTTGGAGTATTCTTTACGGAAGAAAAAGAGGTTCCCAAACTAGTAATGATAGCCTCAAGTTTATCGATTCTAGTGGAGTCTTGATTTATTCTCTCATTAACTATGGGTTCCTTCTCCTTAATATTTTTCAAAGTTACTCCTACCTTAGATCCATATTGGGTAATTTGATTGTGGATCTTTTTATCTAGATTTTCAATTAACTCGACGGTAGCAACTTTAGTTTCAATAATTTCAAGTCTTTGCATTACATGCTCCAAAGTTAACATAGTTCCATTAACCAAAAGAGGTGGTGAGCCAAATAAATCTATCATAGCATTATAAGAATCAAAGTATGGCTACCCAAGAAATTCCCTCTGGTAATGGTATCGAGGATATATCTATACCAAGGATTAGCACCTACATAAAAATTGCGGAGAAGAACTGAAGTAGATTGCTTTCTGGTAGATCTATTTTGAGCATTGCAAATTCTGTACCAAAGCGTCTTTTAGATTTTCTCCTCCCTTTGTTTAAAATTTAGAACTTCATTCTCGGGAGACAACGGAGAAGATAAGGGACTAGCCATAAAGATAAAAGCAAGAAAAAGGCAAACGGAAATGAGAGGGCGAATAAAACGGCAAGGGTGAAGTGGGGGAGAGGAAAACGAGAGGAAAATGGCAAATAATGTAATGCGAGAGATAAGGGATTGTGATGGGTACTTGGTATGTTGACTTTTAAGTAGACTCCCCAAAGAACGGCGCCAGAAATCTTCCTGCTACCTCTTGAGCACTGCGTTGGATTTCCTTGAAGAGGAAAGGGTGATACAGCAGAGTAGAGTAAGTATTTCCCTCAGTTTTTGAGAACCAAGGTATCAATCTAGTAGGAGGCTACGCATGAGCCCCTCGTACCTACACAAAACAAATAGCTCAACGCAACCAACGCGATTAGGGGTTGTCAATCCCTTCACGATCAGTTACGAGAGTGAGATCTGATAGAGATGATAGATAATATTTTTGGTATTTTTGGTATAAAGATGCAAAGTAAAATAAAAGGTAAAGTAAAAGGCAAAGCAATAATAAAGTGATGGAAGATTGATATGATGAGAATAGACCCGGGGGCCATAGATTTTACTAGTGGCTTCATCCAAGAGCATCACGTATTCTACGGTGGGTGAACAAATTACTGTTGAGCAATTGATGTAATTGAGCATAGTTCGAGAATATCTAGGTATGATCATGTATATAGGCATCACGTCCGAGACAAGTAGACCGACTCACCTTGCATCTACTACTATTACTCCACTCATCGATCGCTATCCAGCATGCATCTAGAGTATTAAGTTCAAGAAAACAGAGTAACGCCTTAAGCGAGATGACATGATGTAGAGGGATAAATTCATGCAATATGATAAAAACCCCATCTTGTTATCCTCGATGGCAACAATACAATACGTGCCTTGCTGCCCCTACTGTCACTGGGAAAGGTGTTGGGGAACGTAGTAATTTCAAAAATTTCCTACGCACACGCAAGCTCATGGTGATGGCATAGCAACGAGAGGGGAGAGTATTGTCCACGTACCCTCGTAGACCGTAAGCGGAAGCATTATGACAACGCGGTTGATGTAGTCGTACGTCTTCACGATCCGACCGATCCAAGTACCAAACATACGGCACCTCCGAGTTCAGCACACGTTCAGCTCGATGACGATCCCCGGACTCCGATCCAGCAAAGTGTCGGGGATGAGTTCCACAAGACGACGGCGTGGCAGGACGATGATGATGTTCTATCGGCGCAGGGCTTCGCCCTAAACTCCATGACGATATGACCGAGGTGGAATATGGTGGAGGGGGGCACCGCACACGGCTAAGGAACGATCCGTAGATCAACTTGTGTGTCCATGGGGTGCCCCTGCCTCAGATATAAAGGAGTGGAGGAGGGAGGGCGGCCCTCTCTATGGCGCCCTAGGGGAGTCCTACTCCCACCGAGTAGGATTCCCCTTTCCTAGTCCAACTAGGAACCCTTCCATGTAGTAGGAGTAGGAGAGAAGGAAAGGGAAGAGAGAAGGAGAAGGAAGGAAGGGTGCGCCTCCCTAGTCCAATTCGGACTAGTCCAAGGGGAGGGTGCGGCCACTCTTTGGCCCTTTCTCTCCTTTCCCGTATGGCCCAAAGAGGCCCAATACGAATTCCCGTAACTCCCTGCTACTCCCAAAAATACCCGAATCACTCGGAACCTTTCCGAACTCCGAATATAGTCGTCCAATATATCGATCTTTACGTCTCGACCATTTCGAGACTCCTCGTCATGTCCCCGATCTCATCCGGGACTCCGAACTCCTTCGGTACATCAAAACTCATAAACTCATAATATAACCGCCATCGAAACCTTAAGCGTGCGGACCCTACGGGTTCGAGAACTATGTAGACATGACCTAGAACTATTCTCGGTCAATAACCAATAGCGGAACCTGGATGCTCATATTGGCTCCTACATATTCTACGAAGATCTTTATCGGTCAAACCGCATAACAACATACGTTGTTCCCTTTGTCATCGGTATGTTACTTGCCCGAGATTCGATCGTCGGTATCCAATACCTAGTTCAATCTCGTTCCTGGCAAGTCTCTTTACTCGTTCTGTAATGCATCATTCCATAACTAACTCATTAGCTACATTGCTTGCAAGGCTTATAGTGATGTGCATTACCGAGAGGGCCCAGAGATACCTCTCCAGGCAATCGGAGTGACAAAACCTAATCTCGAAATCGCCAACCCAACATGTACCTTTGGAGACACCTGTAGTACTCCTTTATAATCACCCGATTACGTTGTGACGCGTTTGGTAGCACCTAAATTGTTCCTCCGTAAGCGGAAGTTGCATAATCTCATAGTTGCGGGAACATGTATAAGTCATGAAGAAAGCAATAGCAACATACTAAGCGATCAAGTGCTAGGCTAACGGAATGGGTCATGTCAATCACATCATTCTCCTAATGATGTGATCCCATTAATCAAATAACAACACATGTCTATGGTTAGGAAACATAACCATCTTTGATTAATGAGCTAGTCAAGTAGAGGCATACTAGTGACTATATGTTTGTCTATGTATTCACACATGTATCATGTTTCCGGTTGATACAATTCTAGCATGAATAATAAACATTTATCATGAAATAAGGAAATAAATAATAACTTTATTATTGCCTCTAGGGCATATTTCCTTCAGTCTCCCACTTGCACTAGAGTCAATAATCTAGTTCACATCATCATGTGATTCAACACTAATATTTACATATGTATGTGATTAACACCCATAGTTCACATCGTCATGTGACCAACACCCAAAGGGTTTACTAGAGTCAATAATCTAGTTCACATCGCTATGTGATTAACACCCAAAGAGTACTAAGGTATGATCATGTTTTGCTCGTGAGAGAAGCTTAGTCAGCAGGTCTGTCACATTCAGAGCCCTATGTATTTTGCAAATATTCTATGTCTACAATGCTCGCAGCGGAGCTACTCTAGCTAATTGCTCCCACTTTCAATATGTATCCAGATTGAGACTTAGAGTCATCTGGATCGGTGTAAAAAGCTTGCATCGATGTAACTCTTTACGACGGGCTCTTTTATCACCTCCATAATCGAGAAATATTTCCTTAGTCCTCACTAAGGATGTTCTTGACCAATGTCCGATGATCTACTCCTAGATCACTATTGTACTCCCTTGCCAAATTCAGAGCAAGGTATACAATAGGTCCGGTACATAGCATAGCATACTTTATAGAACCTATGGTGAGGCATAGGGAATGACTTTCATTCTCTTTTCTATTTTCTGTTGTGGTCTGGATTTGAGTCTTACTCAATTTCACACCTTTGCAACACAGGCAAGAACTTTTCTTTGACTGTTCCATTTTGAATTACTTCAAAATCTTGACAAGGTATGTACTTATTGAAAAAACTTATCAAGCGTCTTGATCTATCTCAATAGATCTTGATGCTCAATATGTAAGTAGCTTTACTGAGGTCTTTCTTTTAAAGAACTCCTTTCAAATACTCCTTTATGTTTTCCGAAAAATTCTACATCATTTCGATCAACAATATGTCATTCACATATACTTATCGGAAATGTTGTAGTGCTCCCACTCACTTTCTTGTAAATACAGGCTTCTCCAAAAGTGCATATAAAACCATATGCTTTGATCAAATCATCAAGCATATATTCCAACTCTGAGATGCTTGCACCAGTCCATAGATGGATCATTTGGAGCTTGCACATTTTGATAGCATCTTTAGGATTGACAAAACCTTCTGGTTGCATCATATGCAACTCTTCTTTAATAAATCCATTAAGGAATGCAGTTTTGACATCCATTTGCCGATTTCATGAAATGTGGCAATTGCTAACATGATTCGTACAAACTTAAGCATCATTACGAGTGAGAAAATCTCATCGTATTCAACACCTTGAACTTGTCGAAAACCTTTTGCAACAAGTCGAGCTTTGTAGATAGTAACACTACTATCAACGTCCGTCTTCCTCTTGAAGATCCATTTATTTAACATGGCTTGCTGATCATCGAGCAAGTCAATCAAAGTCCATACTTTGTTCTCATACATGGATCCTATCTCAGATTTCATGGCCTCAAGCCATTTCGCGGAATCTGGGCTTATCATCGCTTCCTCATAGTTCGTAGGTTCATCATGGTCTAGTAACATGACTTCTAGAATAGGATTACCGTACCACTTTGGTGCGGATCTTATTCTAGAAGATCTACGAGGTTCGGTAGTAACTTGATCTGAAGCTTCATGATCATCATCATTAGCTTCCTCACCGATTGGTGTAAGAATCACAGGAACTGATTTACGTGATGAACTACTTTCCAATAAGGGAGAAGGTACAATTACCTCATCAAGTTCTACTTTCCTCCCACTCACTTCTTTCGAGAGAAACTTCTTCTCTAGAAAGGATCCATCTTAGCAACGAAAAACTTGCCTTCGGATCTGTGATAGAAGGTGTACCCAATAGTTACCTTTGGGTATTCTATGAAGACGCACTTCTCCGAATTGGGTTCGAGCTTATCGGTGAAAACTTTTTCACATAAGCATCACAACTCCAAACTTTTAAGAAACGACAGCTTAGGTTTCTTTGTTAAACCATAGTTCATATGGTGTCGTCTCAGCGGATTTAGATGGTGCCCTATTAAGCGTGAATGCAGCTGTCTCTAATGCATAACCCCAAAACGATAGTGGTAAACCGATAAGAGACATCATAGATCGCACCATATCCAATAAAGTGCGGTTACGACATTCGGACACACCATTATGCTGTGGTGTTCCATATGGCATGAGTTGCGAAACTATTTCACATTGTTTCAAATGAAGACCAAACTCGTAACTCAAATATTTGTCTCCATGATCAGATCGTAGAAACTTTATTTTTCTTGTTACGATGATTTTCCACTTCACTCTGAAATTCTTTGAACTTTTCAAATGTTTTAGGACTTATGTTTCATCAAGTAGATATACCCATATCTGCTCAAATCATCTGTGAAGGTCGAAAATAATGATACCCGCCATACGAGCCTTAATACTCATTGGTCCGCATACATCAAGATGTATTATTTCCAATAAGTTTGTTGCTCGTTCCATTGTTCAAGAACGGATTTTTAGTCATCTCGCCCAAAGGCACGGTTCGCAAGCATCAAATGATTCATAACCAAGTGATTCCGAAAATCCATCTTTAGGGAGTTTCTTCATGCACTTTACAATCGATATGACCCAAGCGGCGATTACCACAAATAAGTTGCACTATCATTATTAACTTTGCATCTTTTGGCATCAATATTATGAATATGTGTATCACTACGATTGAGATCCAATAAACTATTTTCATTGGGTGTATGACCATTGAAGGTTTTATTCATGTAAACAGAACAACAATTATTCTCTGACTTTAAATGAATAACCGTATTGCAATAAACATGATCAAATCATATTCATGCTCAACGCAAAAGCTAAATAACATTTATTTAGGTTCAACACTATCCCGAAAGTATAGGGAGTGTGCGATGATGATCATATCAATCTTGGAACTACTTCCAACACTCATCGTCACTTCCCCTTCAACTAGTTTCTATTTATTATGCAACTCCCGTTTCGAGTTACTACTCTTAGCAACTGAACCAGTATCAAATACCGAGGGGTTGCTACGAAGACTAGTAAAATACACATCAATAATCTGTATATCAAATATACCTTTGTTCACTTTGCCATCCGTCTTATCCACCAATTACTTGGGGTAGTTCCGCTTCCAGTGACCAGTTCCATTGCAGCAAAAGCACTTAGTCTCAGGCTTAGGTCCAGACTTGGGCTTCTTCACTCGAGCAGCAACTTGCTTGCCGTTCTTCTTGAAGTTCCCCTTCTTCCCTTTGCCCTTTTCCTTGAGACTAGTGGTCTTGTCAACCATCAACACTTGATGTTTTTCTTGATTTCTACCTTCGCGATTTTAGCATCACGAAGAGCTTGGGAATTACTTTCGTCATCCCTTGCATATTATAGTTCATCACGAAGTTCTACTAACTTGGTGATGGTGACTAGAGAATTACATCAATCACTATTTTATCTGGAAGATTAACTCCCACTTGATTCAAGCGATTGTAGTACCCGGACAATCTGAGCACATGCTCACTAGTTGAGCGATTCTCCTCCATCTTTTAGCTATAGAACTTGTTGGAGACTTCATATCTCTCAACTCGGGTATTTGCTTGAAATATTAACTTCAATTCCTAGATCATCTCATATGGTCCATGACGTTCAAAACGTCTTTGAAGTCCCGATTCTAAGCCGTTAAGCATGGTGCACTAAACTATCAAGTAGTCATCATATTGAGCTAGCCAAACGTTCATAACCTCTGCATCTGCTCCTGCAATAGGTCTGTCACCTAGCGGTGCATCAAGAACATAATTCTTACGTAAAGCAATGAGGATAAACCTCGGATCACGGATCCAATCCGCATCATTGCTACTAACATCTTTCAACACAGTTTTCTCTAGGAACATATTAAAATAAACATATGAAAGCAACAACGCGAGCTATTGATCTACAACATAATTTGCAAAATACTACCAGGACTAAGTTCATGATAAATTAAAGTTCAATTAATCATATTACTTAAGAACTCCCACTTAGATATACATCCCTCTAATCCTCTAAGTGATTACGTGATCCATATCAACTACACCATGTCCGATCGTCACGTGAGATGGAGTAGTTTCAACAGTGAACATCAATATGTTGATCATATCTACTATATGATTCACGCCGACCTTTCGGTCTCCGTGTTCCGAGGCCATATCTGTTATATGCTAGGCTCGTCAAGTTTAACTGAGTATTCCGCGTGTGCAACTGTTTTGCACCCGTTGTATTTGAACGTAGAGCCTATCACACCCGATCATCACGTGGTGTCTCAAAGACGAAGAACTTTCGCAGCGGTGCATACTCGGAGAACACTTCTTGATAATTTTTAGTGAGAGATCATCTTAAAATGCTACCGTCAATCAAAGCAAGATAAGATGCATAAAGGATAAACATCACATGCAATCAATATAAGTGATATGGTATGGCCATCATCATCTTGTGCTTGTGATCTCCATCTCCAAAGTACTGTCATGATCTCTATCGTTACCGGCACGACACCATGATCTTCATCATCTTGATCTATATCAATGTGTCGTCACATGGTCGTCTCGCCAACCATTGCTCTTGCAACTATTGCTATCGTATAGCGATAAAGTAAAGCAATTATTTGGCACTTGCATCTTATGCAACAAAGAGACAACCATAGGGCTTCGCCATTGCCGATAACTTCAACAAAACATGATCATCTCATACAACAACTTATATCTCATCACGTCTTGACCATATCACATCACAACATGCCCTGCAAAAACAAGTTAGACGCCCTCTACTTTGTTGTTGCAAATTTTACGTGGCTGCTACGGGCTGAGCAAGAACCGTTCTTACCTACGCATCAAAACCACAACGATAGTTTGTCAAGTTGGTGCTGTTTTAACCTTCGCAAGGACCGGGCGTAGCCATACTCGGTTCAACTAAAATGAGAGAGACAGACACCCGCCAGTCACCTTTAGGCAACGAGTGCTCGCAGCGGTGAAACCAGTCTCGCGTAAGCGTCTGGCGTAATGTCGGTCCGGCCGCTTCATCTCACAATACCGCCAACCAAAGTATGACATGTTGGTAAGCGGTATGACTTGTATCGCCCACAACTTACTTGTGTTCTACTCGTGCATATAACATCAACGCATAAAACCAGGCTCGGATGCCACCGTTGGGGAACGTAGTAATTTCAAAAAATTTCCTACGCACACGCAAGATCATGGTGATGGCATAGCAACGAGAGGGGAGAGTATTGTCCACGTACCCTCGTAGACCGTAAGCGGAAGCGTTATGACAACGCGGTTGATGTAGTCGTACGTCTTCACGATCCGACTGATCCAAGTACCAAACGTACGGCACCTCCGAGTTCAGCACACGTTCAGCTCGATGACGATCCCCGGACTCCGATCCAACAAAGTGTCGGGGATGAGTTTCACAAGACGACGGCGTGGTGGCGATGATGATGTTCTACATCGCAGGCTTCGCCTAAACTCCGCGACGATATGACCGAGGTGGAATATGGTGGAGGGGGCACCGCACACGGCTAAGGAACGATCCGTAGATCAACTTGTGTGTCCATGGGGTGCCCCTGCCCCGTATATAAAGGAGTGGAGGAGGGAGGGCGGCCCTCTCTATGGCGCCCTAGGGAGTCCTACTCCCACCGGGAGTAGGATTCCCCTTTCCTAGTCCAACTAGGAACCCTTCCATGTAGTAGGAGTAGGAGAGAAGGAAAGGGAAGAGAGAAGGAGAAGGAAGGAAGGGTGCGGCCCCCCCTCCCTAGTCCAATTCGGACTAGTCCAAGGGGAGGGGTGCGGCCACTCTATTTGCCCTTTCTCTCCTTTCCCGTATGGCCCAAAGAGGCCCAATACGAATTCCCGTAACTCCCTGGTACTCCCAAAAATACCCGAATCACTCGGAACCTTTCCGAACTCCGAATATAGTCGTCCAATATATCGATCTTTACGTCTCGACCATTTCGAGACTCCTCGTCATGTCCCCGATCTCATCCGGGACTCCGAACTCCTTCGGTACATCAAAAACTCATAAACTCATAATATAACTGTCATCGAAACCTTAAGCGTGCGGACCCTACGGGTTCGAGAACTATGTAGACATGACCTAGAACTATTCTCGGTCAATAACCAATAGCGGAACCTGGATACTCATATTGGCTCCTACATATTCTACGAAGATCTTTGTCGGTCAAACCGCATAACAACATACGTTGTTCCCTTTGTCATCGGTATGTTACTTGCAGAGATTCGATCGTCGGTATCCAATACCTAGTTCAATCTCGTTACCGGCAAGTCTCTTTACTCGTTCCGTAATGCATCATTCCGTAACTAACTCATTAGCTACATTGCTTGCAAGGCTTATAGTGATGTGCATTACCGAGAGGGCCTAGAGATACCTCTCCGACAATCGGAGTGACAAAACCTAATCTCGAAATCGCCAACCCAACATGTACCTTTGGAGACACCTGTAGTACTCCTTTATAATCACCCAGATTCGTTGTGACGTTTGGTAGCACCCAAAGTGTTCCTCCGGTAAACGGGAGTTGCATAATCTCATAGTTACGAGGAACATGTATAAGTCATGAAGAAAGCAATAGCAACATACTAAGCGATCAAGTGCTAGGCTAACGGAATGGGTCATGTCAATCACATCATTCTCCTAATGATGTGATCCCATTAATCAAATAACAACACATGTCTATGGTTAGGAAACATAACCATCTTTGATTAATGAGCTAGTCAAGTAGAGGCATACTAGTGACTATATGTTTGTCTATGTATTCACACATGTATCATGTTTCCGGTTGATACAATTCTAGCATGAATAATAAACATTTATCATGAAATAAGGAGATAAATAATAACTTTATTATTGCCTCTAGGGCATATTTCCTTCAAAAGGACACCGCAAGATTGAACCCAGAGCTAAGCACTTCTCCCATTGCAAGAAAAACCAATCTAGTAGGCCAAACCAAACTAATAATTCGAAGAGACTTGCAAAGATAACCAATCATACATAAAAGAATTCAGAGAAGATTCGAATATTGTTCATAGATAAACTTGATCATAAACCCACAATTCATCGGTCTCAACAAACACACCGCAAAAAGAAGATTACATCGAATAGATCTCCACGAGAGAGGGAGAACATTGTATTGAGATCAAAAGAGAGAAGAAGCCATCTAGCTACTAACTATGGACCAAGGTCTGAGGTAAACTACTCACACTTCATCGGAGGGGCTATGGTGATGATGTAGAAGCCCTCCGTGGTGGATTCCCCTTCCGGCGGAGCTCCGGAACAGGCCCCAAGAAGGGATCTCATGGGTACAGAAGGTTGCGGCGGTGGAATTAGGTTTTTGGCTCCATATCTCATCGTTTGGGGGTACGTCGGTATATATAGGAGGAAGGAGTACGTCGGTGGAGCAAAGGGGGCCCACAAGGCGGGCGCGCCTAGGGGCGCCCACCCTCGTGGCCGCCTCCCTCCTTTCTTGACGGAGGGTCCAAGTCTCCTGGATCATATTTGTTGAGAAAATCACGTTCCCGAAGGTTTCATTCCGTTTGGACTCCGTTTGATATTCCGTTTCTTCGAAACACTGAAATAGGCAAAAAACAGCAATTTTGGGCTGGGCCTCCGGTTAATAGGTTAGTCCCAAAAGTAATATAAAAGTGGAAAATAAAGCCCAATATGGTCCAAAACAGTAGATAATATAGCATGGAGCAATCAAAAATTATAGATACGTTGGAGACGTATCAAAGATCCATTTATTCTCTATGGCTTGCCGATCATCGGGCAAGTGAACCAAAGTCCACACTTTGTTCTCATACATGGATCCCATCTTAGATTTCATGGACTCAAGCCGTTTTGCGGAATCTGGGTTCACCATCGCTTCTTCATAGTTTGTAGGTTCGCCTTGGTCAAGTAACATGACCTCCAGAATAGGATTACCATACCACTCTGGTGTGGATCTTACTCTGGTTGACCTACGAGGTTCGGTAGTAACTTGATCTGAAGTTTCATGATCAATATCATTAGCTTCTTCACTGATTGGTGTAGGTGTCACAGGAACTGGTTTCTGTGATGAACTACTTTCCAATAAGGGAGCAGTCTGATTACCTCATAAAGTTCAACTATCCACCAACTCAATTCTTTCGAGAGAAACTCCTACTCAAGAATGGATCCATTCTTAGCAACAAATGTCTTCCCTTCGGATCTGTGATAGAAGGTGTACCCAACAGTTTCCTTTGGGTATCCTATGAAGACACATTTCTCCGATTTAGGTTCGAGCTTATCAGGTTGAAGCTTTTTCACATAAGCATCGCAGCCCCAAACTTTAAGAAACGACAACTTTGGTTTCTTGCCAAACCACAGTTCATAAGGCGTCGTCTCAACGGATTTCGATGGTGCCCTATTTAACGTGAATGTAGCCGTCTCTAAAGCATAACCCAAAACGATAGCGGTAAATCAGTAAGAGACATCATAGATCGCACCATATCTCGTAAAGTACGATTACGACGTTCAGACACACCATTACGTTGTGGTGTTCCGGGTGGCGTGAGTTGTGAAACTATTCCGCATTGTTTCAAATGTAGACCAAACTCGTAACTAAAATATTCTCCTCCACGATCAGATCGTAGAAACTTTATTTTCTTGTTATGATGATTTTCCACTTCACTCTGAAATTCTTTGAACTTTTTAAATGTCTCAGACTTATGTTTCATTAAGTAGATATACCCATATCTGCTCAAATCATCTGTGAAGGTGAGAAAATAACGATACCCGCCCATGAGCCTCAATATTCATCGGACCACATACATCGGTATGTATAATCTCCAACAAGTCATTGCTCGCTCCATTGTTAGGAGAACGGCGTTTTAGTCATCTTGCCCATGAGGCATGGTTACATAAGTACCAATTGATTTATAATCAAGTGATTCCAAAAAGTCCATCAAGATGGAGTTTCTTCATGCGCTTTACACCAATATGACCTAAGCGGCGATTACCACAAATAAGTTGCACTATCATTATCAACTCTGCATCTTTTGGCTTCAATATTATGAATATGTGCATCACTACTATCGAGATTTAATAAAATAGACCACTCTTCAAGGGTGCATGACCATAAAAGATATTACTCATATAAATAGAACAACCATTATTCTACGATTTAAATGAATAACCGTCTCGCATCAAACAAGATACACATATAATGTTCATGCTTATGGCGGCACCAAATAGCAATTACTCGGGTCTAAAACTAATCCCGAAGGTAGATGTAGAGGTAAGCGTGCCGACCCGCGATCACATCGACTTTGGAACCATTTCCACGCGCATCTTCAACTCGTCCTTAGACAATCTTAACTTAATCCTAGTCCCTGTTTCGAGTTGCAAATATTAGCAACAGAACCAGTATCAAATACCCAGGTGCTACTGCGAGCATTAGTAAGGTACACATCAATAACATGTATATCACATATACCTTTGGTCACCTTGCCATCTGATACGTCTCCAACGTATCTATAATTTTTGATTGCTCCATGCTATATTATCTATTGTTTTGGACTATATTGGGCTTTATTTTCCACTTTTATATTATTTTTGGGACTAACCTATTAACCGGAGGCCCAGCCCAGAATTGTTGTTTTTTGCCTATTTCAGTGTTTCGAAGAAACGAATACCAAATAGAGTCCAAACGGAATGAAACCTTCGGGAACGTGATTTTCTCACCAAACGTGATCCAGGAGACTTGGACCCTACTCCAAGGGAGCCAAGAGGCGGTCACGAGGGTGGGGGGCGCGCCCCCTGCCTCGTGGGCCCCTCGGAGCTCCACCGACGTACTCCTTCCTCCTATATATACCTCATTACCCCAAGCGATCAAAAGCAGGGCCAAAACCTAATTCCACTGCCGCAACTTTTTGTATCCACGAGATCCCATCTTGGGGCCCATTCCAGTGCTCCGCCGGAGAGGGCCGTCATCACGGAGGGCTTCTACATCATCATAGCCCCTCCGATGAAGTGTGAGTAGTTTACCTCAGACCTTCTTGGGCCTGGTTAACTTTGCCAGTAGTTAAAGAATGTTAAAGCACGAGAAGGCAGATGAGGGCCTAAGGCCCGTAGTCGGTTTAGAGCATGTAGCTGTAAACCGGCGATGGTATGTAAACTTGCATTGTAAGGTAGGAGTAAGTAGAGACCAAACCGGACACATACATGATCCGGTGTTGGGACTCTGTAAACCGGCGGGCGTCACCCATGTATATATAAGGGGCGACCGGCGTGATTGAGACAACAGACAACAACTCGAGATTTAGGCGAAGCTTGTTTGCTCCCTAGTCATCGAAACCCCATCAATTCCATCACAACTAGACATAGGCTTTTACCTTCATCGAAGGGGCCGAACTAGTATAAACTCTCTTGCGTCCCTGTGTCCGCTTTAACCCCTTCAAGCTAACCCGTCGCGATGGCTCCACGACTAAGTCCTTTCACGAGGACATCTGCCGTGACAAAACCACGACAGTTGGCGCCCACCGTGGGGCTATCGCACGATGGTTTCAAGTTCTTGGAGGGCTGCTTTGAAGGACTCAAGGGCTACGCTGTGAGCCGGATGACTAAGAGTCGTCGCGGCAAGCTCTACATCGACGATGCAGGCTGGGGCCCCGACGCCGGCTCGATTGAGTACGGGTACCGGGTCCCCTTTGGTGGCATACACGTCTTCATTGGCAAGATTGGTGAAGCAGGCCTGGCCGACATCTGCACCGACCTCGTCGAAACGGCTCAGCGTGCGCAATCTGCCCAGGTTAAACCGGCCATGAAGCGTGCCTTCGTGGGAGTCATCCATGGAGGAAGTTACGAGGATGGATTGGAATCTATTGGCGAGACCGTCGTGTATTCAGGCGACGAGTCATCAACCGGAGAAACTGAATCTCTATATCAGCTACAAGATGGCCGGATTGGGGGCTGTTCCGATGGCGACAGTATTCCGGACCTCTCTGATCTGCCCAACCGAGTTGGGATATTTATGGCCGGTACACAAGAAGTTCTTCACTCTTCCACCGCAGCAGCAATGATCTCCGGTTCAGTAGCAGCGACGGCTGCCGGGGCAGGAGGCTCTGTGCGCCCGCCGGCTCAAGTTTTATCGGATTTGTTTGATGCGTTGGCTGCGCTTATGGCAGAGGCTAACCCGGTGGATCAGGACGCCCACAACGCGGAAATTGCAAAGGTGAGGGAACAGATCACACAAGCCAAGGGTGACCTAGCAGCCAAAGATGCCAGGATGACTGCAGAGCGGGCCGCTTTGGATGCGCAAGCCTATAGGCTCATGTTGGATCAGAGTGCGTCACATGAAGTCATGAAAAGGAAGTATCGATCTCGTTTGCCTCCGGTCTTCAAGGCCAGGGACCTCTTTAACACCCCAGGAGCGGGAACCAGTAATCTGCCGGTGGTAAACCGGGCGGAAGCACCTGGGACGGGCGCACCGGTTCAGCCCCGTTTGACGGACCCGCCTCATCGTAATATTATTGTGCCTCAGGCTGTTCCAACACCTCCAGGTCACTATTCCAACCCGATGGACAACCTCGTCGCAGCTGCTGCACGATTGGAGGCCATCCCAATTGAAGGTGATTCGCCACAGGCGGTGGAAACACGCCGGGTTAAGGAACTTCTTAGGACAGCTTTGATCCAGCAAGAAGCATACTCATACAGCCGTGACCGGATCCATTCCACCCCTCGTCCAAGCCGGAGCTATAGCAGGCATATGGATGAACCAGCCGTATCAAGTAATGCACGACGTGGAGCACCCCGTGACAACAACCCGGCGGGGGGTGCTGATAATGCTCAGGAAGTGGTGGACCGGGCCCGGCCTTGAGGAGGCCGAGTTAAGCGGCACGATGTCGAGCTCGTCGACTTCGCCGATTCGTCCAACTACCTCGGCCGAGCCTGGTGTTACCTCTAGTTCTTTGGGGGTGCCTTGCCTTGTCCCCGCTTTACGCAATGTGCGCCTGCCCAAGGATTTCAAGGGCCCGCGCAAGGTACCAAATTACACGACGGATCAACCTCCAGAGACATGGGTAGAAAGCTACGAGATGGCCATGGAGATGCTTGATGTGGATGATGCGGCATGTGCGAAATATTTCACCATGATGCTCGAAGGAACGGCCCGTACTTGGTTAAAAAGCCTACCGGCCAATTCTATCAGTTCATGGGCCCAATTGCGAGCCCGGTTTATCAGTAATTTCAAAGACAAATGCAAGCAGCCTATGTCAATAGTGGATTTAGATGCCTGTTTCCAGGAGAAAGGAGAATCGACGACCCATTGGGTGCGCCGGGTCTCGCAAGTTCTGCATTCATCAGACCGCATCAACACTGACACCGCAGTTATAACCCTAGAAGGCAACTGCTGGTTTGGGCCGCTAAAGTTGAAATTAGGACGGATGAAGCGCCATTGCACTGATATGGGGACTCTCATGGCTGCATTAGTGAAGTATGCTGATTCTGATAGTACCAAGGATCCCGAGTCTGATGACGACAAGACAGGGAAGGGAAAGAAGAACAGTAACTTCAAAGGGCAGCAGCATAATCCGGCAGGTAATGGTAGCGGAGGCAAGCGTAAAGCGGATGGCAACATGGACTTCGTGGCTAACACCAACGCACAGGACAAGGGCCAGCGACGCAAGGGTAAACTGCCGAATCACGGTGGAGCGCCTAATCCTAACCCGGACCACCTAAATTATCTACTAAACCAGCCCTGCCCAAAGCATGGGACGAAGGAGGTGCCAGCCAACCACCTTTGGAAGGATTGCTACATTATGCAGGAGTTCAAGAATTCTAATGCTTTCCGGTATGACCACGGCTCCGGTGGTGGCTCAGGATCCGGGCCGGGTTACGATGGAGGAAATTCCGGTTCAGGATTTAATGGTAATCCGGACGGACATAACATCAAAATAATAAACAGGGTGGTTACAATCAGCAGCAGCAGCAGCAGTCGAGTTACCAGAGTCACCCGAAGCAGTTGAATAGTGGGCAATATCATGTCTTCACCACTAGTTTGGACAAGCGAGATCGGAAGGTTTAAAGGAGGGCTGTGAATTCCATTGAACCGGTCGTACCTCAATATCTACGCTGGTCTGAACAGCCAATCGTATGGAGCAGAGAGGATCACCCTCCCGGGGTTGATAATCCGGTCATTAGCATTGGTGGTGGCGCCTCAGGTAGGAGGTTATAAGTTCACCAAGGTACTCATGGATGGAGGGAGCAGCATTAATATCTTATACTATGAGACCTTCCGTCGTATGGGGCTAACAGATAAAAATCTCAAACCGTCCAATACGGTGTTCCATGGGGTGGTACCTGGTAAGTCAGCATATCCTGTTGGCAAGATAGCTCTGGAAGTGGCCTTTGGAGATGATCATGATTCCAGGTCGGAGACATTGACTTTTGAGGTGGTAAAAATCCAGAGTCCATATCACGCCCTGTTTGGGCGGCCGGCTTACGCCAAGTTTATGGCCCGGCCCTGTTATGTGTATCTGCAGCTCAAGATGTCGGGTCACAAGGAGACAATAACGGTTCACGGAAGTCGTAAGATCGCTTTGGAGTGCGAAGAAGGATATGCAGCCTACGCAGAGTCGGTTTGTGCCACAGAGGAGCTAAAGTATTATAAGGACAATGTTGATCCGGCGGACATGACTCCATTGAAGAAGCCAACTACGGAGCATGATCCGCCACGAAGTTTAAATCGGCAGCCGAGACTAAGCTTGTTGACTTCATGCTGGCGATTCATCCAAGCAGATTCGATGTCGGCGCCAATTTGGATCCGAAATAGGAAAGCGGCGCTCATCGAGTTCATCCGTGAGAATCGGGACATTTTGCATGGAAGCCTTCGACATGCCAGGTGTACCGAGGCAACTCGTGAGCACACTCTTAATGTGGATCCTAAGTACAAACCGGTGAAGCGGTTCCTCCGCCGGTTTAACGAAGAAAGACATAAAGCTATTGGAGAAGAGGTGGCGGGCTCTTAGCGGTGGCTTTATTGTTGAAGTTTTCCATCTGAGTGGTGGCTAATCCGGTCTTTGGTCCTTAAGAAAAATGGCACTGGCGCATGTGTGTAGATTACAGATCTAAACAAGGCACATGTCAGATCCCTTTGCCCTCCCCCGTATTGATCAAATTATTGATGCTACGGCGGGTTGTGAGCGTTTGAGTTTTCTGGATGCATATTCTGGGTATCATCATATCAAGATGGCGGTTAAGGACCAGGAGAAGACGGCATTCATAACTCCCTTTGGAGCCTTCTGCTATGTATCTATGCCCTTCGGGCTAAAGAGTGCCCAGGCAACTTATCAACGGTGTGTACAGAATTGCCTTCATAAATAGATTGGCTGGAATGTGCATGCTTATGTGGATGATATTGTAGTTAAGTCAAGGGAGAAGGAGACTCTGGTTGATGATTTGAAAGAAACTTTTGATAACCTAAGGACGTACAAGATGATGCTCAATCCGGCCAAGTGTGTCTTCTGTGTACCGGCTGACAAGTTATTGGGTTTTCTGGTGTCTAATAGGGGAATTGAAGCTAATCCGGAGAAGATCACAGCAATCACCTCCTTGGCTAAACGGAAATGTATCAATGATGTTCAACGCTTGGCAGGCCGGATTGCTGCGCTGAGCCGGTTTATCAGTCGCCTTGGTGAGAAGGCGATCCCTTTGTACCAGATGTTGAAGAAGACGGATCAATTCGTCTGGAGTTCTGCTGCTGATAAAGCGTTTGAGGACATAAAGCGTTTGAGGACTTAAAGCGGCAATTGTCCAATCCGCCTGTGCTCGCCGCTCCAATTGACAAGGAGCCGTTGCTGCTATATGTTGCGGCTAATGCTCGTGCAGTCAGTGTGGCTATTGTGGTGGAGCGAAAGGAGGCGGGCAAAGGAGCATCCGGTTCGGCGTCAGGTTTACTATATCGTGAGGTACTTATTGAGTCCAAGCAAAGGTATCCGCATTGGCAGAAGCTGGTGTATGGAGTTTTATGGCAAGCCGGAAGCTTAAGCAATATTTCCAGGGACACCCTATCACAGTGGTCAGTTCTGCCCCTTTGGGAGATATAATCCAGAACAGAGAAGCAACTGGTCGGATTGCCAAGTGGGCTATAGAGCTTGGACCGCACGGATTGAAATATGTACCCCGAACGGCGGTCAAGTCTCAAGCACTTGTCGATTTCATCAATGATTGGACGGAACTGCAAGCGCCTGAAGAGAAGCCGGATCACACATATTGGACCATCCATTTTGACGGATCCAAGCAATTGGAGGGCTCGGGGGCTGGAGTCGTATTAACTTTCCCACGAGGTGATAAGTTTCGTTACATTCTCCGCTTAATGTTCCCTTGTACTAATAATGCAGCTGAGTATGAAGCCTTACTCCATGGTCTCCTGATGGCTAAGGAAATGAATTTAAGGCGAGTTAAGTGCTTCGGTGACTCGGACCTAGTGGCTCAACAGGTATATGACACTTCGGATTCCAAGGACCCACTCATGGCAGCATACCGTCGTGAGGTAGATATTGTTGCAGGTCACTTCAAAGGCTATCAGGTGGACCACGTGGACTGCCGAAAGAATGAAGCGGCGGACGCTTTAAGCCGGCTGGGCTCTCAGCGCAAACCGGTCTCGCCCAATATTTTCCTTGATGTGCTGCACCACCCGTCGGTCAAGCTCCCTGGTGAAGAGGATTTGGCTATTCCTGATCTGGAGGCTCAATTGGTGGCAGCTCTTCATGTTATTCCGTATTGGACGCTTCCTTACCTTGCGTACATGAACCGGGGCGAGTTACCAAAGGATGAGACTCTAGCCCGGCAGATAATCCGGCGATCCAAGTCCATGACTATTGTCAATGGTGAGTTGCATCACTGCAATGTGTCAGGGGCGTTTCAACGTTGTGTGTCTCCTGAGGAAGGCTATGAAATTTTGCGTGAGATCCACGAAGGAGACTGTGGTCACCATGCCGGTTCAAAATCTTTGGTGGCTAAAGTGTTCCGCCATGGTTTCTATTGGTTGTCTGCTCATGCTGATGAGGAAGATCTGGTCAGACGATGTGACGGTTGCCAAAAGTTCTCAGGACGTGCTCATGTGCCGGCTCAAGAATTGAGAATGATTCCAATTACTTGGCCATTTGTGACTTGGGGGTTGGATATGGTTGGACCTTTCAAAAGGTCCAAGGATAAGAAGACCCACCTTCTGGTGGCGGTCGATAAATTTACAAAATGGGTGGAGGCAAAACCCGTTAGCAAGTGTGATGTAGCCACGACGGTTCAGTTCATCAAAAAAGTGATTTTCCGGTTTGGCTTTCCACATAGTATCATCACAGATAATGGTACTAATTTGTCCAAGGGTGCCATGAAGGAGTTCTGTGAACGTGAGCACATCCGGCTTGATGTTTCGTCAGTAGCCCACCCACAGTCCAATGGTCAAGCAGAGCGAGCTAATCAAGAGATCTTGAGAGGCATCAAACCCCGGCTTATGGTTCCTTTGCAGAGAACACCGGGTTGTTGGGTAGAAGAGTTACCATCTGTGTTATGGAGCATCAATACTACACCCAACAGATCAACAGGATACACGCCGTTCTTCATGGTCTACGGAGCGGAGGCGGTTTTCTCCAGTGATATCCGTCATGATTCACCTCGTGTGGCGGCTTATGTTGAAGCGGACAACGAAACAGCACGGCAAGATGCTTTGGACCTGTTGGATGAAGAGCGTGACATAGCAGCTGCTCGCTCGGCGATTTACCAACAGGATCTTCGTCGTTATTACAGTCGCCGAGTCAGAACCAGAACCTTTCAAGAGGGAGATTTGGTGCTTCGGCTCATCCAAGATCAGACTGATATGCATAAGTTATCCCCACCTTGGGAGGGACCTTTCATGGTCAGCAAGAATCTGCACAATGGGTCATACTATCTGATCGATATTCGAGAGCACAAAGACTCACGTACATCAGAGGAGGAGACCAACAGGCCGTGGAACATAGCTCATCTTCGGCCTTACTATACCTGAGCAATCGGCTCTACTTATGTACATATTATGACAATGTATATATTATGATTAATACAATAAACCGGAGCCTCAGCTAAAGCGGGGTCTTTGTTCTTTTTATATCATGTGTGGTTACACGGAGTTGTTCTGTCTTAAAGCGGCCTCCGGTTTACCCCTTGAATTTGCTTTTTTTCAAAAGCTTCATGTTATATCACTTGGGGGCTTGGTCGTATCCGAACCAATGCAACACCTTTTGATAGGCGAAAGCCAACAGATCGCTTGGGGACATGGTCAAGTCTGAACCAGTCACGCCTCTTGATCGGTCTAAGGCCACAGAATTACTTGGGGGCTTGGTCGAACCCGAACCATTGCCACGCCTCTTGATCGGCATAATGCCACTGTTTCATTTGGGGACCTGGCTGACTTGAACCATAGCTACACCTATTGGGGCTTGGTCATGTCCGACCATGGTAACGCCATCTGATCGGCTTAATAAGCCTCTTTTTGCAAACGGTTTTATCATTGCCTCTGCTTGAGAATTTTCTTTGATAGATATTTCTTTATTCTTTTTGCATTTTTAAACCGACAAAGTTTTTAACCGGTTCAAGCTGTCAATTAATGAACACGGTTCATTTTAATCCGGAGATTATTTGCCCGATTTGATTTTCTGTTCACATCCTGTTATGGAGTAACACGGTGTTTATCATAACCCGGTACGGTTTACATGGTAAACCGGCATTATATACATAGGAGATGTCTTCTCCTTTGATGGTATAGGTTTATACACCTCCATTTCAAGATTGGCCAAGCCAACCTCATGCCCAACGATGGCAGGTATTTTGTATCACAAGATTTGATCATATACCTAAAATTTCATTGCATATATATACAGCGATCATAATTTTTCTGGCGGTGCAACCGCCCTGGCGCTTTAAGATTTTTTGATTGCAGGAAAAATAGATTGGAGGTTTTGATCATCCAACAGAAGTGCAAGTAGCAGTAATTATGCACGAAGGCACATCAAAATCAGGAGTATTGGCTAGCCTATTACAAGGCAATATGGGGCGCAAATAAGTTCATTGTTTTCTGTCAAACATAAGAGAGCAGCAATGTAAACCGGCCTCCGGTTTAAGCTTGGTCACCAGCACGGGCTGATGGTTGTGGATCATCTTGCTCCGCTTCAGCTTCTGCTTCCCTACCCAGTGGCTGGAAATCAACAGTTGTCCAGTCGATGCCCATTAATGCTTGAAAGACAGCTTCATCATTGATCAGCAATGATGGTTCAATATCAGGAGCATAAGTATGCTTACGGATTGGAGGGATAAGGTTTTCCGCTTCAGGAATTGGTGCAGCCACTCGTTTATTTTGATTATCATACTGGGCTTGATAATGAGACAAATCTGCCTCTTCAACCAGTTGACAAGCCAAAGGGCGCACCTCCCGGTTTATCGACCTCAGATCCTCCTCATTGAACTCTGAGCCATCTTCTTTCAGGTGGGGATAGCCTTGAGCCGCTTCAACAGGGTCAAAGTCCGGCACCCATGCTTTGGCCCGGATTAAGGCATTGATAGCACCGGTTTGAGCAGCAGATTTCTTCAGCTCTTCAAACCGGGCGGGAAGCATAGACAGTCTCTTAAGAGTATCTTGGATCAAGGTGGGCGTCGGGTTGTTATGGGATGCAGTTGAGATAATCCGCTGTGCACCAGTATACAGTTGCTCTATCAGTGTGTAGGCGGCTTTCAACTTCTTTCGCACGTCCGACCCCAAGTGGCCAATGCGTGTCCCTGTATATATTGCAAAGGGTTAAACCAACCGGCGAATCCATAAGAAGGCAGAGTTATTACAGATATCAAAGAAAGCTTACCAAATATAGCAGCAGTCATGGCATGCACTTGCCGCTTTATGCTGGTCAATTCATCAACCACCGGTTTAAGTGCGGCCTCGGCATATTCAGCTCGCTTAATTAAAGCGGCTTTCTCAGTGGCCCAATCCGACCGCTCTTTGTTGAAGCCCTCCTTAAGCTGTTCCATGACGCTTAAAACGCTGGTCAATTCCTCTTTCGCCTTGGAAGTTTCGGCTTGTTGGGACTTCAGATTTTCTTGAAGATCGGCGAGTTGGCTTTCTCTTGTCTTCATTTCGACCTACATACTGAGACGATAATATGATTTACATAATGATACAAGAATTGAAGTACCAACCACACAAACAAGTTATGCACTTGGTACTTGGGGGCTAATGCATATTTGCTCTTCATCTTCCAATTGTTCATAAAGTCCCAAGCTCAATACAAGTATTCAACTTGGCACTTGGGGGCTAATGGTTATTTGCTCACTTAAGTACTGATGCTACAATTTCTGTTACCTAAAGTCCCGGTTTAACTACACTAAGTTGAACCGGCCGTTGGGGGCTACATCGGCAAATTCAGAAGCATTGCGGTTCACATTAACAAGTCCCAGTTTGAATGAAGATCCTAAACCGACCCTTGGGGGCTAGGAGAATTGACAAAGATTGAAATATCCAAGCAGGAAAAAACACGTGGAAGTTACCTCAAATTTTTCTTTCATCATGTTAACCAGACCGGCTTCATAGTCACGGCTGGTATACAGCCGGTTTAGGTAGCCGGAATGGATATCTTGGGCGTTCAGAGCGGCATAAGTTGCCAGATCGGCATTCCATTTTCCTTTTCCAATGGCAGAAAATTCTTCCTTGGCAGTATGTTTGGATAAGGCAATAGGATTGCCTGGATCTGTACGGCCAAAGCCAGTAATAACAACTGCATCGTCCTTGGCATCTCCGGTTTGCACTGGGGCTGACGGTTTATCAGCATGTTTTGATGGGCTGGTGGATCTCTCAATCCAGATAGGGCTTGCAGGCTGGTCAACAGGGCCCGAGGTGTCAGTGGGCCTCTCCTCAGCAATGAAGTCATCATCTTGCCGTGGTGGGTCGTTTGGCACATCTTCACGAATAGCCGCTTCAAGATCCGGTGCTCTATCCGGTTCAGGAACGGTGTTCTCCTCAGCCGCTTTGTCCAGGCGAGCTTTCTTGCTTGGCCTAGGCTTGGCCCTGAAAGAAATAACAAGGGTCGATACAGTATATGTTGCAAAGTAATGCATCAGAAACAGTATGATGAGTGCGGCTTACCCAAGCATTGTCTTGAGCGGCGGCAGCTGGGTAGCTGATGACTTGCCAGACGATGAATGGGAAGTGACCTGATAATCGGAGTCAGACGGATTAAGAGGTTGACGAAAACAGCCAGCTTTAGGACAAGCATTGACAAAAGAGTTGGAGACCTCTGAACGGTGTTTTCGAACCGGACTGTTCGGTAAACCGGCGGAGGTAACTACCTGGCACCGTCTTGGGTCGTGTGGCGAAGCTTCGTCTTTGTGTCTTCATAAGAAAGTTTGGTCCAAATGAGCAAGGGATGAGAAAATTTAACTTTCCGGTTTGCTGACGGATTTTTAAGCGAAGGCAAAGGGTTTGAATCGGAAGAGTGTAATTACCTCTACAAAAAGATTATCGGCTTCTGCGTCATCCTGGCAATAATCGTTATCAATAAGGCGTGTGAAAAATAAGCCAAGTGAATCAAGATCTATCTCAAGGTCCGGATTACCCACATAATAAATCGCCAAGATTGAGGAAAGGCAGCGGTGGTTTTCTTCTTGTGAGCGGGCCTCTTCACAACTTTGGTTTTGGGCCGGGTTGGCCGCTCCGGTTTCTCTGGCTTCTCCGGTTTCTCTTGAGGAGGCTTCTTGCTCCAAAATAGAGCATCGCCCTGTTCAAAAGATATTGGTGTTAAACAGTTGAACATGAATATTAAATAAAAAGGGCAAGGCATGAGTCTTACAGCTGGCGGTTTATTAATGGCACAAAAGGGAGCCAGTCCGGTTTGAGCACGGATAGATTCCGGTTCATTTAGTATCTTTTTCACAGCTTTTGTAACTTCATCGTCTGTGATCTGGATGTCAATGTGTCGAAGAGGATCTTTTTCACTTCCTGTATACTCGCACATCAAACCGGAGCGCCGGCTTAAAGGTAATATGTTCCATGATATCCAGCAACGAGCAAGGTCGACCCCTGTCAGCCCATTAGCCATGAAGGCCCTGAGCTTAGATAATTGAGGAGCATACTTGCTTCTCTCCTTGGCAGTCAGCCTTTGCGGGAAAGGATGTGTATTGCTTAGCCGCTCTGGACGGTAGCCCAGCAAAGGATTTTCGTCGTCAGGAGAGGTGTCTCTACAGTAAACCCATGTTTGATTCCACTCTTTGGGATGACTGTGCAGTTTGGCGTGAGGGTAGGTGACTTCTTTCCTCTTTTGAATCGCCATACCGCCTAATTCTGTGTTAGGACCGTCAGTGAATCCAGTGCGGCGGTTTAAATGGAAGCAATCTCTGAATAGTTCAACTGTGGGCTCCTCTTGAAAGAATACCTCACAGAGCACTTGGAAGTGACATGTGTTGGTTCTGAGAATTTGGCCCTATGTCTTGTGGGTGGAGTTGGAAATTGGCTAAAACATCCCGGTAAAATTTTGAACCGGGAGGATCGAAGCCCCGGGCTAGGTGGTCCACAAAAACAACAACCTCTCCCTCTTGGGGCATGGGAGGACATTCTGTACCGGGGACCCTCCAATGAACAACCCTTTTGCTGCTCAAAGCGCCAGTAAGGACTAAGTTGTTCAGCTGAGTCTCAGTCACACGAGAGGGAACCCAGTTGCACTCATACACTTGTTTAGCCATGATGCGATCTACAAAGACAACAAGTCCGGTTCAAGAATGTGTTGGATGAATATACACTGGTATGTACAATGTTAAACCGGAGGCAGTTATTTCTAAACCGGAGTTCCATGAAGCGGCAACGTCTGGCTAAAAAGTTCTGGCGGTTCAACAAGGGGACTAATGGTATATACCGGTTTGTTAATTTTTTCTACACCAAGTAAAACCGCCTGATCTAAACATTGAAACAGTTGAGATTGCAAATGGATAAGTATGCAGAAACAGATTTCACAAGATTTTTCTACAGCATTGGATCTGAAGCAAGTTCAGGAAACAAGAAAAATATTCAAAAGTTCAAAGCGTAACAATATTGAATCAATGGGCGTAAATATATGCGAGATCTATGGTCTTGGGCATGAAACTAAAGGCGGATACTAAAGCTACCGCTACACAGAAAGGTGAGGTCACAGATGCATCCGAGAGCTAGTATATGAACATGAACAGTCGATGAACACTACAAGAACACGAAACCGTAGAACAGATCTGTGTTGAGAAAAGCAGAAGGTTTACCAGGGTTGAGGAAGACGCGGAAGGTCGCCGCGGTGCTCTGGTGCGTTCAAGTTGATGAGCGGCCAAGGTCGGTGCAGAAGTTGACGGCGACGGCGGAGCTCCGAGGCTGGCGACGCGAGGAAGACGAAGAAGAAGGGCATGAAGGGGAGAAAAGAAATGACCCTTCGGTCCTATTTATAAGGCAAAAGGACATGTGTCAGGCGCGAAAATCAAGGAGCCACGAAACGGAGTTGTCGCCTCGATTTTCGCAGATTTATTAAACCAGGAAGCATAATGGATAGCTTCATTATGACAGGTGACGTCACTCCGGTTTACAGCAATCAGAGAAGATGACATCATGGCGGTTCAACAGATCACAAGAAGATATTGAGGATGAAGATTTTTTGCTAAGGATTGACATGAACCTGTTCAAATCAATCTGGGGCCTAATGTTGGGGATATTACTACTGGGTGTAAACCGGCCTACTTGGGCCGGGTTAACTTTGTCAGTAGTTAAAGAATGTTAAAGCCTGAGAAGGCAGATGAGGGCCTAAGGTCCGTAGTCAGTTTGGAGCCTGTAGCCGTAAACCGGCGATGGTATGTAAACTTGCATTGTAAGGTAGGAGTAAGTAGAGACCAAACCGGACACGTTCATGATCCGGTGTTGGGACTCACAAACCGTGGCGTCACCCATGTATATAAAGGCGACCGCGTGATTCAGACAACAGACAACAACTCGAGACTTAAGGCGAAGCTTGTTTGCTCCCTAGTCATCGAAACCCCATCAATTCCATTACAACTAGACGTAGGCTTTTACCTTCATCGAAGGGGCCGAACTAGTATAAACTCTCTTGCGTCCCTGTGTCCGCTTTAACCCCTTCAAGCTAACCCGTCGCGATGGCTCCACGACTAAGTCCTTTCACGAGGACATCTACCGTGACAAAACCACGACAGGTCCATAGTTAGTAGCTAGATGGCTTCTTCTCTCTTTTTGGATCTGAATACAATGTTCCCCCCTCTCGTGGAGATCTATTCGATGTAATCTTCTTTTTGTGGTGGGTTTGTTGAGACCGATGACGTGTGGGTTTATGATCAAGTCGATCTATGAATGATATTTGAATCTTCTTTGAATTCTTCTATGTATGATTGGTTATCTTTGCAAGTCTCTTGAATTATCGGTTTGGTTTGGCCTATTAGATTGGTTTTTCTTGCCATGGGAGAAGTGCTTAGCTTTGGGTTCGATCTTGCGGTGTCCTTTCCCGATGTGAAGGGCAGCAAGACACGTATTGTATCGTTGCCATCGAGGATAACAAGATGGGGTTTATTTCATATTGCATGAATTTATCTCTCTATATCATGTCATCTTGCTTAAGGTGTTACTTAATACTCTAGATGCATGCTGGATAGCGGTCGATGAGTGGAGTAATAGTCACTACAAAAAAATACACTTCCGTGATGATACGTGTTTGTCACAGTAGGTCGCGTTTTTTGTCATGCATGTACATCCATGACAAATTTGTGATAGAATCAAGATAGTCATACCGCGGTTGTCAGAGAAGTGTTCCATGACATTACCAAAATTATCATCACGGAAGTGTCCCCTTCCACGATGATGAATCGCGCGTCACGGAAGTGCTTTCGTCAAGGGTGACCGACATGTGGCATCCACCATAACGGAATGCCGTTAAGCTATCGGGTCGGGTTTTGGATCCGATAACCCGTTAACAGCCCCGACCAATGGGAAATTTCCACGTGTAAAATTCTTATTGGCCGGACGAAACACGTGTCAGCTCGTCAGTGGGTCAGATAGGTGCCTATGATACGTCGACACGTGGCACGGCCCAACAGAGGCCCATTCCTGTGAAAAGGCCGGCCCGTTTGACTTGGTCAAAAGGTGGCGGGCCGGCCCATGGAAAGCCTGTTAATGGCATGTTCGCATATAGCCCATTTACAACCCGCTAACCCAAGGCCCGTTATGCCCTATCTGAATTAGGCCCAGTAGCATCATCTGGACCATTCAATATGATTCCAGCCCGTTTTCACTTCTGGCCCATGTATGGCCCATGACATCTTTCGGCCCATATGAGGGCCCTATGTAACTCTTGGCCTATTAATGGCCCGTGGTGAAACTGGCCCGTAATGAACAATGTATCACTTTACACCCATTAACGGCCCGTGGTGAAACTGGCCCGTAATGAACAGTGTATCACTTTATACCCATTAACGGCCCGTTATTCCGCTGGGCCATTTCCAGCCCATGTTATCTTTCGGCCTTCTCAGAGCCCATTTATTCTTGGGCTCATTTCCGAAGATTCGTTTACTTACGGCCACATCATCATTTTACGCTTGTGGGCCAAATTCAGCCCGTGGTTACGATCGGCCCGTTTGTGGTCCGTTAATTAATTTGGGTCGTTTTCATAGCGTCATCAAATACGGCCTATTAACGATGGCCCGTTATGGTCGGCCCATGAACAGACGATTCCAACTCTAGCCCGTTTACGGCCATAATGAGGCCTGTTATTCGCACATGTTTGGCCAATCGATCATACGGCCCGTATAAGGCCCATTGATGATACGGCCCGTAGAAGGCCCATTGTTTCTACTGACCGTAGAAGGCCTCTTGTTTCTGACCGTAGAAGGCCCATCGCTTCTTTGGCCCGTAGGAGGCCCAAAGGTCACTACGGTAAATATTAGCCCATGGTTATTGTGGCCTAGTTTAAAAAATAGGTTATTGCAGCCACTAGCAAACCGCGGAAAAAGAACTGCACTGACTACAAGCAAACAAATAAACAAGACAATAAGGAAATAAATAAGTAAGCAACTTATGCTAGGCTATCACGGCTATTACACATATTGCATCCACTGGGCATCAAATTTTGCCACCAGTGCAAATATAGGGAACACAACAGCATATAAATGCCGCAGCAAAACAAGTCTAGAACTGAAACACTTTAGAAGAGCTCAAGAAACAATATCCTGGGTACCCATAATGCTGGCAAGATGCTTAGCAAGCTTATTAACTTTCTCTTGTTTGGCGATTAAATCCTCCAGTAACTTCGTTGCACAAGAAAGTACGATCTCAATTCTGCGGGGACTTCCTCAGTCCTTGACTTCTTCTTGCCGCAAAGACAGTTGATCGATGCCTTTCAAATTTTGTAGCCGAGATCAAGAAGCCAAGTGATTCAGCTGAAGTTCAAAGAGCTTGTGCCGGTGATCGCCAAGAACTCGAACACTACATCAACGCAGGACTGTGGGGTTTTCTCACCATCTACAAGATCGTTGTTATCACCTTTCTTGGAGACTAACAGGTTGTCTCACTATCTTGAACCTTATCTGCATTACTTTCTCTACCATTGCATAGTGGGGTGCTCTTCTCCAATATTCTGTTTGCATACTACAAGAGAAACAAGCAGACACATCACAGTTTAGCTTGTAGTATACAAAACTCATTTTGGTAAACCGGTTCAAGAGTAAGGTGGACATGATAACAGATGAAACAAACATATATCTATGTACTATGGTCACTTTGTATTTTCCATATCATTCTAGTTTATGTTCCCTAATCAAGATAGAGACACAGCTCAACTCATATATTTTTAAGACACAACAAAGACAGATGTAATATAAGTGTGAGAAACTAGACATCATTGGCAAGACTTGTAATGTGCATCACATGAGAACATAACTATTTATGCAACTTAAACTGAAATCAACATAGAGCAAGAAGTTAGAACAGCAATCCGATTAAAGAAATAGGTTTAAAACATACCTGCTATGCGCCATTGGAGTTTCGATTGGATCCTTCAAATTCGAAAGTAGTTGGTATGAGTAAATATAGTGATGCAACAGCAAAGGAGTATGGACCATAGCTACGGAATCTGACCTGAGAACAGTTGCTCTTCTGCTTTAAACGTGGAGTTTGGGTTAGTTGTGGTGGTCTTCGTGCTTTGGGCATTGCAGTAGCTTTACAAACTTTGCTTGGGGGTACTACTGTGGTGGACATGGTGCTTTGTCAACTATAAGTGGGTTACTATCCGCTGGGGTTGCGGTTAGATGGGTTGTAGCTGGTTCTCGCCTAACGGTGTAAGTGTGCAATCTGGAAGAGTCTCGATTATGTGTGGTGGGGCTAGTTTATGGGCCAAGATAACCATGGTTCTATCTGCATCAACGGGTAGCACTTGTCTTTTGTGAAGAACGGGTTTTGCTCCCTTAGATACCGCCATCACCCCTCCAATTCAAATGGCTGATAAACAAGAAAAGAAATTGAACGTCTGAGACATTGTATGATAGATGATGTGGTAATTCACATATATGTTGTCTAACCAAACAGGCAGATGACACAATTTCACATATATGATGCCTAACTAAACAGGATAACATGACACAGCTTTCAGATATATGATGGATAACTTAACAGGATATAATGGCATAATTCAACATATGATGAGTACCTAAACAGGATGACATGACAAAACTATATGATGTCTTTCTAAAATAGGTTGGGATGAAATAATTCACATACATGTTGTCTAAGTATACAGATGGCATGATATAATTGACATAATTGATTCATATACTAAGCAACCGGCACTCGCATGTATGATCTCTAAACTAAGCGATAGAATTCAATAGTGTGCATATGATGTCTAAACTAAGCAATGCAATACACCATATGCATCATATGAGAAATATAAACATTGCAACTTAGAGCATACACCTCGGTGGGATATAGGACTGGTCATCTGCTCTCTAAATCCTCCTCTCGAGGAGCTCCTCAGAACCATCGAGATATATGCTTCAACAGTACCATTATGCGCTCACGAAGACCTTGTTTTCACTCCAGATTTTTCCATAACTGGCTCAAATGGCTGATACACATAAAGAGTAGTTCAATATACACAGATTGTCCATAAATGGAATACGTAATGAAAAAAAAAGATGGCATGAGATAATTCACATATATGATGCCCGGCTCCATGGCGTGCATAATTCACATATATGATAACTGGCTGAAAAACATGGCATTGCATAATCCACATATCTGATATAGAAAGCAAACAGGAGGCATTCACACAAAGCATGTCTAATCTAAGCAGATGGCCTAGCAATGCAAGATATGAGAAATATAACCCAGCCAAGTTAGAGCATGCACCTCGGGGGGGGGGGGGAATACGACTGGTCATCTCTCTCTGAATCCTCCTCTGAGGAGCTATCTCAGAATCAAAGAAGAAATCAGATCGACGTGTAGCAATCGACCGCTTTCGAGAAGACCTTGTTTTCACTCAGATTTTCCCATGACCGACTTAAATGGCTGATGCACAGAAGAGTAGATGAATGTATAAACATTGTTGACAAATGGAATACATTATGGAAAAAATATGGCACGATACAATTCACATATACGATGACTAGCTAAACAGATGGCATTGCATGATTCACGATATGATGCCCGGCTAAAGAAGATGGCATTGCATAATTTTATATATTTCTCCGTTTTAATAATTGTCTTTTAGAGATTTCAAATGGACTACCACATACGGATGTATAAAGACATATTTTAGAGTGTAGATTCACTCATTTTGTTCCGTATGTAGTCACTTGTTGAAATCTCTAAAAAGACAAATATTTAGGAATGGTGGGAGTATGATATAGAAACCAAACAGTGGCATTCACACAAAGCAAATCTAAACTAAGTCGATGACATATAAGATGTATAATGTAAGCAATGCAAGGCGCCATATGCATGATATGACCAACATCAAGATGCTGTGTTAGAGCAAACACCTCGGTGGTAAACAGGCGTGGTCGGCTCCTTCTAATCTCCATCTCGAGCTTATCTTCCTCTAGAATACAATCTGAAATGCAGGAGGAGGGGGGCACTTCGCCCACCATGGAGCGGCGTCAGATGACATTATATTCAGACGCATAGCGGTCTTCTCTTTTCTCTACATGTTCAAGACGATTGTGTACAATATCGGACATGCATAATAAAAAAATAGTTAGATTTTGTAAGGCCTAAGGGTGCATGAAAAATCAAGACCGATGGTAGCAAACGAGTGGATGGATCCAAAACTAATGATACCGTGTAGATTATAGCTTCAGCTTAAAAAGATAGACAATGGATCATCTATTGTTTGTTGCCCACCCAACATGAACCACATAGAAGACCCTAGATGAACCGGATAGTAGATGATACTATTATTCTTGGCTCGATATGAGACCCATGGGCAATTCAAAACTCAAGATTGAACAATAAAGTAGCAGGTAATAATAACCGATGTATAATGTAAGCAAACACGAAGATCGCGACCTCTCTTCCTGAACTGTGTAGTCCTTAGGTTCATCTCGCTCACCGGTGATGGTAATGCGTTGGCATGACCGCCGCAACGAGGAAGATGATCTCGAGGTGGCAAAAGGAAGTCTGCGAGGGATCTGCTGCAAGGAACGCTTCTGTCGATGGTGCACCTCAGGTGGGGTGGATGACGGCACGGCAGGAGCAGGACATAACACACAGAGTTTTCTTTTGACGCCTATCTAAAAATGAAGTAAATCTGTAAGGGCTCCTTAGAATTGGAGGACTCTATAAACGCAGGGACAGGAAAAACACAGGAATAGGATAGGAATGCACGTGCAAAACAGTGCATTTGGAAACATAGGATTTCAGTCAACCTGTGTGTTTGGCTCACGTGAATTGGAAGAATAGAGGAATGGAAAAACAAAGTGATGCGACGAGTGTACAACCTCTTTGGCATAGCCTTGCGGACCTCAGCATCATTGGGTTGGACGTGGAGGATGGTGATGATGCTGGTGTGATTTGGAGGCGGGGAAGAAGATCCGAGGCCTCTGGAAACGGCGCTGAGGGTACTACTCCGCTGTGATGGACGGTTCCGTCGTTGGAGCAGCTCCGCTAAGGTGTACGGCGACGAGGTTGAAGCATGACAAGACATACAACGTTAATCTGAAGTGGGACCCTAATATCATCTGCAATAGATGATGTAAAATACATCACCAAAAGTGCTAGATGTAAACGCATCACCAAGCGCCATGGCGCTCCGACAGATGATGTAAGTACTGCTTCACTCAACTTAATCAAGAAAATGAACTTCACAAATAAACTTAATTTTACCGTCAAACTGATTGAACTAGTAACAGAGCATTGAAATAGATGTTTTGGGAGTTCGAGAACTAGTAGCAGATAAGCAAAGTATCTAAATCGCCAGACGCCGAAAGGTGGAACGACTAGCAGAGAGCAAGTCGGCAAAGAGCACCGCTGAAGCGAAAAGCAAAGCAAAGAACTCATGTAGTCCGGAGGTCGTGCAGCAGAAAGAAGCAGCAAGCGAGAGCAAGAGCAAAGCAAAGAAGACGAACGAAAAGCAGGAGCAAAGAAGCAGTCACGACCGACAAAGAAGAACAGAGTCAGCAGGCGAGTGAGAGCCGAGCAGTACCGCAAGCTAGTGTTGCTAGGGAAGTCGCCGCCGAGGAAGCAACGACATGGGGGAGAGACGCCATGGATGATGTGGCCGGCGACGGCGCCGTCGATGGAGACATGCCATGTCTGCTCGGTATCGAGCATCGGCAGCCCCGTGAGATCGAATAAAAGATAAAATACAGCGGTGAGTGCAGAACCTCCTTGGTTGCGCCGAGTTGGCCTCGGCTTCATCGGAGGAATTGGTTAGGGTGATGTGGTTCCGGTGGGGCAGGTCAAGACGGCGATGTGGAGATTGAGGTGGCGCGATAGATGAGGCGAACGCCAAGGCAGCTCCTTGGAGGTGGAGGACGGGGCGGCTGATCCGGCGGGATGACGAGATCGACAACAGATCCTCATCCGGTGCGGTGGATGAGGGACGGCGCTGTTATGTGGACGACGAGTCGGGAAGAGTCTCCACTGGCGGCGGCCGGGAGGCCGACGGAGGATCGTGGGGTTTCAAGGGTTTTGGCGGCCTCGGTGCACGTAATGGGGGAGAAGGGGAGGGGGAGCCAAGCTTAGGGACGCTTGTCCGAAATGTAGGGTAAGTTACCGGTACCCCACCGGTTTTGACACCGCTGACGTGGAGCTTCATTTCTCGCTAAGGGCGTAAGGGGATTTCGCATGTCCGGCAAGTGGAGCGATTTCGAATGAGGAGGGAGTTCTCGCGCATCCAAATTTCGGATAACAAGGCGCGCGCTGGTTGAAGAAGCGGGAGTTTCAAAGGTGTGAGACAAAAGATACACAAGCTTGAAAATTTTGGGATAACAAGGTGTGGATTCCTTGTTCTACAGAACAAACTTAACGTGTAAAAAACAATTCATACAAGACACAAGAGAGTCATGTCCCCTTTTACTATATTGCTATAGATGCCATTGAAAAACTACATGAAAAATTAAAAAATCAGGAGAACAAGATTACCCCGCACAAGCATCAAATCGATTCACACTTCCTCAACAAGAATAAAAACAAATCAATTCCCACCAAAGAAAGAGTAATGTCCCTTTATATGATTACAGATGCCATGATCTCGAATTTCAATTTTGAATCCACGTTATGTTGAATTCGAATATATCATTAGGTGACCTTATGTTAATAATTGATGTAGTCGCATATTTTGATCTTCCATCATATATGAACATTTTACTCCACCATGTGAACATATATATTGTCGCTCTACCATATGGACTAAATTTGAATCAATTTTCCTTATTTGAATACGATTGTTGTCAAGTTATACAATAATTTAAATATTATCCGGATAACAAAAACATACATATAGCAAGAATCATATTTCACTATGAACTACATGTACCATACGCCTCCAATTCAAATATTTGTATCCATTTTATGTTGAATTCAAATCATAGTACATTATTGGTCTAGGTAGCTTAGATGTTTGGGATAATCTAAACCCTGTTTTCATATGTATAATTTTTGGCTGAATTGGGACAAGTTTTCAGATAAGCCTCTTGCAAAACCGAGATTCTCTCAACAAGCCTCGTGGTTCCGAGAGGGAACGTGTCACCTTTGTGTGAAACGATATACGCTGCCTCCCTCGATTTTATTTACAGAGGCAACATAGAACTATATGAGTGCCTGTTAAATTTTGAAATTATTTTGGGTTCATTTGGCCTTTTTATACATTAATTGAGTTTCGGACTTTTAATGTGCATAATCTAAATATGAATTGCATGCACATGCTCCGGCACCAAAGTGGGTTGAAATATCACATGTGTGTCCTTGGTTGAATTTCTAGGTCCCATGGAAGAAATGAGAATGAAATTCAAACATCCGGCGCCATGACTCCGCCGAGAACATCGAGAAACTTTGATTTTAAATTCATGTAAATCCAAAACTCGCCTGGAAATCATGAAACTTGGCATGGTGTCATGTCATGGCACTAACATGTTGTGGTAAAAAATTGGGCCGATTTGGAAGCTCGTGGTTCTAAGAGGGAACGTACACCTTTGAGTGTGAAACGATATACGCTGCCCCCTTGAGTTTCTTAACAAAGGCAACATAGAACTACAATAGTGCCCTGTTAAATTTTGGAATTATTCCGGTTCGTTTGTCGCTTTTATACATTAATTGAGTTTCGGTCATTTAATGTGCATAAGTCAAATTTGAACTACAAGCACATGCTCTCGTGCACCAAAGTTGGTTGAAAAATCATATTTGTGTCCTCGGTGAATTTCTAGGTCCCATGCAAGAAATGAGAATAAAATTAAAACATCTGGGCATCGTGGCTCGCCGAGAACATTGAGAAACTTGGTTTTAAAATTCTTGTAAATCCAAAAACACGCCTGAAAATCATGAAACTTGGCATGGATGTCATGTCATGGTACTACCATGTTGTGGTAAAAAATTGGCCGAATAGGAACAGATTTTGGTATAAGCTTCTTGCAAACCCAAGCTTCTCTCAAGAAGGCTCGTGGTTCTGAGAGGGAACGTACACCTTTGAGTGCGTAAACGATATACGTTGTCCCCCTTGAGTTTACTTACAAAGGCAAAATAGAACTACATGAGTGCCCTGTTAAATTTTGGAATTATTCCGGCTTCGTTTGGCCTTGTTTACACATTAATTGAGTTTTTGGTCATTTAATATGCATAATTCAAATTTTAACTACAAGCACATGCTCCCGTGCACCAAAGTTGGTTGAAAAATCACATTTGTGTCCTTGGGTGAATTTCTAGGTCCCATGCAAAAAATGAGAATCAAATTCAAACATTTGGGCATCGTGGTTTCTACGAGAACATTGAGAAACTTGGTTTTAAAATCATGAAACTTGGCATGGTGTCATGTCATGGTAGTACCATGCCGTGGTAAAAAAATTGGCCGAATAGGAACAAATTTTGGTATAAGCTTCTTGCAAATCGGAGCTTCTCTCAAGAAGGCTCGTGGTTCTGGGAGGGAACGTGTCACCTTTGTGTGCATAATTCAAATTTGAAATACAAGCACATGTTCCATTGCACCAAAGTTGGTTGAAAATCACATGTGTGTCCTTGGGGTAAATTTCTAGGTTACATGCAAGAAATGGGAATGAAATTCAAAATTCAAGGCCGTGGCTGGGTTGGAAACATTGAGAGACTTAGTTTTTAATTCCTCAGAATCCAAAACATGCATGAAAATAATGAAACTTGGCTTGGTGCCATGACATGGCACCAACATGTTGTGGTAAATTTGCAGCTCGATTTATGGCGCTACATACATTAACAATCAACAAAGTCATTTTGGAACAAGTGCTGTCATGTTACAATCGGAAACACAAGTATTGTTGAAACCGTATGCTTCTACTTACTAGTACCATTTACGTGCCGCCACGCGTCCCCATTTTTTATTAGCTAGGAGGCACCGTGTGGTGGTAGCTATTTGAGTACGAGAGGCGTGCGATCGCACCCTGCTGCGTGCTTATCGGGAGGAGAGCCCTTTGACCTCCATCTCGCCGCCCACCTCTCTCCCAAGGTCTCCATTAATGGTACCCGAGCCTGCTTAATGGCGTGGCTATGTCTCACTTGACTGAGATTTAAGAGAGAAAAATCAAAGCACGGATCTTGATGTAAGATCCGACGGACCTATATAGCATCTATCGCGACTTATAGCAAGACCGATGAATATATAAGGACGATTAATTTTTTTGATCAAAGAAGGGCTTGTCCTTCCGATTTTCATTAATCGAAACCACCACAATTCACAAGAAGTTCAAAGACAACTCCAGCCTAACACGAAGGACTAAAAGCTACCAGATTGAAATCGCAACATCCCAAGAGGCCAACAAAGGCCAAACATCCGCCAGAGAACCCAACATTTCACAACCGACGACACAATCCACATCCTAAACCGATTATTACATCAAAAGAAACTAGGAAATCAAGGAAGCCCAAAGAAGAACTAGAAGAACAACAATGCTGTGGTCGCCACAAAGAAGAGTTTTCTTCATTCCACTGCAACATTGATCTTTCACGTAAAGATAAGGACGATTAATTGTCTTACATAATTAGAAAGATAATTAAAAGCTACATGCGGCTACGCCCAAATACACAAGGGCAAAAGAAGAAGGAAGACATGGATCCGCTCACGATCTCTACTTTCTTGATGTTGTTTGCAGGTCAAGGAACTAGTCTCCACGGCGAGCGGCGATGAGCTCTTCGTGTCCTCAAGACGCCGCTTGAGAACATCCACGGATTCCTCCACCAGCCTTTGGCGCCGCTATGGAGCATGTCATTCTCGCCCATAAGTTTCTTGATGATGACGCCGGTCCTCTTCAACAAGGCACCGGGTCTCCTCCTCGCCGGGTCTGCACTTCAGACGATCTTCTCCTCAAGAAGTCGCGCCGCCCGGAGCCTCTCATTGCCCTCCCTTAATACGCCGATAGCCTGTTCAAACGAGGCTTTCATGTCGTCCTACAACCTCGCCCGGCCGGAGATCTGCTCCATCTGGCTATGGATGATTGCATGCATGCGCTTTATGTGCCGTCACGCTCGCGAAATTTTTTCTGGCTGCAGTGCGGGACATCTCTCGCCACATTCGTGGCGCTGGCGGACATCTCTGTTGCTTCATGGCGCTGCCGACCGCTGCTGCATCGACGGGCGGGACCTCCGTATACTTCAGCCGCGCCAAGGACCTCTATGTTGCTACTTCACAAGGGACATGTCGGCTACTCTTGCAGCAAGGCGGGACATCTCTCGTGCTTCCGCCCATGCTCGCCTCACCCCGTGGCAATCTTCAACCTGTAACTCACGCTGGCCATGGCAGACGCAAGGGAAGGATGCTGAATGGCTTGTTTGTTTTTGTGGATGAGGAGTTGAGGAGGAATGCGCAGTCATCTTAGCATACTAGTATTTATAACCGAGTACTAATAGCTCCTAAGTGGGAAACCGTTTAGGTTGTGATCGGTGTGAATAGGTTTGCAATTCAATATAGCGTGGAGTAATTTGGAATGTGACGAGACGCAAGCTCAAAATTTATTGACGGTTCAAGTTTCGAAGTGTGACACTATTCCCGGATGGAGTACTTCTTTTTCTACTCTCTCCTTTCCGGTTTTATAGGGCTTATCTAAATTTTTTAGTTTTTCCATTTTATAAGGCTCAATTTGGTTGTTCCCCAACACATGTTCAGATTCCAAGGTGCATTAAATCATTGCATGCAAGTATTAAGAGAAAATTGACCAATGCATGTACTTTATGCATGCATGCATTGCAATTTATGCATTGATAAACATAATTTTTTATCGCCACCAAAACCCACCATTTCTTAAGCTAAAGTAGACCAAGGTAATCCCTATATTAGCATATTACTAAGATAAACAGAAGGCAATCAGAGAAACATTTAGGACGTGAGCTTGTCAACTGAATGTGGAGGGACACAAGCTTAGCCCCGCCGCCAGCCTTTGGGCGGAACTGTCAAGAAGGCCAGCCTCGCATCGCCGACGCCGCGGGATCCTTGCCGCTTGTCACCTCCATTTCCACCTTGACGGCGCTTGGTCGTGCCTTTGGGCTCCCTCAAGGGCCGTTCACGCCTTGGCCAATGAGTGCGATAGTGGGGACGCCCGCCCGATGCGCATTTAATCGACACGATGATAGGCGCTACCGATGTCGAGCATGCCGCCGATTAAGAAAAACGCTGGCGGTCCTCCTCCGCGAACAAAGAAGAGCCGTGGTTCGGCTAAAGGGCACTTGCAACCGGAGCACCTTGCCGTGATCGATCCCGTGCACGGCATGGATGCGCGTGCCGATGTGGTGGTAGAGCGCCGTGGCGGGCCTTCAGAGCCGCAGACGGCACGGGCATTTGCGGTGGCGCGAGCGACACACGCCCGGGTGATCGGTGAGCTTGTGGTAAGTGACGAGAGCCCACAGCCTTCATGCGGGCACTCCACCCTCACCGACGAAAGGATCTAAGTCCACCGCCGTGTTCCCAGACGTCGAAGCCACCACCGCTGGCCAGACTTCTAGCATCGCCACTGGTTCCCGGCGCCGACGCGGCAGTCCGAAGCAGTGCCCTCCCTTGCACCGCAGTAAATCAATCGAACAAAGACATCAATCAAGAAACCTGCACCTTGCTCAATCACCGAATCGGACGAGGTGTATTCGAACCTCATACACCGGAGGCGCCAAGGGGCGGAGGCACAAGGCAAGTGGAGCACGGTGAGGTCCATCGAGACCTTAGAGAGCTCCATCGTCGGGTCCTGCTCGGCTCATGCGTGATCTTGCCCTCCTCGTGCACAACCATCTCTCGACTTGGGCCGGGTATTACAAAGCTTTACCGTCACATATTTTATACTACTTCAAGGTGCATTAAATCAACACATGCAAGTATCAAAAGGAGAGTCACGCAGTATGCATGCGTTGTAATTAATGCGTCAAGAACGCAAATTATTGAAATATATCGAATGCGGTTTTGATGTGTCGCGTCAACTCGTACATCAACGAGAAGTTTGATTATCCTCTCCTCGCCGACTTAATCTGCACTCGCCTTTGGCTGTATGACAGGTTGGCCACACACCGCCGGGCCCACCGCCATACACGCAAAGGCAGGAGCGCCCTCCCTCGCCCATGAGCGTGGTGGCCGGGCAAGACTAGGAGAAGCTTTGCCACACGCCTCCCTCTCGCACGCCGTGGACATGCAGCAGCTCAATCGGTGTCGATGGCTGAAGCTGCATCAGTAGTACTCCTCCGCGCAGAGTACTCCATCATTGTTCGACTTCCCGAAGAGGCGAAGAGCCAAGCGCAGCCCGGACGCTTGTGTGGCAGTTTCATGTGTAGAGTAGTCTAGGATAGCGTGTATCGTGCCTGTAAGCTTAAAATCGTTGGAGTCGGATCCATGCTATGTGGCCGTCTAGAAGTTTCTTAAAAAAAATAGTCTTCTGGCCCTACCTGACACCCTCGGTGATTGTAGTTTTCACGCCATCCGTCAAGACAGAATATATATTTTAATTTGTTTTTTTCTTCGACAAGGACTCTCGCCTCTCGCATCGTAACGATGCATACGGCCACATATATTTTAATTTGTGGTGGGTAAATGTTAGAGGTTGCAGCAAATATATTGTACATCGGGTCTTTCAGCCAAGTTTAGAGGCAAGCATGTGGGGCCGGGCTATGATGTGTCGCGTCAACTCGCATAACGAGGAGAAGCTTGATTTTACTACACGCCTTCTCTCCTCACCCATGCGCTGCTGTTGCTCACAAACAAGGACAGGCTTTTACTTAGTAGTACTTCTACAACAAGCTATCCGTCTCCGGCCATGGTGGATTTATTACGCAAAGAAGTGGATTCGACATCGTAGAAGCAATAGTAGTAACATCATTGTTCGCCTTCTCAAGAGGCGAAGAGCCAAGCGCAAATGTAACGCTGCAGCTAAGTAACATTGAGCACGATATAGCCGTGCTCTTGCATGAGACAAAATTGCTATGTGAGCCCACTATTGTACTAGTACGCATAACTACTTGCTAGTATAGCCCTGTAAACCCGGAAAGGAGTATTTTCCTTCTAGAGATTTCAACAAGTGACTAAACTACACCGAGATGGAGTACATATGGAGCAAAATGAGTGAATCTGCATCAGAATAACATACTCCCTCCGTCCCATAATATAAGAGCGTTTTTGACACTACACTAGTGTAAAAAACGTTCTTAAATTATGGAACGGATGGAGTACGTACTAGTTCTATCGTTTTCCTCTCCGAGGTGCACAATATTGAGTATAATGACTAGTCTCTTTTTGACATGCATTTACATTTTTTTACACAGTACAGACGCAAGCGCTCATATACACGCGCATACACTCACCCCTATGAATGCACACACGCACGACACTATCATCTTGAAATTTACGAAGTCACCATAGGCACCTCATCGTCGATGGGTCCATAGGTGCTTGAATGCCAAGGAGGGAGAGGGTAGCGGTTCCCAAGACGTTGAACGGTCAATGATGCATCCTCAATTACATGCAGAGGGAATTAATTGGAGAAGCAGAATAGAGCCAGCACGATGTGAATGCAACAGAGTTTGGACTCTCATATAATAAAGGCCCCCCACCACTCCAATCCATCTACTCCCAAGTCTCTCACGCAACACCGCTCACTCCAATCCAAGACCAAGTGACCGTGGCCACAAGCACCTATGGAGGCGATGGACGCGAGCGGCAATCGGTCGTGCTAAATCATCCATAGGCGCCGCTGGCCCCGCAAGACCGCACGCTTCCAGACGGTGTCGGGCGACCGCAGCATCGTAGTCTCTCCGACGCCGCTTCGCCTCGCATGGACGACATGATGGTCAACTCCATTCGCAAGTTCACCACCGCCAAGAAGCGCCATGGACAACCTTGCCGCATCGCTTCCATTTCACGCCACCATGCTCCTCATTGCCTGCCACCCTCATCGGCCTCCATGGTGATGAACTCTTTCAAGCCCGTGGCCCCGCAGTGCCGGAGGTCGCGACAAAGGATGTGCACTCGAGGCCGCTGGCCACAAGGCAATACCGCCATGCAAGAAATCGCCGACCGCACATCCACGCCTTCGAGGAAATCGCCTACATAGGCCACTACAAGGCAAGCGAGGATAGAAAGACGTTGGCCTTCTTCCAAATGGGCCGGAATCTTTGGACGCCATTGTTCGAAGCACATCGACCGGCCACGAAGCCGCTGCTACTTAGGCGCTGCTCGTGGCCGGGCGCCTGAGTCGAGGAGGTGGACGCCGCCGATGGATGCATCTCTTCTTCTTGCCTCCTCAGAACCAAAGACCGCATCGCCTCGTGGCCTTAATGTTTTATTAGTATAGTACTCCTTCGCTCCCAAATATAAGTCTTTCTAAAGATTCCAGCAAGTGACTACTACATACGGAGCAAAATGAGTGAATCTACACTCTAAACTATGTCTACATACATCTCAGATGTTGTATTCCATTTGAAATAGTATCTAAAAAGGCTTATATTTATGAACGGAGGGAGCATATGGCATTTTTATTCCAACAGAACGCTTTCACTGTGAGGTGGGGTCAGAGCTGAGCAACCCACCTCGCCCACCCAAGTGCTAATGAAGTTTAGAATTAGAAGAGAGAAACGAGGGAGGAGAGCTAGCTGTAGCACGGACGCTGTTGTCAGATGGGACTCGTGTTTATAGAATAGGAGTACTGAGCACTCGTGCCTCTTTTTTTTTCTTTTTTGAGGGAAAAATTAGTCGTATGTCTAGTACCACTAGTTGGGTGCGTGCGACCTATAGCTGTCATCACTTTAGGTGTCCTTTTCGAACCGCGGCTACGCTTCACAGTACATATTTATCCTCCTATATGTACTCCTAGGCTATTTCCACGTGCTCCCATTCGCCGACATGTGGGACATAGAGCATCTGGGTCGTAGTGCATGCACGACTCGGAGCATATGCCAGGGTACTTTACATTTCAGACCTCACGAATTTCATGCAAACCCCCCGCAGAAGAGTAAATAAATGAATGAATTACTACATGAAATCGGATTAATTCGTGGAAACCGGAGCACGTTCATTAAATTTTGGACATAACACGTTTATAAAAAATGACCGGACCGAAACCATTCTAAGGGCCTCTTTGATTTTTCCGGCAAAAAAAGGGCCTCTTTGATTCGCAGGATACTGAAAACACAGGAGTGGGGAAAGTATGATGGCGATGAAACGAGACGAGGAGAACTCTAACTCGCTTAGAGGTTAGAGTTAGATTCTAACCCTGAACTAACTCTAAACCAAAGAGGTGTATGGATGACAGGGTTAGATTGACAATAAATGCTCTATCTCAATCATTGGACTACTTTGGACCCTATTTCCTGCCGAATTTGGAGGGTGCTTGGATACGTTTTAGTTCCATGACTAAAAGTAGTGAGACTAAAACTTGCTAGCCTCACCCATGCTTGGATCCAAATACTAAAGAGACTAAAATCAAGTTAATGAGCATTTATTATCCTCCAAACCTTCCAATCCAGAACTCGCCTGTGTTAAAGGAGAGGAGTTAAATGAGGAGAGAGATGACTAATCCACATTTTAGTAGGGGTACCCCTGATTAATTTTTTTTAGTCTCAAGGCTAGTTTTAGCCCCTCTCTAGTCAAGGGTGCTTGGAACTTTTAGCCTCTTAAAGAGACTATTTTTAGTCAGACTAAAATAAGTCCCTTGGATCCAAGCACCCTCTTGGTGTGGGCTGCTTCTTCCGTGGCCTCCTCCCGCCACAATTGACATAAACGAACCATCTATACAAATCAAGCATGCAAAACATGATAATTTTTACTTTGTCCATACAAATGAGATATCCCACTTAAACATACAAGTCGCCAATCAAGCTTCACAAAATAAAAAACACTTCATGAAACAAAGAATGAGCTAACTCATCACTAAGTCATTCACGATAGGGAGGGAGCCCGAGCCCCTCACGCACCGAGGAGGAGCTCTCCATTGTCGCCTGGAGGAAGGCTCAGAGATCCCAAGCCCCGGAACCCCTCCGACGCCTGCCCTTGCAGTTGAGGTCGACACCAACATGGGTAGCAGGGCCGCTGTCACGATCGAACTTAATCTTTGGGCCTCTATAAATAATGCAAGCTCAGAACTAAAATACCTAGAAAGGTGAACTGAATCTTTGGGCCTCTAGAAATAATGCAAGCCTGAAACTGAAATACCTAGAAAGGTGAACTTAATCTTTGGGCCTCTAGAAATAGTGCAAGCCTGAAATTGAAATACCTAGAAAGGTGAACTGAATCTTTGGGCCTCTAGAAATAATGCAAGCCTGAAATTGAAATACCTAGAAAGGTGACCTGAATCTTTGGGCCTCTAGAAAGATTTATTACCTCCTCAAGCAACATCAAACAATTCCATGCGTGCACCACAAATCTATACCATGTTTGATCAGGATCTACTTTTCCAAATCGTAATTAGCGCTTAGAGCAAGCAAGATCACCGATATGGCCGTGAGATGTAGAAGGAACGAACAAACTCACCCTCTCACAACCTCCCTAGTAGATGCGCCACACAAGCATTTAAAGAGGGAGAAAACGACCGGTGAAGGGGGAGCGGGCGACCTTCAAGGCCTGAGGGAGAGGGCGGCCGAGTAGGGCGTGGAGGCCTAAGGAGAGGGCGGCCGGAGGAGAGAGGGCGAGCGACCCTATGGGGAACAGAAAGGAGTCGTGTGATAGGTGGGGGAGCGATCCAAAAGTGCGGGGAGATTTTTAGTTCTCTTCTAGTGGGCCCGAGGATAACTAACCCAATTAGAACCTCTCCATCTGCTAGTATTTTTAGTCAAGTTAGAGCAAACTAGCTCAAACTAACCCCTTCGCTTCGATAATTTGAGGCTATTTCAACCCAAACTAGCTCTAACTCGTGGATCCAACCAAAGAGGAGTGTTATCGCATTTTGCTACAAAGGTGGACTGTAGCACATTGTTTTTATGGCCATATCACCACATTGTTTTCTACCGGGTTCACTGGCTACCGTGGTTCGTGACCGCTGGTTCACTGGCTGCGTGGTTCGCACTCCTCCGACTGAGTAGTACTCCCTCCGCTCCTAAATATAAGTCTTCACAGATATTTCACTTTGGACCACATACGGATGTATATAGATGCATTTTATGTGTAGATTCACTCATTTTTCTCCGTATGTGGTCCATAGTGAAATCTCTCCAAAGACTTATATTTAGGAACGGAGGGAGTAGTATAGTACTAGTATATACCGCATCATTCTTTGCTCCTTCTTACTACTCCGACATGTGGGAGAGCCAAAGATTCGGTCGACGTGTCATGCACCAGATTAGAGCGCTGAATCGGAAGGGGGCATCACCCCGGCCGAGCGCCAGAATTCATGACTATAGTGAGTGGTCATATCACAAGTCTTTCCAAAGAAGAATGCCGCCATCAAATCAAGCACAACCCCACTCGCCACCCTCCTCGCCTCTCCAAACCGCTCACCCGAAAACTGCCACACAGACGCCTTTGAAAAGCCCCGCCTCAACTTTTAACTAAGCGAAAATAGTTCGAGCTTGTTCGTTCTATATAAATACCGTAAGTATTGTATGTTTATTCACCCGTGGGGTTGTTCAATGAATGGAGGGGCGGGGAGCACAAGTGAACAATACTGTAGTACTACTACTAGTAGTAAGTAGGAGTTGTACAGTAGTCACCTTAAATAGATAGTTTCTTTTCTTTAATGCCACATACACAAATTGAAACGCTTGTTGTGGAGAGAAAAAAGATAATCACTCCACTATATATGGACGCAGGGCCTCGAGCGCTTGCTTTACTAGGGTTGCTCTTCATTCTCTCATCCTCTCCAGATATAAACAAGACAACAGAAGCGACATTTTCTCTCCGCCACCGCCGGTCACAGATCCGCCGGATCCCTTCGCCGGTGTGTGTAGAGGACTAAAAGGTGCATCGCTCACGCAACATCGCCACGAGGGAGGAAACCCACAGTGCCGTTCTCTCCGACACACGGTCACGGCTCGGGAGGTCCTCCGACCCTTCTTCCTCCCCGCCAGATTGTCTGCAGATCCGACTGCCGCCGCCACGACATCCCTACACCTCAGTATAAGTTCTTCGAAGCTGCCTTGCTCTACCGCCCAGCTCCCCACGTGGTTCTGCATGTGCATCTTTTTCTACTCCCATCAGCTCTTCCAAAGCCACCTAAATTTTTAGTATTATTATAGGTACAGCTACTTCATTCATTCGAATCTAGGGCTTGGATCAAACACCGAAGAAGGGGGGGGGGAGTTGTAGCATGAATCTAGGACTTGATTCAAAGAGGAAATAATATGGTGAAAGTAGTAGAGACCGGATACCCAAATTGGCCTCTTGGTCAAAAGGGAAATAATGGGAAAACGCAGACAAACCGGATAAGGAACGGATCTATTATTGGTTGAAAAAGGATAGAAAGTGGTGGCTGGTGGACAAGTCAACAGAGTATGTCCAGATTAGATTTGCTGCCATCACATAGTAAAAGGTCTCCAGATTAGATTTGTCGCCTCACATAGTAAAAGGTCTCGTGGATTAGATTTGTTGCCCTCACATAGTAAAAGGTCTCAGGATTAGATTTGCTTCCCTCACATAGTAAAAGGTCTCCAGATTAGATTTGCTGCCCTCACATAGTAAAAGGTCTCCGTGATTAGATTTGTCGCCTCACATAGTACAAGGTCTCTGTGATTAGGTTTGTCAGCCTCACATAGCATGAACAAACTCGGCATCACCACTTTATGCCTCCTTGTAGGTACATTGTGCCGATGCGCCCACCGTCGCATGTCCTTATACCAACCTTTTGCTGTTGTTAATGTAAGGGCGCATGTAAATGAAGCGACCACACTGTTACCTTAGGGACATGTCTAACCAAAGGTTATTGTTAATCTAATGCCTCCAAAGGATAAGATGCAATTAAACCTGTTACAAATGGCACTCCCCGCCTTTTCCCAAAGATGATAAGTAAGTTGCTCCTTTATGTCATTGAGTGTCCCCGTGTCCCCACGGTCCCATGCCCTTAAACCAACTCTTTAGTCATTGCTGATTTATCAGATTCCGTAAACAAGCAATGCCACCATTAAAGTAATCCCATATTTGAGGAATCTCATTATTGATCGTAATGCTTCGTAACATGAAGCATTGCCGACGCTTTTAAAATTTCTACTATCCTTGCGTGATTGCCATGAACATAATTAAGATGCTTCTTTTCATTTTGTATATGTTTCAGATATTCTTATCGACCAAAGAATCGCTTACTTTCTATCTTTTGTGCAGATAGGATATCCATTTCACCTTGTTGCTATTGCGACCTTTTGGTGAACTCGCACAAAACACTTTTTTGGAACGAGTGTCTTGTGCAGCTTCAACTAAAATGTCACGTGGCAACATCTCTCAATTTTGGTGGAACTGCACAAAATGGTGATTGAGTTTTCAAAATCTCCGCCTAGTTCTCACTGGTAATCTCGTGCAACATTCTATTACCTTTGCAAGATGAGCCGTCATTGTCACCATAATGGCACTTTATTTTAGTGGAACTGCACAAAAGGATAACAAAATTATAGTTGCACCTTACATGAGCCGGACAACCAACCTTAATGTTCCTCAATTTTAGTGCAACTACTAAAGAAGAACTCGCCAAACCACGAGAGCAAGTACTTCTTGCTAGTTGAATGATGCAATCTTTGCTTCATTTCGTGAACTGCAGTAAAAAGGCGATGAATTGAATCATGTAACTCCTGTGCAGTGCTTCATCCGGAAAGTGGAGCCGCAGGTTGAGTAAAGGAGGCCACTATTAAAGTGAAATCATGCTCTCCGGTTTGTGCTATGCAAACAGAATACTCAACTACAGATGTTGTGACGGCCAAGAGCATTCACCAAGTTCTTCGATTGTATGACATGGCTAGCGTAAGATGGATTTAATCCCGATATTCACTTTATCAAAAGGCTCTAATGGGTTGGTTCTCAATTTTGCAAGTCGGGAATCAAGAGATGTGTAGGCATCTTTGTTGTACTTATTATTTGAATCTTATTTGTTGGTTCTCGAATCTTGCAAGTCGGGAATCAATGAGATGTGTAGGCATCTTTGTTGTACTTATTATTTGGATCTTATTTGTTGGTTCAATCTTGCAAGTCGGGAATCAATGAGATGTGTAGGCATCTTTGTTGTACTTATTATTTGGATCTTATTTGTTGGTTCTAATCTTGCAAGTCGGGAAACATGGCATGATGATGCAGAGGACAACAACCATAACAAATAGCTCAAACTTGGTAGTCTTATCTTTGTGAAAGTGCGACAAATGTGCCGATCGTAAAGGCTATGAGAATAATAATTCTAATTGTTGTGCATGTTGATCCTGTGGCAATCGATAGAACGAGCGAATGCATTGCTTGTTTTAAGTATAAATTTCTATTAGAGCTAATTAAATTTAAGTAAAGTGACCACTAACTCGTTATTACAAAGACTAATACAGACTCCGCCGTGAACCGACGTAGGCCGAGGGTGCATCTTCCGTCAAGCGGCAATGGACGAGGGAGGGGTAGTAATCGTTGTCGTCAGACACACTTAGCTTATCGTTGAATCCAGCCTTCCCAGAGCCGAAAACGAATCGCCGCCGCCGCCACGCACTCGCTCACTCAAGAGACTCCAATGATGATCCGAGGTGAGCCCGCCGGATATGGACTTCAACAAGGAGTTCCCTTGAGTTCGCTGCTCAAATTCTATGGTCGCACCAAGTTGAATGTGATGTACACCAACGATACGGACTCGGTGAAGCTCGCTCGCCTCGGCCCTATGGTTGCACCAGTTCGAGCATTCGTCTGCTTTACTCCATAGAACCGATCGCACCTTCGCTACGGTGGAGAGAAGGAAGAATGCGATGATTCGCCATCCGGTGCAACAAGCTTGTCGACATCCGTATAATACAAGATCATCAAAGAACGGCGTGAGAAGGACTCCGTGGTCGACCTCGCCGAGACCATCATCGACCCTCGACACGCCAACATGAAAGAAGACGACCAACATGTGGGAGGTACCTCAATCTAGCCTACATAACCTACACGGCCAAGGACGACACGCATGCTACGACATGTACATGCAGTATCTTGGACACGAGGGCGTGTCCGCTTCCCGTGAATCGACGAAAGTACACGGACAACCGCAGCTGGCCATGATCAAGCATGCCAGAAGGTCTAGATGTTGTACTTTATCCGCTTATAAGCACCTTTATCATCCGAGTGTTTCATGCATTAGCCTATGTGTCATAATTATCTGCTTTTGTCCGAAATATTTCTTTTAAAAACCCATTAACCTCGATTGTTTTTTTAGTGGCTATTTGCTTATGTTGTAAACTAGTTCACTTGTCTGTAAAAAAACTAGTTCACCTACCGCCGTGCTTTGAATCTCCTTCCTCCCAACATATTCCCTCCTCAGTGGGACCCAAAGCAGGTCTCCGAATTTTCTCCCACTTTATTTTTCGATGTAAACCTAATTTTCTCCCTGCATTTTCCCCGAACCAACTCAACCGTCCCACGCCTAGCCTAAAAAATAATAATACCCCAATGCATTATTAACTCATCAAATTAAAATAATATTTTATTTCGTAAGTTAAAATATCTTACAAAATAATATAAACCTATAAGAATGCTAGCCAACTTGCCTCCACGAAGCTCCCCCAATTAGGGCTTCGTTGACCATCCGATTTGCCCTCTGATGCATCTGAGCCGTGGGATCTTCACATGGCGTCAAACCTGATTTTACCTCACGGTCGTTTTCGTAGGCCAATGACGGTGGGCTCGTCTTGCGCGTTCCTTGGCTGGGTCAGCCGTGCCAATGTGAAAAAGGATTTTCCCGTCCACTCATTACGCGCCGCGCGTGAGACGTGCGTTGGCTAGGCATGGGAGTGAACCCTAGCCCCCAATCCACAGCCCCTACACACTCCCTCCTCCTTCTTCCCTCGTCCGCCGCCGCACTCTTCCTCTCCCAACCCGGCGACTCCTCCCTGTCCTCCCTTCTCTCCTCCGCCGCCGGAAGCCACCAGCTCGCCGCCGCCAGAAACCACCAGCTCCGACGGTCGGCGCATGCGCCACATCCGTCGGGGCGCCGCCGAAGTCACCGCGCGCCGCACCAATCCACAGCAGCCACACCTCCCTCGTCACCACCACACCCTCTGCCATAGGATCGCGCGCTCATCCTGTCGCCCCTGCCAAGGTGTCGCGGCGCTCTTCCTGCGCCCTCGCGTCCGGTCTGACCTGGTCCTCAATGCCGGCCTCATCGGCTTGCCGAGCTGGCACAGCGGCGACGGCTCGACGCCGTCCTTGCGACCCGACCGTGGCAAACCCGAAGGCCATAGGCGGCTCATGTGGTGGTGCAGCGGACGACAGCCTCATCGGGTGGGCGACGGCGACCGCTGCTGGTGCACGAGCTCGCACCCCAATGCTTCCGTGCTCGAGTAGCTTGCATCTTCACGGCCACCAAGTGCGCAGGTGAGTCCCCAACCATTTCTCTCTTGCCTTTGAGGTTGCATCAATCTGTCAGACATGGCCCTTTCCCCCACCTGCCCTCCCCACTCCATGGCATCTTGCTCTTTTCTCTATGGTGCTACGTAATCTGTACACCTAAGACTGCTGATTTCATCTAGCCATAGTATGTAATTAGTAATGAGATGCATAAAGCTTACCGGTACATGACATGTTCATTAAATTTTGACAGGCCAGTAGTTCAATTTTCTGCGGATGAGTCCTTATCGGATGGATGGTGACTAATGAGATGCAGTTCTTTGTCACAAATAATTGTAATAAAGGGATTCTGTACAAGGTAAGATTACCGGGCATAGCTGCAATGCAGCTAGCAAGTGCTCCAGGATTTCATGTTGCTAGATTTACTGCAGAGGCAAAATGCATGACTTACTTGCTTTTGACTTTTGTATCTATGTGAGGTTGCAGAGGACGGGTCTGTCCTTACCCCTTACTGGGTTATTCCTCGAGCTTTCGGGGGACTGTTCTGGTCCACTGCTATGAAGGGAGTTCTTTTGGAGCTCTGCCTGGTGTTGTTTCATGAACGCCTATGAACAAGATGCTCTACATGCCACACGTAATTTAGGAGGTCTATACACTGGGTCATTATGTTGACCATGTGTGACAAGGGTTAGGCAAATATTTATCATGTAGAATGTGTTACCAGTTCTTAGCATGCGCCAATTATTTCATTTTGCGTTTTTAATGCATCACATGATTTCTTTTATAATAAGACACCCTCCAAAGCAATTCCACGGAGGCAGAAACAGGTGTTCTCTCTATACCTGTTTTTTTTTCATATCTCCGGTTTTGATTTCTATTGGTATGTACAAGCTGTTTTTATTCCATCTTGGTTTTAAATTGGTGAATCAGCATAGCATACTGAATGCTGAGCTTTATTTCATATACAATTGGTTCTGAACATGTGTGCTTTTAACAAACTTTGTATTCTCTCTATTTTGAAGAGCCCACAAAGAGACAAAAAAATGGTGATAGGTTCCTTTCTGTGGTTTAAGAACTCTGGGACTAGGCGGAACTAACTTTGTTTAACGAATAACTTCCTCATCTTAAAATACATTGGTGTTCGGCTGATTTCAAGAGAAATGTTCGATCATTTTCAGATGATCAACATATGGATGTTAGCGAGATTCAAGGGAAAGCGCGACACGATTGTGCCTTCTATAAGCAAAGCTGAGCTGTTGAGGTAATTGATCTTTAGGCGCCTTCGATAATCACGCGACACATCTGTATGTTCTTTTCATGTGGTTCCTTATATACGTATATTTCAGCAATATGTGTCTTGTTTTACTTTTGTCCACGGTGACTATGGCTGCATTCTTGGCTTTAGTTATTATGTTTGAGTGTAAAATTGGTTTTTTGAACTGATGAATATGGTAATTCATCACTTGTCTCATTTCTTCTTGTAAATAGTTTCTACTCCATGTGGTTATGAGCTGCTATGTTTTTTCAGTAACAAGTGTCCATGTAATTTTCTTTTGCTCGAGGCAGATCATTGCTTTTACGGTTTTAGAGGTGTTGCAATATTGATTTCAGTTGTTCTTGTATATGGTTTTTAGATTATTCTATCCTCAAGTATTGGTTTATTATTGAGGAAGCCTTAAACAGAGGAGCTGAATGTAGTTTTTTATCTTTTGTCAAAGTCCTGAATGGTCCAATGAAAATCTTGGTATGTACAGTTTCAGAGCTTCATCCCATTGTAGTAGGGGAAAATGGTATGCAGAATGTCGAAAGCTTCATTTTGGTCCATTAGATAGTTTATAGCTTTGTCACTGGAGGTGTGACAATAACCGCATCTTGTGAAAATTATATTCAGCCATGAGTGCTCCATAGTTCTCCATGCAACACAGCTAATTACTGAATCTGTAATACATGCTTATTTCTGGCAGAAGCTTAGTTGATGAATTAGCATTGTGTAAAGTATTTCTAAGCTCACGTCTCTTTTCTTTCTACAAACTGGAAGGGCAGGATAGATTTCTCAATACCATTTTCGGATTGTTTAAGCACTGAACAATATTAACAGGTTTACCATTTCTCATCTCTTTGTGATATGCGAGGTATTCTGGTGTCTCAATTTGTCCCCAGCCTCTTTCACCGCCCATAAATTATCTGTCTCTAGGTCTCCACAATTGTATTCTGGTTTAGAAAAACAAAGAACTATTTTTGCCTCAGCTACTTTATAGGTATCGTGTACGTTGTCATGGATTTGGTGTCATGTAGTTCCATGTGTATTATTATACTCCCAGTCTTAGTATTAGAAAAACAAAGAACTATTTTTGCCTCAGCTACTTTATAGGTATCGTGTACGTTGTCATGGATTTGATGTCATGTAGTTCCAGGTGTATTATTATACTCTCAGTCTTAGTATATGAAGGTGTGATATAATGTTACAATGAACCTGCTGTCTAGCTCATTCAAATCATGATGTTGGCCGACGTGCCTACTGCGCTGCTCGCATCCGTCTCAAGCAGCGCCCACAACTGTAATAACAGAATTAGCAGCGCCCCGCAGCCGCAACTTCTGACTGCCCTTCTATAGCCTGTGGGCAGATGCGGACGTCCGCATCTGCCTTGCAAATTTATATACATCAAGTATAATGCAATTCATGTTAGAAAATGACCAAAGAAACGCTTTTAGTTGCAAATGAGGCCCAACCTCATGTAGACATACATAAGCTGAACCTCATGTAAAACGTACACATGCTCAACCTCATGTACAGCAGTACAGGCTCGTGTAGACATTCAGTTAGCTCATGTAAACATATACTCCCTCCGTTCCTAAATATTTTGACTTTCTAGAGATTTCAACAAGCGACTGTATACAGAGCAAAATAAGTGAATCTACACTCTAAAATATGTCTATATACATCCGTATGTGGTAGTCCATTTGGAATCTTTAAAAAGACAAATATTTAGGAACGGATGGAGTAGGAATTTAAGAGTTAGCTCCACCTAAAATAGTAGTTTTTCGACCAATCAGACTATAAAATATCAAGATGAATTGCTCCCAGCAAAATTGTGCAGAAGATTACAATAGCTGATAGAGTTATATCTCACAATTTTTCTCAATCTTTCGATCCCCATTCCCCTTCTTCGGTCAGGACAATTCCCAAACCCCCTACCAACCTACGAAGATCCTGACAGGTATTTAGTTCAAATTGGTGCCCACATAGAAGTTATATCCATTCCAAACAGGGCATAAAGGTTTGTGCGCTTACTGTGCTAGTGCTACAGCCCTTGATTGAGTAGAACTGTACTTGTAGATATGATCAAAGCAACAGAAAACGACGATAGATAAATCTGACCTCGTGTCAAGATGATGAAATCCTTATGAGGAATTTTGTTTTAGTAGACCAGTGACAAGTGGGTTCCTTTTTCATTTTTCTGAGAATTGTCTATCTTATCAAGCAATGGTAAGTTGGTTTGTATTGCAGGCTGCCTGAAATGACAGACAAAATGGATACATCAGTATAGATCTCCAGTCAGTTACCTGCAAACAGGAAATTAAGTGTTGAAACAGAACCTGGTTGGAGGGTTAAATCAGTACAAAGGCTATTTACAAAGCAATTTAGTCTGTAAATTGAAACAAGACAAAACTGTAGGCATATGAATAGATCCTCTGAATCCATGTACAAAGATTATTTACAAGCTCTGCTTTGATTTTGCAGATGTTGGCGCAACAAAATAGCGGCGCAAGCACGAGCGCTCGCAGCGGCCCTAGGGGTCAGGAGGGAGGAAGGACTTGAGCAGTCATGTGCTGTGCCTGCATTCTGTACAAGGAATGCTCTGCTGCAGATGCAACAGTCTTCCCCAGTTGTTGGGTATGAAAGAGTTGTCTGGGCTGCTGCTTGTATGGCGTAAGGCAGAAGGGTGCAAATTCAATAAAAGGGTGGTGGGTTAATACTAACAGTTGTTTTGCATTGTGCCTTGTTCGGACCTGTGATATATTTATGCGAACCTATCAATCAGTTGTCAACAAGTCCTGTTATCTGGAACGAAATGATCTCTGTCTACAAGAAAAAGCAACTGAAGGGGAAATCAGTTTATGCGGATGCACTTTATATAACGGAATGCAGATGTTTCCTGTTAACTTGGTGAGGATCATATTCATGTCTAATCGCAGAGATGGATCTAATACTAAAATATGACTTGATACATCCGTATCTAGATAAATCTAAGACAAGATTTTGGGACGGAGGAAGTAATGAAAAGGGCATTGCCCAAAATATATATTCATGTGTGTATTTAAGCAAAGTGTCAGGCTTGTTTATGATTCCACGGTGCTGACGCCGATGTGAGAATATATATGTTTTGTTTTTGTTTTCGAGACACAAGTGAGAATATATAATATTTTTGGAGATTTTTTGGAAACTATAAGAACAAAAACACCCAAGGCTGAATCGTTTCGGCATTACTGGATAAAAACAATATCAGTTTATTTATGCTGTTACAAGATCAACTTCTTTTGTTGAGTTCACATGTTTTTTTTTGCTACATATGATCCCAGGCTTCAGGTTCATATATTCAAGTCAAGTGAGAATTGGGATGACAGACTTAGGAGAGCTAGCATTATTACTAGACAAAACAAACAATAGAAACATCGAATGAACACGAATAGGCCTGGGTTAATGCGCCAACACACATTCTACTTCCATTGTTGACAGTCATATATTCAAGAGTTCCATTGTTGAGTATGTTTCTCTAAACGCTTCTCTCTCGCCCAAAGGAGCAACTGAGGAAGAAAAGGGATAATCATGCACCATGGATGGGATTCTACTCCAGATGGGCCACATAAAGAATTGTTCCTCGACCAGGCTAGGTGGCATATGGACCTTTCAAATACCTATGCCTCAATATGCACAACACAGAAAGTTTTTTTCGCGGCACATGAAAAATAAAAGTTTGGTAGAAACACCACTAAAAACTACATCCTTAACTGGTTAATACATGTTATACAAATATGACTTTATTTCAAACTCAAATTTCTCAGTGTGGTAACCATATTTTTAACTAAAAAAATGCTTCCTTAACTGGTCTATGCATATTATACAGATATGATTTTTTTTCCAACCTCAGATTTCTCAGCGCGATAAACATATTTTCAATATAACATGACTTAACACATGGATTTTGTACTACCAGTATCGAATATGTCCTTGCAAAATGAATCTATTTTCATCGATAACATGGCTTTAACGGGTCTCTGCGCCATTTGGCGCAACAGGTCAACTAGTAATAATAATTGTTTATATATAACTTGGCAAGTTAACTCCTAGTGATCGCGTACATAAGCTTGCAAAGATTTTACTGACGTGCAATCATGTGTTTATGTTTTTATAACATTCGCCTAGCTCAACATGATATTTTCACCCAGCCCAAAGAAGTCCGCTGGATTTCGAGAAAATGCAAATGAGATTTAAACGGACTGCATAGATGCTACATCATTGTTTCACCCAGCCCACCAAATGGACTAAAAAACGCTCCTCACGATGTGTCGACCCACCAAATTTATACACGCAAGGAAGTGCCTCCTTATTACGCACAAAAAATGAATACCCCCTCCTAGCTAGGACCCACCATAGTGGGAGGATGACTTAGGGCCAACAAAGTTGACGGGACGGAGGGCTTTGTCAACTTAGTCAATATGAACGATCCTAGCTCCAAATGATCAGACGATGTCCATCCAACGACCGTAGTGCTTCTTCAACCTCTCGGTCTTCTTGCTCCACCTGGCCCAAAGTAGCCGGGTCGTCAGGTTGCATGCTCCTACCTCCCGTGGGTCGGGTCAGGCTGCCGGAGGCCTCACCGCCTCTACTATTCCCACTGGCCGCCAGTTCTCAAGGGCGACGCCAACCCCACACCGCAGCCGAACTAGTGAACCTCAGATTCTCTCCGCTGGGCTTCCACCGCTGCCTTCCCTGGCCTCAAGGTTGTCTCCTTCCTAGGCTCTCACTGGTCATTCATCGCTGCAGGTGCTTTCTCAAGCGTGGTCAACGTGGTCAAGGAACGATTTCCATCGTAAGAGTACTATACGTGGAGAGGCCGATACCGGGTCCATGGCCACAGCCTCAGCTTTTTTTGTGATTTGCCAAGCAAGTCGCTTTGTCAAGCCTGCTAATGCAAATCTTTCAAGACGAGGAGAGCTTTCATTCTACTGGCCGAGAAAATGGCCCATCAAGAATGAGAAACAGGCTGTACATTTTTAAAACACATCAAACCGACAATTAGTTTCAAATATCTTTTTTTCATTTCAAGATTTTAAATTACATTAATTTTTATGCGTGAGAATTTGTTGGACTTTATATTGATATACATTTATTTTTAAAATCAGTTTGAATGTGAGTCAAATTTCGGGATTAAAAACAGTTCGGACCGCATCAAATATGCAACATTTCGTATAATTTTTTTAACCGTGGACAAAATTTGGGCTGTAATGCTAACAAAAAGAATATGGGCTCCAAAAAAAACCTTAAGAATTAGCAAATGGGCTGAAAATTATTAGATATAATGGCAGATGGGTTGTATGCTGTTTTTCACAGATTTGAGGCTTCCTAAAAAAAGGTTGACGCACAGCAAGGATCGTTGGATGTCCATCCAACGGCCGCCGTGCTTCTTCAATCTTCGCTTCTTCCTCGCTTCCAAATTGGCCAAACAAGCGCCAAGTGACTGCTCGCCCTCCTCCTCCTCACAAGGCCGTCAGGCCGCTGCAAGCAGCCTCATCGCCTAATCAGATTCTATCACGACCTAGCCATCCCTCTACTCACCCCCACCGTTGTTATTCTCCGGCGACGACAGACGAACCAAGAAACCTCAGACAACAGATTCCTCCGCTGGGAAACAATCGCCGAAGTCTTCCCGCCTCCGTGTCGCTCTTCCTAGGCCTCGCGCCGCCCACCGCCTCGCGTGTTTCGGCGCGCTCGGTCAACGTGGTCAACGTGGTCAACGAATCGACATGCATCCGGCGGACTTTACGTGGAGAGGCCGATAACTAGGTCCACGGCCGCACGCAAGGAAATGCCTCCTTATTACGCCGCAAAATAATGATTCCACCACCGACATCGTGGACCCACTAAAAGGACCTCTCAGATTTCGTGAAAAACGTTATCACCGCCACAAATGGACCCACCAAATATATCTTCGCACGCAAGGAAGTGCCTCCTTATTACGCACAAAAAATGAATACTCCCCATGTTAGCCGGGACCCACCTTGGTGGCAGTGCTGACTTAGGGCCTACTAAGTTGACGGGACCGGAGGGCTTTGTCAACTTAGTCAATATGCACGATTCTAGCTCCAAAGGACCGTGACGATGTCCATCCAACGGCCGAAGTGCTTCTTCAACCTTCGGTCTTCTTGCTCCAAATTACCAAAGCACCGCCGGTCGTGCCGCTTGCTCCTCGCCTCCCGTGGGTCGGGTTGGCCGCTGAGGCCTCACCGCTTCTACCATTCCCACCATCGCCAGTTCGCGGGCGACGGCAAATCGACACCGCAGCCAACGAAAGTGAAACCTCATACTCCTCTCCACGGGCATCCACCGCCGCTGTTTTCACCGCTCCACATCGCCCCTTCCTAGGCCTCGCCGTCGCCCACCGCCCTAGTGCTCTCGGCGGTGTGGTCAACGTGGTCAAGGAATGACTTCCATCGGACGTGGCTGTACGCGGAGAGGTCGACACCGGGTCCACGGGCGCAAAGAAGGAAGTGCCTCCTTATTACGTGGAAAATAATGATTCCTCCACCGACGTTAGGGACCCACCGGACGGGCCACCGATTTCGCGAAAAAAACGCTTCTCGACCGCCGGGACCCACCAGCTACACCTTCGCACGCAAGGAAGTGCGTCCGCAAAAATGATTCGCTTCGACCGCCGGGACCCACCAAATACATCTTCGCAAGCAAGGAAGTGCTCGATACCGACCCACCTGGTCGAAGCATACGAAGCGCTGTCATTCTGGTCGCGAACGGTAATGCATATATATACCGTCGATGTAGAGGCACACACGCAGTCGAGTAGAGGCGCCAAGACGTAGCATGTACACGCACGATAGCGCTGTGGTGCAAGAAAGAAAATACGCCACGTATGTGTACATACGGGCGGGTCTCGAACGCCACTCACAAGACATGCACGGCCGTGGCTCGCTTTACATGGCTGGGTCGGAACGGACAAACATCGCCGCCGCCGTGTTCATGGGGAGGCAACGGAATGCGCCGTGGTTCATGGGGAGGCAACGGAATGCGCCGTGTTCATGGGGAGCCAACCGGCCGGGTCGTAACGAAATGCGTGGTCGTGTTCATCGGGAGGGCTTGGACGGAACAGCGATGGAACGAGGCCCGCGCATCGCAGAATGGAGGAACGGTTTGTGTTCGACCGACCACGCTCAAAACGGGATCCTTTTGATCGACGGTGTGGCGATCGCAAAACGGAGGAAACGGACTTCCTACGGTCGAAACGGGGTCCCGTTGATCGAGGGGTGTGGCGATCGCAAAACGGAGGAAACAGACCTCCCACGGTCAAACGGGGTCCTATTGATCGGGAGGGTGTGGCGATCGCAAAACGGAGGAAACAGACTTGTGTTGGAGCCGCCACGGCCAAACCGGGGTCCCGTTTCATCGGGAGGTGTGGCATACCGCAAAACGGGACTCCACGGATACCGTTTCATCTCCACCGTCAATTCTCCAAGCCTCCACGAGCCATCGCTCATCCATCGTCGACCTCCTCTAGCCTCCACCGCGATCGCTCATCCACGGGCCCTCGCTCATCCAGCCTCCACAGCCGCCGCTTACTCCACCGCCATCGCTCAACCACCCTCCACCGCTTCATCGCTCATCTAGCCCTCCACACCACCGGGTCCCTGCTCAACCACCCTCCACGGGCACCCTCCACCGCTTCATCGCTCATCCAGCCCTCCACACCACGGGTCCCGCTCATCCACCCTCCATCGCTCATCGCTCATCCAGCCCTTCACCACACCACGGGTCCTCGTTTCATCCAGAGGCAACGCCACCGCCACCGCTCATCCAACCCCCCGCAACGCCACTGCTCATCCCAGAGGCGCATCGATCGGCTTCGCTTAGCGCAGAGCGGCGAATCGCCGATCGGGTTCGCCATGCCCATCAATCGATCGCCGAAGTTCAAGAACGCGTAGCTCGCAGGCAATCGCCGGGTTCGCGAGCCCAATGCCTTGCTCAGTTCGCTAGAGCTAACGCCGCACACACGCTGCCAGACGCAGTAATGAGAGAAACGCGCATCGCCGCCCTCGACCTCCCACCGTAACCGGAACTCCCCAAATTTTCCTCCACCTTGCTTCTACCACGGTTTTTTCCGCCATGGACGGCCCAAAGAATGTCATGCAGCTGCCTCCGCCCGCCTGTGACTTAAAAACCCATTTTCTATCATGATTTTTGTCATAGAAGTAGGAGCCCACCACATCTATGATGATACCGGTTTTGTCACAATTATCGCCATAGAAGTGTCATATGTATGATGTAAAATATTTCGCTCGCCCAAAATGTCACGGATGTGTCTTTTTTGTAGTGAGTAGTAGATGCAGACAGAGTCGGGTCTATTTGTCTCTTGACGTGATGCCTATATACATGATCATACCTAGATATTCTCATAACTATGCTCAATTCTCACAATTGCTCAACAAGTAATTTGTTCACCCAATCGTGAGAATACTTATGCTCTTGAGAGAAGCCACTAGTGAAACCTATGCCCCTAGTCTATTCTCATCATATCAATCTCCATCACTTTAGTCTTGTTTTGCTTTTTACTTTGCCTTTACTTTTACTTTGCATCTCTATATAAAAATACCAAAAATATTATCTATCATCTCTATCGATCTCACTCGTAAGTGACCAAGGGATTGACAACCCCCTAATCGCTGGTTGCGTTGAGCTATTGCTTTGTGTAGGTACGAGGGACTTGGCGCGGCCTCCTCATCGGATTGATACCTTGGTTCCCAAAACCGAGGGAAATACTTACGCTTACTTTGCTGCATCATCCTTTCCTCTTCGGGAAATCCAACGCAAAGGCTCAAGAGGTAGCACCATCCTTCTTATCCAACAAATACTTGGGGCGCTCCGCCCAAAGGACCTACTGCTTATGTGAGAAGCACTCAGCCTCGTGCTTAGGTCCAGACTTGGGTTTCTTCTCTTGAGCAGCAACATGTTTGCTGTTCTTCTTAAAGTTGCCCTTCTTGTTCCCTTTACCCCTTTTTTTGAAACCGGTGGTCTTGTTGACCATCAACACTTGATGCTCCTTCTTGATTTCTACCTCCGTAGCTTTTTAGTATCATGTAAGAGCTCAGAATTGTCTTATCCATCCCTTGCATATTATAGTTCATCACAAAGCTCTTGTAGCTTGGTGGCGTTGATTGAAGAATTCTATCAATGACACTATCATCCGTAAGATTAACTCCCCAGCTTGAATCAAGTGATTATTATACCCAAACATTTTGAGTATATGTTCACCGACGTAACTATTCTCCTCCATCTTGCAGCTGTAGAACTTATTGGAGACTTCATATCTCTCAATCCGGGCATTTGCTTGAAATATTAACTTCAACTCATGGAACATCTCATATGCTTCATGACGTTCAAAACGTCGTTGAAGTCACGGTTCTAAGCCGTAAAGCATGGCACAATCGAACTATCGAGTAGTCATCATCTTTGCTCGATGTACATTCTTAACGCCGTTAGTTGCATCTCCAAAGCAGTTCGCACCCAAATGTGCTTCCAAAGACATAATTCTTCTATGCAAGCAATGAGGATAATCCTCGTTACGGACTCCAATTCGTGTAATTTCTACCATCATCTTTCAACTTTGCTTTCTCAAGGAACGCATTAAAATTGGACTAACAACAACACGGGCCATCTATCTACAACAACATAGACAAGAAAAATACTATCAGTACTAAGTTCATGATAAATTAAAGTTCAATTAATCAAATTACTTAAGAACTCCCACTTGGACAAACATCCCTCTAATCATCTAAGTGATCACGTGATCCATCTCAACTAAAACCATCATCACGTGAGATGGAGTAGTTTTCAATGGTGAACTTCACTATGTTGATCATATCTACTATATGATTCACGCCGACCTTCTGGTCTCAAAGTGTTCTCGAGGCCATGTCTGACATGCTAGGCTCGCCAAGTTTAACCCGAGTATTCTCATGGTAGCAAAACCGGCTTACACCCGCTGTATTTGAACGTAGAGCTTATCACACCCGATCATCACGCAGTGTCTCGGCACGCATTTAACTTTCGCAACGGTGCATACTCAGGAGAACACTTATACCTTGAAATTTAGTGAGAGATCATCTTATAATGCTACCAAAGAATCAAAGCAGTAATAAGATGCATAAAGGATAAACATCACATGCAATCAATATAAGTGATATGATATGGCCATCATCATCTTGTGCCTTTGATCTCCATCTCCAAAGCACCGCCATGATCACCATCGCCACCGGCGCGACACCTTAATCTTCATCAGAGCATCGCTTGTCGCCTCACCAACTATTGCTTCTATGACTATTGCTACCACTTAGTGATAAAGTAAAGCAATTACATGGCGATTGCATTGCATACAATAAAGTGACAACCATATGGATCCTGCCAGTTGCCGATGCCGCTGATGGGGAACGTAGTAATTTCAAAAAAATACCTACGAACATGTAAGATCATGGTGATGCATAGCAACGAGAGGGGAGAGGTCGCCCACGCATCTTAGTAGACCGTTAAGCGGAAGCGCTATGACAACGCTGTTGATGTAGTCGTGACGCCTTCATGATCGACCGATCCTCAAGCATCAACGCACGGCACCTCCGCTCAAAGACATCGCTCAGCTCGGTGACATCCTCGCGAACTCACGATCCAAAGAGAGCTCGAGGGAGAGTTTCGTCCGCATGACGACGCAGGACGATGTTGATGAAGCTACTGCCAGTGGCTTCACCAAGCACCGCCACGACATGACCGAGGTGGATTATGGTGGAGGGGGCACCAGACACGACGGGAGAGATCAATGATCAACTTATGTGTTCTAGGGTACCTCCCACCTCAGATATAAAGGAGCAAGGGGGAGGCCACTGGCCCTCAGAGGGCTGCCAGAGGAGGAGTCCTCCTCCTAGTAGGAGTAGGACTCCTCTCTTCCTACTCCTACTAGGAGGGAAAAGGAAGGGAAGAAGGAGAAGGAGGGCGCCACCCCCTTCCTAGTCCAATTCGGACCAGAGGGGAGGGGGCGCAAGTGCTACCTCTTGAGCTATGCTGGTTTTCCCTCAAGAGGAGAGGATGATGCATCGTAGTAGCGTAAGTATTTCCCTCAGCTTTTGAGAACCAAGGTATCAATCCAAAGAGGAGGCCACGCCAAGTCCCTCAGACCGCATTAAAACGATAGCTACTCGCAACCAACGCGATTAGGGGTTGTCAATCCCTTCACGGCCACTTACGAGAGTGAGAACTGATAGAGATAAAATATTTTGTATTTTTGATATATAGATGCAAAGAGAAAAGTAAAAGGCAAAGTAAAACAAAGCAAGAATAAAAGTGATCGAGATAAATATGATGAGAATAGACCAGGCGGCCATAGGTTTCACTAGTGGCTTCTCTCAAGATCATAAGTATTCTACGGTGGATGAACAAATTATCGCTGGAGCAATCGATGTAATTGAGCATAGTTATGAGAATATCTAGGCATGATCATGTATATAGGCATCACGTCTGGTGACAAGTAGATCAAACGATTCTCAAGATTCTACTACTATTACTCCACTCATCGACCGCTATCCAAAGATGCATCTAGAGTATTAAGTTAAAAACAGAGTAACGCTTTAAACAAGATGACATGATGTAGAGAGATAAATTCATGCAATATGAAATAAACCCCATCTTGTTATCCTCGATGGCAACGATACAATACGTGCCTTGCTGCCCCTTCTGTCATTGGGAAAGGACACCGCAAGATCAAACCCAAAGCTAAGCACTTCTCCCATGGCAAGAACTACCAATCTAGTTGGCCAAACCAAACGGATAATTCGAAGAGATTTGCAAAGATAACCAATCATACATAAAAGAATTCAGAGAAGATTCAAATATTGTTCATAGATTGACTTGATCATAAACTCACAATTCATCGGTCTCAACAAACACACCGCAAAAAGAAGAAGATTACATCAAATAGATCTCCACAAGAGAGGGGGAGAACATTGTATTGAGATCCAAAAAGAGAGAAGAAGCCATCTAGCTAATAACTATGGACCCAAGGTCCGAGGTAAACTACTCACACTTCATCGGAGAGGCTATGATGATGTAGAAGCCTCCGTGATGACGGCCCCTTCAAGCTGAGCTCCTAACAGCCCCAAGATGGGATCTCGTGGATACGTAAAGTTGCGCGGTGGAATTAGGTTTTTGGCCCCTGCTTCCGATCGCTTGGGGTACGTGGGTATATATAGGAGGAAGAAGCACGCCGGTGGAGCTTTGGGGGCCCACGAGGCAGGGGCGCCTTAGGGGGAGCGCCCACCCTCGTGATCACTTCTTCAATGCCTTGGCGAGGGTCCAAGTCTCCTCGGTCTTATCCGTGAGAAAATCACGCCAAAAAGGATTTTTCTGCTTGGACTGCTTGATATTCCGCTTTCTTCAAACATTGAAATAGGCAAAAACAACAATTTCGGGCTGGGCCTCCTGCTAATAGGTTAGTCCCAAAATAATATAAAAGTGGAAAATAAAGCCCAATATAGTCCAAAACAAAGAGATAATATAGCATGGAGCAATAAAAATTATAAATACGTTGGAGACGATCATGCATCCCCAAGCTTAATTCCTGCTCGTCCTCGAGTAGGTAAATGATACAAAGAGAATTTTTGATGCGGAGTGCTACTTGGCATAATTTCAAAGGCAAAATTTCTTAATTGTGGTATGAATATTCAGATTAGGAAGATTCAAGACAAAAGTTCATATTGACATAAAGAATAATAACACTTCAAGCAAATCAACAAAGCAATTATGTTTTCTCAAAGTAACATGGCCAAAGGAAGTTCATCCCTACAAAATCATATAGTTTAGTCATGCTCCATTTTCACACACAAGAATGCTCTCATCATGCACAACCCCGATGACAAGCCAAGCAATTGTTTCATACCTTAATAATTTCAAACTCATAAACTTTCACGCAATACATGAGCGTGAGCCATGGATATAGCACTATGGGTGGAATATAATATAATGATGGGGGTTATTGGAGAAGACAAAAAAGGAGAAAGTCTCACATCAACGAGGCTAATCAATGTGCTATGGAGATGCCCATCGATTGATGTTAATGCAAGGAGTAGGGATTGCCATGCAACGGCTGCACTAGAGCTATAAATGTATGAAAGCTCAACAAAAGAAACTAAGTGGGTGTGCATCCAACTTGCTTGCTCACGAAGACCTAGGGCACTTGAGGAGGCCCATTGTTGGAATATACAAGCCAAGTTCTATAAATGAAAAATTCCCACTAGTATATGAAAGTGATAACTCAAGAGACTCTTTATATGAACATGGTGCTACTTTGAAGCACAATATATGAGACTCGCTATATCGTGGTGCTACTTTGAAGCACAAGTGTGGAAAAAAGGATAGTAGCATTTCCCCTTTTTATTTTTTTGGGCCTTCTTTTTTTTGTTTGGCCTTTTTTTGGGACAATGCTCTATTGAATGATGATCATCACACTACTATTTATTTACAACTCAATGATTACAACTCGATACTAGAACAAAGTATGACTTATATGAATGCTCCGGCGGTGTACCAGGATATGCAATGAATCAATAGTGACAAGTATGAAAAAATTATGAACGGTGGCTTTGCCACAAATACTATGTCAACTACATGATCATGCTAAGCAATATGACAATGATGAATGTGTCATGGTAAACTGGATGGTGGAAATTTGCATGGCAATATATCTCGAATGGCTATGGAAATGCCATAATAGGTAGGTATGGTGGCTGTTTTGAGGAATATATAAGGAGGTTTATGTGAAAGAGCGATTATATCACGGGATTTGGATGCACCGTGAAGTTTGCACCAACTCTTAATGTGAGAAAGGGCAATGCATGGTACCGTAGAGGCTAGCAATGATGGAAGGGTGAGAGTGCGATAATCCATGGACTCAACATTAGTCATAAAGAACTCATATACTTATTGCAAAAATCTACAAGCCATCAAAAACCAAAGTATTACGCCAAGATGCTCCTAGGGGGATAAATTGTTAGAAGACCATCGCCGGTCCCCGACCGCCACTCATAAGGAGGACAATAAATAACACCTCATGTTTCAAATTTGTTTCATAACATTTACCATAATGCGTGCATGCTACGGGACTTGCAAACTTTAACTCAAGCACTTCTCAAATTCACAATTACTCTACTAGCATGACTTTGATATTACTACCTCCATATCTCAAAACAATTATCAATCATCTAACTTTTCTTAGTATTCAACGACTCAAAAGAAAGTTTCACAAATCTTGAATACCAAGCAAGTTATTATTAAGCAAATTACCATGCTATTACGACTCTCAAAATAATTTTAAGTGAAGCATGAGAGATCAATAGTTTCTTTAAAACAAACCACCACTGTGCTCTTAAAAGATCTAAGTGAAGCACAAAGAGCAAAATTATAACGCCTAAAATATATAAGTGAAGTTTATTTAACAAAACTACATACCTCAAAAGATATAAGTGAAGCACATAGAGTATTCTATCAAATTTTAAATTAAGTATGGCTCTCTCAAAAGGTGTGTACAGCAAGGATGATTGTGGCACACTAACAAACAAAGACACAAATAATACAAGACGCCCAAGCAAAACACATATCATGTTGGTGAATAAAAATATAGCTCCAAGTAAATTACCGATGGAAGAGGATTTAAAGAGGGATGCCTTCCGGCATCCCCAAGCTTCGACTTTTGGTGTCCTTGATTATCTTGGGGTGCCATGGGCATCCCCAAGCTTAGGCTCTTGCCACTCCTTGTTCCATAATCCATCAAAAGAATTCACCCAAAACTTGAAAACTTCACAACACAAAACTCAATAGAAATCTCGTGAGTCTGCTAGAGAAAGAAAACAAAAGACCACTTCAAAGTACTGTAATGAACTCATTATTTATTTATATTGGTGTTAAACCTACTGTATTCCAACTTCTCTATGGATCATAAACTATTTTACTAACCATAGATTCATAAAAATAATCAAACAACACACTAAAAACAGAATCTGTCAAATACAGAACAGTCTGTAGTAATCTGTAACTAACGCAAACTTCTGGAACTCCAAAAAATCTACCAAAATTAGAAGACCTAGAAAATTTGTTTATTGATCAGCACAAATTGGAATCAGTATTTTATCACGTTTTGATTATTTTTAATAATTTGGGCACTGAACGCAAAGTTTCTGAAAATTACAGCAAGATCAAATAACTATCATCCAAGAAGATCCAATAGGTCTAGCTTGGCACAAACACAAATTAAAAACACAAAACCACATCCAAACAGAAGGTAGTGAAGGAAATATGCCCTAGAGGCAATAATAAAGTTATTATTTATTTCCTTATTTCATGATAAATGTTTATTATTCATACTAGAATTGTATTAACCGGAAACATGATACATGTGTGAATACATAGACAAACATATAGTCACTAGTATGCCTCTACTTGACTAGCTCATTAATCAAAGATGGTTATGTTTCCTAACCACAGACATGTGTTGTTATTTGATTAATGGGATCACATCATTAGGAGAATGATGTGATTGACATGACCCATTCCGTTAGCCTAGCACTTGATCGCTTAGTATATTGCTATTGCTTTCTTCATGACTTATACATGTTCCTATAACTATGAGATTATGCAACTCCTGCTTACCGGAGGAACACTTTGGTGCTACCAAACGTCACAACGAATCGGGTGATTATAAAGGAGTACTACAGGTGTCTCCAAAGGTACATGTTGGGTTGGCGATTTCGAGATTAGGTTTTGTCACTCCGATTGCTCGGAGAGGTATCTCCGGCCCTCTCGGTAATGCACATCACTATAAGCCTTGCAAGCAATGTAGCTAATGAGTTAGTTACGGAATGATGCATTACGTAACGAGTAAAGAGACTTGCCGTAAACGAGATTGAACTAGGGTATTGGATACCGACGATGAAATCTCGGCAAGTAACATACCGATGACAAAGGAAACAACGATGTTGTTATGCGGTTTGACCGATAAAGATCTTCAGAGAATATGTAGGGAGCCAATATGGGAATCCAGGTTCCGCTTATTGGTTATTGACCGAGAATAGTTCTAGGTCATGTCTACATAGTTCTCGAACTCCGTAGGGTCCGTGACGCTTAACGCTACGATGACAGTTTTATTATGAGTTTATGAGTTTTGATGTACCGAAGGAGTTCCGAGTCCCGGATGAGATTGGGGATATGACGAGGAGTCTCGAAATGGTCGAGACGTAAAGATCGATATATTGACGACTATATTCGAGTTCGGAAAGGTTCCGAGTGATTCGGGTATTTTTGGGAGTACCGGAGAGTTACGGGAATTCGTATTGGGCCTCTTTGAGCCATACGGGAAAGGAGAGAAAGGGCTAAAGAGTGGCCGCACCTCCCCTTGGACTAGTCCGAATTGACTAGGAAGGGGGCGACCCTTCCTTTCTTCTCCTTCTCTCTTCCTTTCCTTCTCTCCTACTCCTACTACATGGAAGGGTTCCTAGTTGGACTAGGAGAGGGGAATCCACTCCCCGGTGGGAGTAGGACTCTAGGGCACGCCATAGAGAGGGCCGCCCTCCCTCCTCCACTCCTTTATATACGGGGCAGGGGCACCCCATGGACACACAAGTTGATCTACGGATCGCTCCTTAGCCGTGCGGTGCCCCCTTCCACCATATTCCACCTCGGTCATATCGTCACGAGTTTAGGCGAAGCCTCGTGTCTTAGAACATCATCATCGCTACCACGCCGTCAGGTTTACGGAACTCATCCCCGCACTTTGCTGGATCGAGTCCGGGATCGCCATCGAGCTGAACGTGTGCTGAACTCGGAGGTGCCGTACGCTCGTACTTCTGGATCGGTCGGATCGTGAAGACGCACGACTACATCAACCGCGTTGTCATAACGCCCGCCACGGTCTACGAGGGTACGTGGACAATACTCTCCTCTCGCTATATGCATCACCATTATCCTTATGCGCAGCGAGGGAATTTTTTGAAATTACTACGCTACCCAACAAAGGGCATTCGAGCCAGGTTTTATGCGTTGATGTTATATGCACGAGTAGAACACAAGTGAGTTGTGGGCGATATAAGTCATACTGCTTACCAAAGATGTCATACTTTTGGTTCAGCGGTATTGTGAGATGAAGCGGCCCGGACCGACATTACGCCAGACGCTTACGCGAGACTGGTTTCACCGCCATGGCACTCGCTGCTTAAAGGTGACCGGGCGGTGTCTGCCTCTCACTTTAGTTGAACTGAGTATGGCTACGCCGGTCCTTGTGAAGGTTAAAACAGCACCAACTTGACAAACTATCGCTAGGATGCGAGGTAAGAACGGTTCTTGCTCAGCCCGAAAGCAGCCATCAGTAAAATTTGCAACAACAAAGTAGAGGACGCCTAACTTGTTTTTGCAGGCATGTTGTGATGTGATATGGTCAAGACGTGATGAGATATAAGTTATTGTATGCGATGATCATGTTTTGTTGAAGTTATCGGCAATCAAGTGTAAGCCCTATGGTTGTCTCTTTGTTGCATAAGATGCAAGTGCCAAATAATTGCTTTACTTTATCGCTATAACGACAGCAATAGTTGCAAGAGCAATGGTTGGCGAGACGCACCATGTGACGGCATTACTGATATAGATCAAGATAATGAAGATCATGGTGTCGTACAGTAACGATAGAGATCATGACAAGATTTTTGGAGATGGAGATCACAAGCACAAGATGATGATGGCCATATCATATCACTTATATTGATTGCATGTGATGTTTATCCTTTATGCATCTTATCTTGCTTTGATTGACGGTAGCATTTTAAGATGATCTCTCACTAAAAATTATCAAGAAGTGTTCTCCCGAGTATGCACTGCAGTAAAAGTTCTTCAGGCCGAGACACCACGTGATGATCGGGTGTGATAGGCTCTACGCTCAAATACAACGGTGCAAAACAGTTGCACACGCCGAATACTCAAAGTTAAACTTGACGAGCCTAGCATATAACAGATATGGCCTCGAACACGGAGACCGAAAGGTCGAAAGCGTGAATCATATAGTAGATATGATCAACATATTGATGTTCACCGCTGAAACTACTCCATCCGACGTGACGATCGGACATGGTGTAGTTGATATGGATCACGTAATCACTTAGAGGATTAGAGGGATGTCTATCTAAGTGGGAGTTCTTAAGTAATATGATTAATTGAACTTTAATTTATCATGAACTTAGTCCCGGTAGTATTTTGCAAATTATGTTGTAGATCAATAGCTCGCGTTGTTGCTTTCATATGTTTATTTTAATATGTTCCTAGAGAAAACTGTGTTGAAAGATGTTAGTAGCAATGGTGCGGATTGGATCCGTGATCCGAGGTTTATCCTCATTGCTGCACAAAATAATTATGTCCTTAATGCACCGCTAGGTGATGTACCTATTGCAGAGCAGATGCGTGACGTTATGAACGCTTTGGCTAGCTCAATATGATGACTACTTGATAGTTTAGTGCACCATGCTTAACGGCTTAGAATCGGGACTTCAAAGACGTTTTGAACGCCATGGACCATAATGAGATGATCCAGAATTGAAGTTAATATTTCAAGCAAATACCCGAGTTGAGAGATATGAAGTCTCCAACAAGTTCTATAGCTAAAAGATGGAGGAGAATCGCCAACTAGTGAGCATGTGCTCAGATTGTCCGGGTACTACAATCGCTTGAATCAAGTGGAGTTAATCTTCCAGATAAAATAGTGATTGATGTAATTCTTTTCAGTCACCATCACCAAGTTAGTAGAACTTCGTGATGAACTATAATATGCAAGGATGACGAAAGTGATTCCTAAGCTCTTCGTGATGCTGAAATCAACGAAGGTAGAAATCAAGAAAACATCAAGTGTTGATAGTTAACAAGACCACTAGTTTCAAGAAAAGGGCAAAGGGAGGAAGGGGAACTTCAATAAGAACGGCAAGCAAGTTGTCGTCAAGTGAAGAAGCCCAAGTCCGGACCTAAGCCCCAAACTGAAAGTGCTTCTACGTAAAGGAAATGGCCATCGAAGTGGAACTACTCCAAATATTTGGTGGATAAGAAGGATGGCAAAGTGAACAAGGGTATATTTGATATACAAGTTATTGATGTGTGCTTTACTAGTGTTTATAGTAGCCCCCGAGTATTTTATACTTGTTCGGTTACAAGATTAGTAACCTCAACCAGGAGTTACGTATCAAACAAAGACTAGTTGAAGGGGAAGTGACGATGAGTGTTGGAAGTAGTTCCAAGATTGATATGATCATCATCGCACACTCCCCTATACTTTCGGATTAGTGTTAAACCTAAATAAATGTTATTTGGCTGCTTATGCTGAGCATGAATATGATTTGATCATGTTTATTGTAATACAATTATTCATTTAAAATCGTAGAATAATTGTTGTTCTGCTTAAATGAATAAAACCTTCAATGGTCATACACCCAATGAAAATAGTTTGTTGGATCTCGATCGTAGTGATACACATATTCATAATATTGATGCCAAAAGATGCAAAGTTAATAATGATAGTGCAACTTATTTGTGGGTAATCGCCGCTTGGGTCATATCGGTGTAAAGCGATGAAGAAACTCCGTACGATGGGTTTTTGGAATCACTTGATTATGAATCATTTGATGCTTGCAAACCGTGCCTTTTTGGCAAGATGATCAAACTCCGCTTGTTCGGAACAATGGAACGAAGCTATCGACTTGTTGGAAATAATACATACCAATGTATGCGATCCAATGAGTGTTGATGCCCGTGGCAAGTATCATTATTTTCCGACCTTCACAGATGATTTGAGCAGATATGCGATATCTTCTTGATGAAACATAAGTCTGAAATAGTTGAAAAGTTCAAAGAATTTCAGAGTGAAGTGGAAAATCATCGTAACAAGAAAATAAAGTTTCGCGATCTGATCATGGAGATGAATATTTGAGTTACGAAGTTTGGTATTCAATTAAAACAAAGTGGAATAGTTTCACATACCACGCCACCGCAACACCACAATGTTATGGTGTGTCCGAACGTCAGAATCGCACTTTATTGGATATGGTGCGATCTATGATGTCTCTTATCGGTTTACCACTATCGCTTTGGGGTTATGCATTAGAGACAGCTGCATTCACGCTTAATAGGGCACCATCTAAATCCGCTGAGACGACACCATATGAACTATGGTTTAACAAAGAAACCTAAGTCGCCGCTTCTTAAAAGTTTGGAGTTGTGATGCTTATGTGAAAAAGTTTTCACCGATAAGCTCGAACCCAATTCGAGAAGTGCGCTTCATAGAATACCCAAAGGTAACTATTGGGTACACCTTCTATCACAGACACGAAGGCAAGTTTTTCGTTGTTAAGATGGATCCTTTCTAGAGAAGAAGTTTCTCTCGAAAGAAGTGAGTGGGAGGAAAGTAGAACTTGATGAGGTAATTGTACCTTCTCCCTTATTGAAAGTAGTTCATCACAGTAAATCAGTTCCTCGTGATTCTTACACCAATCGCTGAGGAAGCTAATGATGATGATCATGAAGCTTCGCATCGTTATTGATCGAATCAGAGGTCTTCTAGAATAAGATCCGCACCAAAGTGGTACGGTAATCCTATTCTAGAAGTCATGTTACTAGACCATGATGAACCTACGAACAATGAGGAAGCGATGATAAGCCCAGATTCCGCGAAATGGCTTGAGGCCATGAAATCTGAGATAGGATCCATTTATGAGAACAAAGTATGGACTTTGATTGACTTGCTCGATAATCAGCAAGCCATGTTAAATAAATGGATCTTCAAGAGGAAGACGGACGCTGATAGTAGTGTTACTATCTACAAAGCTCGACTTGTTGCAAAAGGTTTTCGACAAGTTCAAGGTGTTGAATACGGCGAGATTTTCTCACCGTAATGATGCTTAAGTTTGTCTCAATCATGTTAGCAATTGCCACATTTTATGAAATCTGGCAAATGGATGTCAAAACTGCATTCCTTAATGGATTTATTAAAGAAGAGTTGCATATGATGCAAACTGCATAAGGTTTTGTCAATCCTAAAGATGCTATCAAAATGTGCAAGCTCCAAATGATCCATCTATGGACTGGTGCAAGCATCTCAGAGTTGGAATATATGCTTGATGATTTGATCAAAGCATATGGTTTTATACAGACTTTTGGAGAATCCTCAGATTTACAAGAAAGTGAGTGGGAGACTACAACATTTCCGATAAGTATATGTGAATGACATATTGTTGATCGTAAATGATGTAGAATTTTTTCCGGAAAGCATAAAGGAGTATTTGAAAGGAGTTCTTTAAAAGAAAGACCTCAAGAAAGCTACTTACATATTGAGCATCAAGATATATTGAGATAGATCAAGACGCTTGATAAGTTTTTTCAATAAGTACATACCTTGTCAAGATTTTGAAGTAATTCAAAATGGAACAAACAAAGAAAAGTTCTTGCCTGTGTTGTAAAGGTGTGAAATTGAGTAAGACTCAAACTCACCACAGCAGTAAAATAGAAAAGAGAATGAAAGTCATTCCCTATGCCTCACCATAGGTTCTATAAAGTATGCTATGCTATGTACCGCACTCTATTGTATACCTTGCTCAATTTGGCAAGGAGTACAATAGTGATCTAGGAGTAGATCAATCGGACATTGGTCAAGAACATCCTTAGTGAGGACTAAGGAAATATTTCTCGATTATGGAGGTGATAAAAAGAGCCCGTCAGAAAGAGTTACATCGATGCAAGCTTTTTACATCGATCCGTATGACTCTAAGTCTCAACTGGATACATATTGAAAGTGGGAGCAATTAGCTAGAGTAGCTCCGCAAGTAGCATTGTAAACATGATCATACCTTAGTACTCTTTGGGTGTTAATCACATAGCGATGTGAACTAGATTATTGACTCTAGTAAACCCTTTGGATGTTGGTCACATGACGATGTGAACTATGGGTGTTAATCACATACGATGTGAATATTAGTGTTGAATCACATGATGATGTGAACTAGATTATTGACTTAGTGCAAGTGGGAGACTGAAGGAAATATGCCATAGAGGCAATAATAAAGTTATTATTTATTTCCTTATTTCATGATAAATGTTTATTATTCATACTAGAATTGTATTAACCGAAACATGATACATGTGTGAATACATAGACAAACATATAGTCACTAGTATGCCTCTACTTGACTAGCTCATTAATCAAAGATGGTTATGTTTCCTAACCATAGACATGTGTTGTTATTTGATTAATGGGATCACATCATTAGGAGAATGATGTGATTGACATGACCCATTCCGTTAGCCTAACACTTGATCGCTTAGTATATTGCTATTGCTTTCTTCATGACTTATACATGTTCCTATAACTATGAGATTATGCAACTCCTGCTTACCGAGGAACACTTTGGTGCTACCAAACGTCACAACGAATCGGGTGATTATAAAGGAGTACTACAGGTGTCTCCAAAGGTACATGTTGGGTTGGCGATTTCGAGATTAGGTTTTGTCACTCCGATTGTCTGGAGAGGTATCTCCGGCCCTCTCGGTAATGCACATCACTATAAGCCTTGCAAGCAATGTAGTTACGAGTTAGTTACGGAATGATGCATTACGAACGAGGTAAAGAGATTCTGCCAAGAATTTAGATTGAACTAGGTATTGATACCGGCAATCAAATCTCGGCAAGTAACATACCGATGACAAAGGAAACAACGATGTTGTTATGCGGTTCGACCGATAAAGATCTTCAGAGAATATGTAGGAGCCAATATGGGCATCCAGGTTCCGCTTATTGGTTATTGACCGAGAATAGTTCTAGGTCATGTCTATATAGTTCTCAACCCGTAGGGTCCGCACACTTAACGCTACGATGGCGACAGTTTTATTATGAGTTTATGAGTTTTGATGTACCGAAGAAGTTCGGAGTCCCGGATGAGATCGGGACATGACGAGGAGTCTCGAAATGGTCGAGACGTAAAGATCGATATATTGGACGACTATATTCGGAGTTCGAAAGGTTCCGAGTGATTCGGTATTTTTGGGAGTACCGAGAGTTACGGGAATTCGTATTGGGCCTCTTTAATATACGGGAAAGGAGAGAAAGGGCCAAAAGAGTGGCCGCATCTCTCCCTTGACTAGTCCGAATTGACTAGGGAAGGGGCGACCCTTCCTTTCTTCTCCTTCTCTCTTCCCTTTCCTTCTCTCCTACTCCTACTACATGGAAGGGTTCCTAGTTGATTAGGAAAGGGGAATCCTACTCCCGGGAGTAGGACTCCCTAGGGCGCGCCATAGAGAGGGCCGCCCTCCCTCCTCCAATCCTTTATATACGGGGCAGGGGCACCCCATGGACACACAAGTTGATCTACGGATCGTTCTCAGCCGTGTGCGGTGCCCCTTTCACCATATTCCACCTCGGTCATATCGTCGCGAGTTTAGGAGAAGCCCGCTACCGGTAGAACATCATCATCGCCACCACGCCGTCAGGTTGACGGAACTCATCCCCCGACATTTTGCTGGATCGGAGTCCGGGATCGCCATCGAAGCTGAACGTAGTGCTGAACTCGGAGGTGCCGTACGCTCGGTACTTGATCGGGTCGGATCGTGAAGACGCATTTACTACATCAACCGCTGTTGTCATAACGCCTGGCCATAATCTACGAGGGTACGTGGACAATACTTCCCTCTCGCTGCTATGCATCACCATGATTCTTATGCAAAGCGAGGATTTTTTAAATTACTACGCTACCCAACAGGTAGATGGGTTATTTATTCTCTAACAGAAGAAAAACACAAAAACTAAAAATAAAATTGGGTTGCTTCCCAATAAGTGCTATCGTTTAACGCCCCTAGCTAGGCATAAAAGCGAGGATAGGATCTAAGTATTGCCATCTTTGGAAGGCAATCCATAAGTGGCTCTCATGATGGTTTCATAAGGAAATTTTATTTTCTTTCTTGGAAAGTCTTCCATGCCCTTTTTTTTAATGGAAATTGGAATCTAGTATTCCCTTCCTTCATATCAATAGTCGCACCAACCGTTCTAAGGAAAGGTCTACCAAGAATAATAGGGCAAGAAGGACTGCAATCTATATCAAGAACAATGAAATCTACGGGCACATAATTCCTATTTGCAACAATAAGAACATCATTGATCCTTCCCATAGGTTTCTTAATAGTAGAATCCGCGAGATGCAAGTTTAAAGAACAATTATCAAGATCGCAGAAATCTAGCAAATCACACAAAGTTTTGGGGATAGTGGAAACACTAGCAGCCAAATCACACAAAGCATAAAACTCATGATCTTTAATTTTAATTTTAATAGTTGGTTCCCACTCATCATAGAGTTTTCTCGGATAGAAACTTTCAACTCAACCTTTTCTTCATAAGATTGCATCAAGGCATCAAAATATGTTCGGTGAAGGCTTTCTTTTGACTATAAGCATGTGGAGAATTTAGCACGGATTGCAAACAAGGAAATACAATCAATCAAAGAGCAACTTTCATAATTAAATTCCTTTGAAATCCAATATAGTGGGTTTAGCAACATCTAGATTTTTATTTATTTCAATCCCACTTTCATCAATTTCATCATAAAGATCTAAATATCTCAATTTTTAGAATGCCTTCTAGGTAAAGGAAGATCATATTAAGTTTCATCAAGATTCATATTGCAAAACAAAGATTTGATAGGGGACACATCAATAACTTTTATATCTTCATCTTGGTTTTCATAGGAATTGGAATAACACGCTTTAATAAAGGCATCTATGGAAGCACGCATCCTAGCGAGATTCTTTCCTTGCACTCATCAATGGATATTCTCATAGCTTTGAGAGACTCATTGATATCATGCTTAGGAGGAATAGATCTAAGCTTTAAAGAATCAACCTCAAGAGAAATTCTATCAACGGTCCTAGCCAAATCATCAACTTTAAGCAATTTCTCTTCAAGCAAAGCATTAAAATTCTTTTGTGAATTCATAAACTCTTTAACACTATTCTCAAATTCATAGGGCATCTTATTATAATTTCCATAAGAGTTGTTGTAGGAATTTCCATAATTATTAGAAGGATTACTAGGTATGGCCTAGGATTAAAATTCTCTATAAGCGCTTGTTACCAAAATTATTCCTACCAACAAAATTCACATCCATAGATTAATTGCTATTCTCAATTAAAGTAGACAAAGGCATATCATTAGGATCAAGAAACACTCTTAGTAGCAAATAATTTCATAAGTTCATCCATCTTTCCACTCAAAACATTGATTTCTTCTATCGCATGCACTTTTTTATTAGAAGATCTTTCAAAGATGCCATTGAGAATAATTAACCATAATATTATCTAGGAGTTTAGTAGCATCTCCTAAAGTGATTTCCATAAAAGTGCTCTCCCAAGCAGTCAATCTAAAAGATTTCTAGAAGCAAAATTCAATCCGGCATAATTTTTTTGTATAATCATCCACAAATTTAAACCATGAGTAGGGCAATTACGTATCTTTAATTTCATTCTCTCCCAAGGTTGTGCAACATGTTCATGATCAAGTTGCTTAAAATTCATAATATCGTTTCTAAGAGAGATGATCTTAGCGGAGGAAAATACTTAGAGATAAAAGCATCTTTGCACTTGTTCCAAGAATCAATACTATTTTTAGGCAAAGACGAAAACCAAGCTTTAGCACGATCTCTAAGCTTAAAAGGAAATAGCTTCAATTTAACGACATCATTATCGTATATCTATTTTCTTTTGCATATCACATAAATCAACGGTTATTTAGATGAGTAGCGGCATCTTCACTAGGAAGGCCGGCGAATTGATCTTTCATAACAAGATTCAACAAAGCGGTATTGATTTCACAAGATTCAGTATTGGCAAGAGGAGCAATCGGAGTGCTAAGGAAATCATTATTGTTGGTATTGGTGAAGTCACACAATTTGGTAGTATAATGAGCCATCGCGACAAACAAGCAATCCAACACACGAGCAAACAAAAGGCAAGCGAGAAAAAGGCAAATGGAGAAGGAGAAGGGGACGGAGAAGGAGAAGGAGAAGGCGAATAAAACGGAAAGGGTGAAGTGGGGGAGAGGAAAACGAGAGGCAAATGGCAACTAATGTAATGCGAGAGATAGGGATTGTGATGGGTACTAGGTATGTTGACTTTTATGAGATCACTTCGCAACGGGCGCTAAAAATTCTTCTTGCTACCTCTTGAGCTTATGCTATTTTCCCCAAGAGGAGAGGATGATGCAGGAGAGTAGCGAAGTATTTCCCTCAGGTTTTGAGAACCAAGGTATCAATCCAAGAGGAGGCCACGCCAAGTCCCTCAGACCAAGACAAAACGATAGCTACTCAAACCAACACGATTAGGGGTTGTCAATCCCTTCACGGTCACTTACTTAGAGTGAGATCCGATAGAGATAATATTTTTGGTATTTTTTGGTATAAAGATGCAAAGTGAAAAGTAAAAGGCAAAGTAAAAAAAAAGCAAGATTAAAGTGATGGAGATTGATATGATGAGAATAGACCCGGGGGCCATAGGTTTCACTAGTGGCTTCTCTCAAGAGCATAAGTATTCTACGGTGGATGATCAAATTACTGTTGAGCAATTGATGTAATTGAGCATAGTTATGAGAATATCTAGGCATGATCATGTATATAGGCATCACATCCGTGATAAGTAGATCAAACGATTCTCAAGATCTACTACTATTACTGCACTCATCGACCGCTATCCAAAGATGCATCTAGAGTATTAAGTTAAAACAGAGTAACGCTTTTAAACAAGATGACATGATGTAGAGAGATAAATTCATGCAATATGAAATAAACCCCATCTTGTTATCCTCGATGGCAACGACATAATACGTGCCTTGCTGCCCCTTCTGTCATTGGGAAAGGACACCGCAAGATCGAACCCAAAGCTAAGCACTTCTCCCATGGCAAGAACTACCAATCTAGTTGGCCAAACCAAACGGATAATTCGAAGAGATTTGCAAAGATAACCAATCATACATAAAAGAATTCAGAGAAGATTCAAATATTGTTCATAGATTGACTTGATCATAAACTCACAATTCATCGGTCTCAACAAACACACCGCAAAAAGAAGAAGATTACATCAAATAGATCTCCACAAGAGAGGGGGAGAACATTGTATTGAGATCCAAAAGAGAGAAGAAGCCATCTAGCTAATAACTATGGACCCAAGGTCCTGAGGTAAACTACTCACACTTCATCGGAGAGGCTATGATGATGTAGAAGCCCTCCGTGATGACGGCCCTTCGGGCGGAGCTCCTAACAGGCCCCAAGATGGGATCTCGTGGATACGTAAAGTTGCGGCGGTGGAATTAGGTTTTGGCCCTGCTCGACTGCTTGGGTGTACGTGGGTATATAGGAGGAAGAAGTACGCCGGTGGAGCCGAGGGGCCCACGAGGGGCGCCCCACCCTCGTGATCGCTTCTTCGATGCCTTGGGCGAGGGTCCAAGTCTCCGGGTCTTATCCACGAGAAAATCAACGCTCCAAAAGGATTTTTCGCTTGGACTGCTTGATATTCCGCTTCTTCAAACACTCAAATAGGAAAAAACAGCAATTCTCGGGCTGGGCCTCCTAATAGGTTAGTCCCAAAAATAATATAAAAGTGGAAAATAAAGCCCAATATAGTCCAAAACAGTAGATAATATAGCATGGAGCAATAAAAATTATAGATACGCTGGAGACGATTACGCGGCTTGCCCCGGCCGCCCTCTCTCTCTCCACTAGTAGTTAGGGACCGCTTCCAATAAAAACATTTATTGAAAAGTCGATTTTGTGTTGACCAAAGACGTAAGAGTTCTTCATCGCGCAGACAAAACCTTGATACGTAAATCCAGCAAAGATTTAAATATTATACATGGTTGAGCTGAGGATGCTCAACAATTTATTACAAGCACGCCTATATTATACATAAAGGCGGATATGACACAAGAGTATGGTGGCATAACCATCGACTCGTGAATAAAGGTGGTGGTGGATATGTCACAGTTGAGGTGGGTGACATGACTCAAGTCTTACAACACATCAAGCGTCTGGAGTGAGGCTTGGTGATTTTATTCGGGTGGCTAAGCGATATAATACAAGTGAACAACCTGTGGTCGCACGCGGATCGATTAGGACTCTCTAGGCGCCGGACTCGCCATCGAATCTGCTCATCCATAAGATCGCCTTTCACAACATCTCGCCAAATCAATGAAGCCAGGTGAGTACTTTGAATGTACTCGCAAGATAGTTAGGACATAAGATATAACAAATGTAAACATGATGCACATGAGCAGATTAGTATGCACAATCAAATAATGGATTTGCACTGCACGATAAATAAAAGGAAGTCAGGCGGTAGTCCTCCCGAAATCCCAATAAAATAACAGAAGACCGATCGGGTGTCTGAAGCGACGCCTCAAAAGGTAAAAGTAAATTAACATGTCAGAAGTTTCCAAGGCCGGGCCACACCACTTTAAGGGTTTATATTGAAAAGTAATGATGAATCGTACACACTTTGACGCCTAAGCTTACATCTCGAAAAGGGCTTATAATGAAAATAAATAACAATGATGCCACAGTCGGACGTGTGAGCGACATCACATAAAGGGCTTATATCAAAAGTAAATAACAATAATGCCACAGTCGGACGTCTGAGCGACATCACATAAAGGGCTTATACCAAAAGTAAATAAATAATAGTGCTACAATGGACGTCAGAGCGACATCACATAAAGGGCTTATAGTTTATCATTCGAATTTAAGTAGCTCATGAATTCAAACCATCGCAAGGAAATACTCAACATATAATAATGAACTGGTTAGTCCATTCACATGAATAACCTTTCACCGAAGCTTACCACTCGGTTTTATGTTTATTCTCCGAGACCGCCACCGGGTTGACGCTGAGATTTGCCACCGAGACCGGACACCGACACAGTAGATGATGACCAAGTCCTTGCTCGTGGACATGGATACTGAATGGTTTTGACTCGCAGAGTTTGTACTCTTTCGACCACGCCAACAGATTTTGGTAGTCACAAGGACTAGTTCCGCTTACTTGTTTTAGAAGAAACACGCCTAACCAAAGACACACCCATTCCACATTCCGCTGCCGTGAATCACCCTCGCAACGCTCAAGAAAAACCTTAAGACGGGAGGGCACAACCTCGAATAGCATGGGATCAAATTTATATCAAGGCTTCTAAGGGTGCCCCCTCTCGTCCCAACCGAAACACCCATGCCCCCGACCGATGACGGGCTTTAATCCAGGGCCATGGAACCCTCATCGCGGTCCCTCTGTTTGGTGTGTACAATGAAAGAGGTTTGCAACTTACTAAACCGCACTCTTTGCAGAAAACATGTGGCAGCACGAAGGGGAAAAACGAACGGGATCGAGACTTGACCCACGTTAAAACTGGAGTTCACGGTTGACATAAAACCGCATGCTTCAACAATACTAGCTTACAACCCATCATGTCACCACATGATCGTGTTATCTTTATCATCATAAGGATACATCGAACTTCAAGCTTCATCGGTAGCTTGCCTTGCATGCACATAACATTCACAAATGCTTATATAAACAAGCCATGAGAAAAAGCTACTCGAGCAAACATGCGTAACACTCATCATATCAAAGGTTCAAACATTCTTGCCTGGTTCGAGAAGTCGGAGTCTAGCCTCGCCGGGTTCGCTGCCTCTACCTCCTCCCAGATTCACGATTCAAAGAAAAACCTGGATACTACATAAATACCGTATGCACAAAAAGTATACCAAATATTTTTCAATTAAATATGAAAAAAACTAGACAGAAAATGAAGATGACAGAAAAGGAATCAGGTAAAATCACTTTTGTTAAAAAGTTATAATGGTTTTAGTCCAGAGACTTTTCTCTGTAATGTGAAATGTAAAGTTTCTGTGGTTCATTTCAGAAAAATGTAAAACGCTTCAGCTTAGAATACGCCACCCGTAGGGGAAGCGAGATTTTTCTTGAAGGCATTTTCAGAAAACGCTTTAAAAAGAGAAAAGTCGACGGGAGGTCCCACCCACGGGTTTGAAAACTAAAACAGAAAGCACCTGGCGCCTCGAGGGGTCAAGCTGTGGTCGCCATGAGCGATCCATGGCGAGGGGCAGGGGATCTGAGGGTACCCAGCAGTTCACTGTGGTTCTTCCGCAAGACCAGGTGGTGGAGTTGAGCGTCACGATGAGCACCACGCCGACGGCAAGGCCCCAACTCCGCGCGACGGTGGTTCGGGCGCAGGTTGATCCTCGCTTGGGAAGGCCGCAAATGCCAAATTGAGGCTCCTGTTAGGGTGATTGAGTGCACTAGGAGGCTACGGGCAGCGTTAGGGAGACGGGGTGCCCCTCACCGTAGCAGCAGATCATGCCGGAGCCCGGCGGATCGGGCATGGCCGGAGACGGAGAAGAAGAACCCCTCGAGGTCCTCCTAGTGGCTGGGCGTGGCTCTGGAGATGTGGAGGGGTGATGCCTGGTCGAGATCGAGCTCGAGGCCCCCTTTTATAGCTGGCTCGAGGCGGTGCCCGAGAACAGGATAACTCCGGCGATGGTTACGGCGGTGCAGAGGCTGAACGGGCCATTTAGGGGATTGGGCAGCTTTGTGATGATCCACTGGCTCCACTCAAACGCTAACCTTTTGGTTGAATATGGCCTCGCTTCCGCGTTTCGATTTAACGGGCGCTTATGGCGGGTCTGCCGGGCAGAGAGCACGCTCAGGCGCAGCAAAGTTACGCGACGGTGCCGCAAGCTATGCCGCATGAGGAGGGGGTGACACGCGGAAAGGTTCTGTGGTCGGGCGAAGCGCCGGACGGCGCCGAAAGGCAGGGCCGCCTTCATACGCCATGTATGGCTCTTCCACCGAAGAGGCCGGAGCTGGCGAAATACGCCGCCACCACGCCGCGCCTGCCAAGCGAAAGCGTAAAGACCTGGATAAGAAGGGGAGCAGTGAGCATTGATCCAAGGAGGCTATCAAGAGATTGTCGACGGGTTCGCAATGAAATGACACTGCCGATCGAATCCCAACAACTGAATCTCAACTTTTCAATTCGTAGACAAACAAAGGTATGCTGTGTTCATGAAATGTTTTTGGCATGTGGGAATTTTTTCTGGAGCTGAACTTTGGTGAGGTGACCTCTCAATGCATCTGGGGGCTGCCTGATGTTTGCCAGAATTTTTGAAAAAGGAAAAATATGAATTTCACCAAAATGACAAATCTGGTCCAAACTTGCAGTGGCCAAATTTTGAAATATTTGAACCGAGGACAAGTGGATCTTGATGGATCTAGGGTTGAGGGTACTAAGGACTAGTCGAGGAGTTTGTTTGGAGTTGAACTCAAAAGGAACTTGTAGTTCCCTTGTAAATCACCTAGGTCCAAAATAAATCACAAAAATAGTTTTGAGGTTAAAATAAATTGAATAAAAAATCAAAATGGCTTGAAACTTGTCGGAGATTGGGGTCTTGACTTGATCCAAGGAAGGATGGGTTTTTAAAGGCAATATCAATATGTGACATGGCAAAAGAGGAAAATTTTGAACGGGGAAAGAATAACCCATAATCCCTAGGGTTTCTTTTTAATAGAAGGAATTTCAAAAATGAATTTGAGTAGAGTCAAGACAAAAAATGAAAATCTCTCAAGACCAAAAATCAAGGTTGAGAAAAGTACCAAAATATTTGTCACAAAAGTTTTGAGAGGGAGAGGTTTTAAGAAATTTTTTAAATAGCCTCCTTCAAATCAAATAAAGATTTTGATAAAAAAACAAATCAAAATTTTTGGAGTGTCACAACACCTACCCCCTTAGGAAAAATCTCGTCCCCGAGATTTCAGTTGATCCTCAAATAGGTGTGGGTATTCTGCCCGGAGAGAGTCCTCTCTTTCCCATGTCGCTTCATCCTCGGTGTGATTGCTCCACTGAACCTTGAAGAACTTAATTGTTTTCTGACGGGTCCTCCTTTCAGACTCTCCTAATATTTTTATTGGACGCCCCGTAGGAGAGGTCTGGCTGCACGCCAATGTTCTCATGTGACACTTGCTTCTCCGTTGCTTACGATTTCTCAATTGAGAGACGTGGAATACGCCATGGACGCCCGATACCTCTTTTGGGTAGGTCTAGTCCGATAGGCTATCAGTGCTCTCATCCATGCGACTACGTAAGGGTCCAATAAATCTTGGTGCTAGATTTCCTTCACCTTGAACTGCTGCAGTGCCCCCTCATAGGGATACCGTAGGTACACATATTCACCGGTTCAAAGTCGACTTCCACGGTGCTTCTCGATCAGTAGTAACTCTTTTGTCGGCTTTATACTGCCTTTGAGTCGGTCCCCGATGAGTTCTAACTTTCTCTTCATAGCTTCCTTGAGTATGTCCGTCAAGATACGGCCGCTCTCCTGCTTTCTCAACCAATTTAATGGAGTACGACGCCTCACCATACAAGGCTTCAAAGGGTGCCATTTGTAGACCGGATTGGTAAATGTTGTTGTATGACGAAGATATGGCAAGCTTTCCCAATCGTTCCATAGGGCGAGGACACATGCTCTTAGCATGTCCTCTAGAATTT